>JASXTE010000015.1:26592500-27192500 GCA_030280995.1 Hemileia vastatrix
TTGGCGGAAGAGGCTGAGAACCAGAATGGACTGATGAAGTAAAAGAAGGCTGTAGTAAAGGAGTAGTTGAAGAAGAAGATAATGATGATGATGATGATCCCGCACGGTTAGGCGAGAGAGGTAAAACTTTTGACCGAAGCGTCCCTACAAGATTACTTTTACGAGCCGGACTTCTTGTAGGAAGTGGCGGTGCCGGTGGCAGTGGCAGTGGAGTCAATTGTGTTTTAGCATCAGATTCACCATTAACCGATGAACCATCATTAGAATTCAAAACCACCTCGGAAGGTTGAAGCAAGGTAGGTGTAGGGCTAGTAGTGCTGGTGGCAGTAGTGGGTCTAGAAGTTAGCTGATGGTCTGCGTCCTCAGTAAGCGTTCCACCAGGATCAGTTTGACCCGACGAATGATTAATTTGATCAGTATTTGCTATTAAATCAAGCCTCTCGGTTTGAATTAACGAATCATGAACAGGATCATCATCATCATTATTGATAGACTTTGCTGAACTTGTCAAATCAACCGGATCAGAAAGTGAAATTTTCTGTACACTCCTTACAACGAGATCTTCCGAGCTTTTCTTAGTTGAAAAAGGTACCGCCGTTGATATATTTGAGAAAGTTGAATTACCAGTTTTTTCAATCCTGCATTCATCATCATCATCATGATGGTCCAATGCTGAAAAAGGAGAAGGCTTAAATGTATAATTTGTTGGGGTGACGGAAATCGGAGAGAGCTGGATAGATGATTTTAGTGGTACATTATTATGATGATGATGATCTTCAGTAATAACCGATGCAGATTCAGAAGAACAAGAAGAAGAAGAAGAAGAAGAAGAAGAAGAAGGATCGTTGATAGGAGAGGATGATGAAACATCTTCTGAAAATAATCCAGATGTGGGGGATGATGGAGATGGATCAAGATGATGATTGGGTGATAATGAATGATCGATTTCAGTAGTAGAAGGAGAAAAAGGCTTGACAGTTTGACTACTTCTGATGGAAGGAATCAGAGAACTGGAAGATGAAGAAGCCGAATGAGAAGTCAAAACTGGTGAATCAATTGAATCCGTACTTAAACAAATTCCTAGAGTTGAGACAGAGTCCGATTTAGAGGAAACACGAAATGGTTCATCAAGTAAGATCCCACGCTCCAAAGAGCGAATGTAAGTCCAAAAATCACAAACAGCTCGTAAACGGTGAAGACAGTAAGAAGGACACAAAGGATAATGCACAGAAGAAGTATCAGCAGAACGAAACGTGTAAATAGTTTCATCGTTGGAAATAAAATGCGGTGTGCGTGGTGAGGGAGGAATTGAATCAGGTTGTGAGAGTGAAGAGGAAGAGTTGGGATTGTTGTTGTTGTTAAAGGGCTGGGGAGAAGGTGAAGAAAGTAACGAAGGACTAGGAGCTAAAAAGTTTGCAAAACCAAAGGCTGGAGTAGGAGGAGGAGGTGATGAGGAGGACGATGTTGATGAATTTGGTTTTGAAGCAAAAGAGCGTTTTGGCTTTAATGAAGGAAAGCCCCAACCACTACTACCAAGCATTTTCCTCATAGTCTGACTTGAACTATAGACTAAAGGGAAGGAAGATGATAAACCGGTGGGAGAAGAAGGTCTTTGGGGTAGCCAACGAGCTAGAGAGCAGCCACAGAGAGAGCACTTGTCAAAATGATTAGACAAAGAGTCACCCCACACGGGTTCAATAACCAATGTTCCTTCCAGGACGGCAGTGGACATGGATCTTCTTGAAATGAAATTGAGACCTGGAGCCAAATCAAACCTCAAAGTTGGATCAGAATCTTCTTCTATGCAACGTTTGATAAAGGGTTGGGATAAATGAAGTGAGAGGGGAATAGCAGACGCTAATAAATCTCTACTGTTAGTAGTTGTTGCCATGGTTGTTGTTGTTGTTGTTGTTGTTGTTGTTGTT
Organism: Hemileia vastatrix; assembly: GCA_030280995.1. Classification (NCBI taxonomy): domain Eukaryota; kingdom Fungi; phylum Basidiomycota; class Pucciniomycetes; order Pucciniales; family Zaghouaniaceae; genus Hemileia; species Hemileia vastatrix. The sequence goes on from JASXTE010000015.1 coordinate 26,594,426, forward strand.
GTTGTTGTTGTTGAGGAGGAGAAGGAGGATGATAATGATGTCCCTGCTGTTGCAAATGGTGATAAAGATGATGATGAGGAAGATGACAAAGAAAATGAAGAGGGTATCGTCGAGGACCGTTCAACCAAGAAATTAGAAGGAGAGGAGGAGGAAGGGAGAGGTTTGGAGAGCAGTTCATTCCGGATTTTGTGTAGATGACGAATAAAGTTGATGAATTCAGCAAAAGGGACAATATCCGAGTGAATTTTACGAGAACACGTCAAGGAGGGTTGAGGGGGAATGGATGGATGAGTAGGCCGAGGGGGATTGAGGATTGCAGATTGAAGAGCAGTAGAAGAAGAAGAAGAAGAAGAAGAAAACAATGTTGGGGATGATGAGGATTTAGCAGCAAGGAGAAGATGATCACGTTGACGTTCAGTTTTTTCAAGAGCGATAGAAAGATCTGACATCTGAACTCTCATTGCATTCATGACATCTTGGATACCTTTCATCGCATCTTCAATATGACGCTGTTTCCGTTCAGCCTTGATTCGCTGTAATTTTTCAGCGGCGACCATACGATTAGCTTCAGCAAACAGATTGGCAGACAAATCATCCAGCTCCTGATTGATGGAACTCAAGGATGCTTCAGACTCGGACCGTTTGCGAGATTCATCAAGAACACGCATGGTGAGTTTTTGAATTTCAGATTGCACGTTGGCCTGGGAGTGAGTGGATGAGTGAGAGAGTGAGTGGATGAGATGATGTAGAGACACAAACTCTTTCGACCAGCAAACCACCTCTTAGGGCTTCAGCATGCTGAGCAGCTTCGAGTTCGAGTGCAAGGTTCTGTTTATAAAGAGAGGAAGAGTGAGCAAGGATATATATCGAGGGAGACGGACGACCTGACGGAACGGACCCTTGCTTTGAGAGATTCACGGTGAGCATTTGCCTCATGAAGGGCGTCTTCGAGGTCAGCCTGACGCTCATAGGAAGCGACGAGCTGGAAGAGAAAGAAGGAAGATGAGAAGGAGAGATGAAGAGGAAGAAGAACGCAGATGGCGGACCTTGGCGTTGAGCTGTGCGAGCTGAGTGGGGAGTGAAGAATGTTCAGATGGCGAGTTGTAAGCCATGAAGAGCGAACTGGCGGCTGAACCACCAACAAGAGTGATTTTCACTTCTCTGCCACTCAACATCTCCCAAATTTAACTCCTCAAGAGAGAGCTAGTCCAACCAGCTTCTCTGTTTCTGTTCTTTTCTTTTCTTTTTATGGGTTGAGGCAGTGTCTCTTAATCAGTAATCAGTCATCTGCTAAAAATGTGGCCAAGTTTAGAGAAGCTATATCAACAGTCGGATCAAAGATTAGGGCAGCAACCCCTTCTCATCCTGAAACTGAAGCACATTAAGCATGCTTTAGTGAAAATGTGTAGAGCAAGTGCAGAAAAATCAAGGCACTATTTACCATTGCTTTTATTTGCAGTCAGAATCACTGCCAAAAAAAAAATAAAAAGACAACCAGTTATTCACCTTATGATTTAGTTTTTGGTCAAAAAGCAGTTTTATTAGATAATCTAAAAGCTGAGTCTTATCTTGGAGTTGATCGCAATGATGTTATAACAATGGATGATTTTCTTGGTGCTAGGTTGATGCAGTAAGAGAAGAGAAAGAAGAGTATTTAAACAAAGCTTATTCTAGGATGATCAAAATTTGGGATCAGTCTGTCAGATATTGCAATAAAAGGTTGGCTAATTGATTAAGGAGACCTTTGAAAACTGGAGATAGGGTGTTGATATAAAATAGAAATTTGGAGAATCTGTGGGGAAAGATGTTTGCTGATAAGTGGAGTGAACCATATAAAGTCAAAGAGCACGCAGGTATCAGGTGGCTCATATATGTTGGGGTATAGTGTTGAACAAGAGGGTAGCTGCAGACCAAGTCAAGTGGTTTTATCCTAGGGGCATCAGGAGTATTGAAACATAACTCCAAAAATGAGGATAAACTATCTACTACCATTTATGAAAATCAATTGTCTTATTCAGGTGTCAAATATTTCATCACAACAATTTTGTGTAGAGTAATATTGTATTTTTATTAAAAGTGTTCAAGAAGGGGGAACCTACTAGACTTAATGTTGGTAAGTTTGGGGGTGATGGATGGGCTGGGTACTCTATACACAATTACCCTACAACAAGCCTGCTACCCATCTGCTACACAGACAGTCAGCAGGCATCCACCTCACATGATAGTTATATGTAGATAGATATATCTTACAATCTCAGATTTTTAGTGGAATGAGTGGTTGTGAAATGAGAATTGCTTGGTGGGGCTGCTGCATCTAGCAACATGCAGCCCTGAGTAATCAATGTGGAATCAGTTGGGGTCAGTTAGGTTAGCAGCTGAATTTGCTATTTTTTTTTTTTTTTTTTTTAGGAAGTTAGGGCATTAACTCTTTTATATATATAGACGTTTTTCTTTTTTCCCAAAATTTCTCTGTTTCTGGTTGAGTCCTGGCTTTTTTTTTATATTTTTTTATATTTTTTTATATTTTTTTATATTTTTTTATATTTTTTTATATTTTTTTATTTTGGTTATATAGGTAGTCCTCTATGTCTATAAAATGGAAATTACAATGTCAAAAGTCAACACTCATTTGAATTTAGGATTCAAAATTGTTTATGTTGTTCTTCTTATTTTAGTATATTTTATTATTATGGTATTATGTTATTGAGTATTTTCCTTGTTCTATTTTGTTATTTGATTTGATTTTAAGAATATGATCACTGGGTGGTCTATAACCATTTTTACAAATTGGAGGGAGTCCACCCAGTGATCATTTTTTTTTCCTCTTGTTTTGTGTGTTTTTTTGTTTGGTTTGTTATTTTTTTTTTTTTCATGTGTATCAACATCAAGGTGCACTTGGATGTGGGTATAATGTCAGGGGTGCTGTCAGGCAGAGATCAAGTACAAAGATATGAAATAACTTGAATAGTCAGTTGTCTAGAAGATTTTAATGGTCCTATATGAATACTGTAGTACAAATCCAATAAGTATTAAAATATAACTCAATAATTTTAATCTCACTAAATATAAATGGGTTACAATCTTATAGTTGGTAGAAAAATAAATGTAATAATTCAGATACTATTCAAATAATTTATAAGTGCTATTGATATGTATTGTCATTGTATTGGTTATATATATGTGATTGTAATGATAAACAATGTAGAAAACAAGACCAAAAAACCCCCTCCTTTTATATCCAATAACTCCTCCAATGAACAAACCCCTTGATTTACCAGCTCTACACACAGCTAATGACACCTCATTCCAGCTAATATACCTGTTCAAAAACATAAAGAGTGGCTAGTAACATAATTAGAATGATATCATCTGCAAAAATTCTGTAGTAATAGGGATAATCCATCGAAAATAAAGAATAAGCAAAAAAGAGAGTGTATACATCTAATACATTAAAATAGAAGACTAAAAAGGGAAATAATAAGACTAATTATTACTCAATATTAAGGGGAATTAACAGTAGAAATGATGGGGCTAATCATGACATTAAACTACATGAACTCCCCATTCAAAAATAACCAATCTTGACTGAGAATCCACTTAAAAACCCAAAAAAGGGTGTGAGATGTGGGGTAACTACATGCAGTCCTTAAAAGGCACTTGCATGGGTAAATCCTTGACTAATTTAGGCAAATTTAAGCATGGTAGTGAATTAAAGGCACCAAGCTTGAGCTTATTCATGAAATTAGTGCATATAATAAGGTCAATGCACTTATAATTAAATTAGGACACTAAATAAGCACCTGTTGCCTATTTTAGCGTGGTTCCCCATAGTAGGTGTAGAATGTGGGGTAATTATAGTGTGAAAAAGCTAACTTTGCTAAAAATGAAGCTATTCACACAGGAAAAAAATGCAGGCAGTAATGTGCCCAGTACACAGAAGCCATTTCTGGCATAAAAAAACACCAAATTTGAAAAGTGTTATTTTTATGCATTTGAGTAGCCAAATCAATAGTCCTAATTAAGACAAATTGACCTGTCAAAGCACATCTTTAATATTATTAAATTTATAGTGCATATAGTCAACTTTTAAGTGATTTAAAGCACATTTATTGTTTTTCATGTAAAACAATGAAAACAACAGCTTTAAGTCTACTTATCAATTATTTAGCCATATATTTAAGGTTCTTAAGATTGCCCTAACATATTCAAAATTAATATTTAGTACATAAGACCTATAAAAGGTGGATATATGCATGTATATAAGGTGTTATAATGGCTTTTATTGTATTTTATCATAATTTTTACTTATGTATACAACTTGTGTACTTTTATTTATTGTTCCCATGTTTAGTCCATGTGTTTAACATAGCTTATAAGTACTTTTTACTCATTCCTGGGGATATCCAGGCTGACAGGTGCAGCTCATTGAAAGGCTGGGCAACATCCTTTAAATTTAACTTATATATATATATATAATTTATTTCATTTTTAATCATTTTATTTTTATAAATATAGTATCATCATTTTGATATTTCAGTTAAAAAAATATTTATGATATTTAAATTTTTATTTTGTTTCATTAATTTACTTATATTTTCTTAATTTCTATTTTATTTTTTTATTTTATTATTTTATTTTATTTTATTTCAGATAGAGAAAAAGGGTCTATTGGTGTTCAATCATTATTGGATCTCCTATAATTTTGAGAAATTCTTCAAATTTGGACAAAATTATGGATGCTGAGGTAGTGAGAGTAATACAATATTTAATCAATAAATTAAATCATTTTCAGTTAAATTGTAGTGTCTCTTCTAGAATTCAGGATAATGTTGATATTCATTTACAAGATAATTGTGATGAATTAGAAGAATCAATTTGTCATCCAGGCTACTAGACTTACCCAGTAAATAGCTATAATTATTTACTAGAGTAGAACTATGCCTTTACCTCTCACTTTATTAACTATATTTACTTTATAAATTACTTATAATGTTTTAACTAGTTAATAGGTAAAATTAAATTAATTATATAATTATAAAAGTTCCCTCATTTTCTTATTCCTTGAAAGCATCCTCATGACAGCTGAAAAGTAGACTGGAGTATAATAATACTGAAGATTAAAATCAAATAATTTTATTTACATTGACATATACTGAAAAAACTAAATAAATCAAATAATTTTAATTAACCTGAAATATACAGATAAATACTGTATATGAGAACATTCCTTCTAGAGCATATTTTAAATTGGAAATTTCTATTGTGGGATTTTTCTCCTTGTGATACTCTTGTATGTAGAACTGTGGTTCCATATTTTCTCTCTTTTTTTGCCTATATAAGGCCCCTCAATCTGGCTGTCTTATTTCATTCCAGACTTACCTTACATCAATTACTATATACAAAATCAATCCATTACTACTATTACAATTAAATATTCTGGGATTACAACATAATAATAATACTAAAAATTTTTACCTTTTAGTTGAGTAATAAATTATAAGAGAATAAATACATACCTTTTTCTTGAAATCTTGAGTTACCTTATCCTTCATTGCCGTTGGATTGCTAAAAATACCTTCTAGACTAAGAGGCCACTCTGACACAATTACTAAGCTGAGTAAATAAAACCAATAACTGATAGAAAAAGTTTTACATTTGACTAGGTTTTCTTCAGAATTCCAGTCCAAATTAGTCAATTTGACAACTCTATCTAAGGATTTAGAGCACAAAGTGACAAATTTGAATAATTTGTATAGTGATTTACAGCCTTGGTTAACTGAAAATGTGATTCATGAAAATTTCACCTTAACAAATGAGTTTTTGAATTTTTGTGAAGCTGAACATATAATATTAAATGATAAAATGGAAAGAATAAAATTTTTATTCCAGGAATATATTTTCATTAGCCACTTTAAGGACTAAAGTAGCTCAAATTCCTACTTCAAGAGAAAAATTGGGGTTTATGGAAGAATCATTGGGGAAAAAAAAGGTTTGAAAAGATTTCTACACCTTCAGTACATGATCCTGTGTCTGGCACATCTTTTTTAGAAAAATCCATAAAAGATAGTGAGTTCTCATAACGGAAAAAAAAAGGACATTAAGTCCTGAACAAAAATCTTTTTGTGGAACTAAGCCCCATAGTTTCCATGATGAAGTTTCTGAACACCTTTCTAGACTACCAGAAATTCTCAGTATAGAGACGTCACAACATAAATCTGATAATTCATCTCATCAAAATAATTGGCCAAAGGTGGATAGATATCCAACTCTTGATGGGGAGCCTGGTTCAGATTGGAAAATTTTTATTTAGAGAATGGATAACTTAAAAAATAGTTATAAATTCAACAGATGAAGAAATACTTCTAAATTGATATCTTTATTTGAGAATTTCTCTTTGATGTGGGATGAGTCTGTTCTATTGGATGCAGGAAATCATAGGTGGGATAAACTGGAAATCCTTGATTGAAGAAAAATTTGGAGGATCTACCATTATATTAGCTTAAAAAAGATTATATGAGGACTGTAAATATTCCTACTCTGAAAAACCAATTGATTTCAAAATAAAATTGACAAAAAATTGAAAGCAATTGACCCAAAAATATATTATGACTCATGGAGAGATAAAGTTCTTTATAAGCTGCTAAACTCTTTGATGAATTTAGTCAATGCAAGGACTGAACTTCTGAGGGGAGATTCCTCTTTCATTTCAAGATTTAATAAAACAGTGATGAATAACAGGCTTCAATCAAGGAAATACCCCCTAGAGGATAATAATTCATTCAAAAATACAGGAAAAAAAAACTTCTTGTGATAAATCATGGAAAACATTTTGACACCAAGAATATACAACAGTAACACTTGAGTGAAATGAGGGAAGCCTTGACAGAAAGGACATGTTTGTGAGAGAAGAATAAATCTTATTTAACAGAAAAATGAGCCAGAAAATGATCACCAGACTCCTTTATCTGAGGATTCTTCTAGTGATTGGAAGTAGATATGCTGGAAAATTACATATATCTAATTGAACATGATGAAATTATAAACCATGATTAATTATTTGATCTTGAAGATTCTGAAATTATAATGGATATTGAAAGTGTGTCCATAGTTGTCACACCAATTAAAGCACCTGTTATAAAAACTGAGAAAAAATTAGAATTAGCATTGGATACTGGTTCTAGAGGAAGTGTAATATCTTTAAAAGTATTAGACACTATCAATAAAGAATATGAGTGTAAACCTCTACCCATGGAAAACACATATTGGAAAGGATTATGTTCAGTATTAAGTCCTGTAGGGAAATATAAAACTAAAGTCTTTTTTAAATATAGTCATGGGGTTTTAAGAGCTGTCTGTGAATGTGTTGTCATGAATATTGATAACTTAAGTAATTGGTTTTTTATGGGAAAAAAAGTTTGGTATAAGATTAGATCTAGATAATCAGTTCTTCACAATGGGGTTAAATGGGAAAAAGAAGTTTCAAATTACTTTTTCAAAGATATATACAGTTCAGCTCATGAAATTATGTTCTACTATTGATGAGTTAAAAGGTAGACCAAAAGATAAGGAAAAAAGAATGACACAAAGAAATTCAGAAATAAACTTTTGGAGAACAATTGAAGGAAAGTCAAAAAAACTCAATATCAAATTTAATACAATCCTTTCCAATGGCTTTTGCACATGGTACACATGAACTTGAATTGGTTGTGGATCAGGAGAAGAAACTTAATTTAACATGTGAATTAGATGAAATACCACCAAGCTTAAAAAAAGGACCTTATCCTGAATCTCCCTCTATAAGAAAGGATATTGAAGAAAATATCTCAATCTTGCTAAAGATAAATATCATTTAAAATGTTGATTTAACACCCAATTACTGTGTTATTTCACCTGTGTAAATATCTTATGAAAAATACAAAGCAAGATTGTGTGGGGATGATGGAGCCCTTAATATCCATACAGCTGATTATATTTATCCTTTTCCCAGGATTAACTCAATAAATTCTACAATACAGGGAGCAAGGTATAAAATTTGTCTGGATGGAAGTAAGGGATATCACCAAATACCAGTTGAAAAGAATTCCCAGAAAAATGTGTTAATTACTAAACACATAGGTATTTAAAAATATATTAGGATGCCTTTTGGCCCTAATAATTCTTCATCTTTATTTAAGAAAGTGATAGATAAAATATCACATGGGAAAAAAATGGCAACCAGAAGTCAGGTTCAGTTCTCATACTTAATCAAATCAATTCAATATGTGAACTGAACCAAAATCTGGCTTCCACTTTTTTCACCCTGTGCATTCCACCAAGAAATAATGGATGGATGGATGATGGTGTATACTGATGACATCATTATTTTTTCTAAAAACTTTGAGGATTATTTGTATCACCTGAGTAAATTATTCCAGAAAATGGATACAATAAATATGACTCTTCTTTTAAATAAATATAAATTTAGTTTTCATTCTTTAAAGGCACTAGGCTATGTTGTCTCAGGCTTGCAAATATGTGTTGACCAGAATAAATGCCTACTTTTCAGCAAGTAAATTCTCTGGCTAATGTGAAGGGATTAAAAAGTTTTCTGGTTATATGTGGATAGTATAGACAATATATTAAGAATGATTAAGTATTGGCTATACCTCTCACAAAGTTAATCAGGATGGAAGAATCTTTTTTCTGGAATAATTAAAGACAAAGAGCTTTTAATTCATTAAAATAATGTTTGGGTTCTTCTCCTATATTAGGACTGACAAACTATAATTAACCATTTTTTTATACACTGATTCCAAATTCATTGGACTGGGTGCTTCCTTCCACCAAAAAAAAGTTATTAGTAATAAAGTTTCTGAGGTACTAATTTTTTGTATTTAAAGAACTTTGAGAAAGAATGAAACAAAATATGGAGCTACTCAACTGGAATGTTTTTCAGTTGTATGGGCTCTTTATAAATTAGATTATTACCTAAAAGACCAAAATTTGAGTTGGTCACAGATTGTAGTGCAGTTAAATGATTATTAAACATGAAGACATAGAATAAGCACATGTTTAGATGTCAGCTAGAGGTGCAAGAATAAAGAAGAAGAATGAAAATTATACATAGATCAGTAAACATGCATTCCAATCTGGATATTCTGTATAGATTACCTCTTCCAAACATTGTTTCTGTCAGTGCATGCTAGTAAATAAGTATGATTTAATAGTAAATATTATTGGTAAGACTATATAATAATAAATTATTTATGGATTAAACATCAGGGTAAGACTAATAAAACTGTTATACTCCATTGTTAACTCACAATATTTGGATTGGTGTGTGCTAGTGGTGGGAAATTGACTAATAGAATATATTTATAGCTAGTATAAAGATAAAATTAATTTATAAGGGTTTTAAATTTTATTTTTATACAATAATAATTATTTTTAATTGTTTAATTGATTTTTAGTAAGTAAGTAATTTCCAATAACCAGCCAGATCCCCCTTTATGTATACCAAAATTCACAGGAGTGCACAGACCCTCAGTCCAAATGATTCCACTGCTATCCCTGGAAATTACAGCACTGTGAGGGCTCATCACCTCCCCATGGTTTCCACTTCAAGAAGTTTAATCACTCAGACCTCCAGTTTTGGACCTCCATCACAATTAATGATATCATACCACTATACCATAAATAGAAGAAACAGATAAAAGCATATACCTTAAAGGAAAAGAATAAAATAACTCATCCAAAGAGAATAATATGAAACGCAAAAAAAACAAAGGAAAAAATATAATTTTGAAAGCTCCCAGTAACATTCAAAAGCCTCCACATTGACCCAGTAATCACATCCCAACCAATAAATCTGTGAAAATCCATTGAAGGAAGTAGATTAAGCTGTACAAATTGAATATATGCATGTGTAAAAGGAGTGTATGCTTGTGTAGGAATGGTAAATCCATTTAATACTTGCATATGACCAAAAATAAGCAGAAAAATAAAGCATATAGGCTATTTAGAGGGTTAAACCTGCATATAGTTGTATATATGCATATTTCACTGAAAATGGAGTTTACACATACATATAAGCTTATGTATGTGTCTCATTACTTAATAGGGGGTTTCAGTTCTGGAAAATCTTCACTTAACTTAAGTGTGGATTTCAAAGCAAATCAGAACTTAAATTTTGCAAAAAAAGTCACTTATTACAAAAATGGGTGTCAGTTATGACTTCAAATCAGCACTTTTTTCCAGATTTTTTTTCACAATTACATGTTTGCCACACCACCCCTTCCTTTCTCACCCCATCCCAGTCACATGAGACACACAGACCTCCATCCCCTCATCAATCCTTGGCACACACTCCTCACTATGATTTGAAGCATTTTATTGCAACATGTTAACCAGGCATGTTTTTTTCCTTCTTTTTTTTATATTTTCAACCTCTTAACCTCTTTTCTTGTAAAATACCAGTTTCACAATTTCTCCCAGAAAATCAAACACTCAAAAAAATGCTACATCACAAAGGTCTTCCCATAATGCAAGCCCCTCACTGGAGAAATCAAAGTCTGGACAGCTAAAAAAGGAAGATTATCTCATCATCATCAACTTCCTCAAAATTAAATCAAACTATGATGCGTGTTTTGTATGTGAGAAGTCCACTCAAATTGGACGTCCACCTTTATCAAAGATCAATGGCTTCTTGTTAATGGAAAATGGAGTAAAAAAGAAAAAAAAGGGAGAATTGACATTAATCCTAAGCAAATGAAGGAGAGGTTCAAAAGTTATCAAGAAAAATATAAAAAATCTCACTTTGATTAAACTTGCACTGGCTTTAGTATTGATGATTATGATTTGGAGATTGGAATAACTACTGTTTCTGAAAACCTCATTGTCATGTGTCCTTTCTATGAGGAAATGTATAATATTTTTGGCTCCTGAGTTGATGTCAACCCTTGGTTTACACACAATACTACTATGCCCTCTGGATCTCAACAAGCCAATAATACTCCCAACACACCTGAAACTCAAGGACCCCAATCCCCTCCAGCTTCTAACCATAGTTCACCTGAAGATGATCCCAACCATCAAGAAGAACAATAAGATGATCCTGACTATCAAGCAGAACAATTATTTCAGAGTAGATCTGAGTCCTCAGAGCCCCAAAAGTTTAATGTATGTTTACTTTCTCTTTTTTCTTCAATACTTTTCTTAATTGCTCTTTCTTTCTTTTCTAGTCTCCTCCTACTCAAAATCAAATTTCTAAAAAGAATAAAAATTCCAGAAATGACAATCCTGCTTTGCAAGCTGCTTTAGATGAACTTCCTGAACCCTCTAGCTTAAAATTCAAACTAAGGTGTTGGGCTTCAAATTCACTGAACTTGAGCCATCTTTTAAAACATGGTAATACTTCAACCACCTCTTTATCCTCTCTTGATTATTATTTTGAGAAAAAAGATAGAAGTAAGATTTATTCACTATATATCTTCTTCAATAACATATTTATTTTTTTCTATTCAATTTTCTCAGAAAAATCCTCTATTGAAAAAAATGCCCTTGATGTTGAGAAGATGAATTTTGATCATATGCTAATGAAAGATGAACAGTCCTTAGATTTGGAGGAAAATTTTTTTTAGCTTTAATTAAATTTTGAAAAGGCTAAATTTTAGGTAGAGGAGATGGAAAGAGCTCAATTTTTCTTGGAGAAAACAAAAGACTGTGAATTTAAAAGAGAAATGGCCAGTTATGACTTGGAAAAAAAAAGTTTTTAAAAAAAAGAATTCATTACAGAATGTGTAAAAAATGGCCAATCATATGAGGACATTAAAAAATTACTTGACTTTTTTAATTGATTAATTGTTTTTTTGGTTAATGGTTGGCAAATGACATTGATAGATACTTTTAATCTTATCAAAAATATTTATATCATGAGATTAGGATAACACCATTTTTCTTTACTTGACTATAAAATATTGCACTTTTGGAATTACAGATGGTAAAATAATACTGACACTTGAGCAAAAATTCTTATCACCAACATAATTTTATCATATCACCACCAATTTGAATTTCTAAATAGAGCTAAGTCATCAAAATTCTATATCTGTTGGAAAATTTGGCAATACCCTCCCCTGAATTTTATTGAAGCAAGGGGTGGGTATCACCAAATTTTTCCAAGTCATCAATTTTCCATGTTGGATTTGAAAATTTTTCAACACCCTCCCCTGAATTTTATTGAAGTAAGGGGTGAAAATAACCAAAATTTAATATTATTCCATAAATAATAAATAAATAAGATAAATCAAATTCACTACTTTTAAAGTAATGACAATTCCTCAAGCCAAAATTTTTACCAAGTCTACAAACTAAGTTTGGGACTTTCCATAGGTATAGGCAAGGTGAACCCCATGAAACAATTTCATGTTATCATGATTACCATTTATACAATACAAGATCTTTGGCTCATTACTTAAGTTTAGTAAATTGAAATATCAGATTTATTTGTTAAAAATTTATGAAAGAATAAAAAATATTTGATGACTTTACAAATCCCCATACTTTTGGGATCTAACTAAAGTTTTATTTAATTTCTTACTTTTACCTTATTTATCCTTTGGATTAGCTTTAGACTTATTTAGAATGAGCAGCTAAAATGAGTAAAGTCATAACAATATTCCAAACCTGTAGGAGATTTTTTTGTTTGGTAATTATTGTGAAAAGAGTTCCAAATTGATTTGATGATTCCATTTCCTAATCCAAAATCAATTATACACCTATGATCAGGGAAATTTAAACTGTGTCCTTTGATTTTAGAAGGTGAATGAATAGGTTGTCCCGAAATAGGATTGATATAGGAGAAGATTCCTCAAGTAAGATGATTTGCATCATTCAAATTGGTATGTATCTTGTTATGAAATCCAGAATGGGTAATTATAAAATTAGAAAACAATAAATATTCATTGCTAAGTTTTTTCCCATTCTGAGTCACACCAATTTGGAATTCCAACTTGGGTTTCAAGTTTGTGAATTTTTTGAAAAGCTTTATTACAGATTTTTTTAAGTTGAAGAGCAAGAAAAGAATTAAAGGAAGGTAAAGATACCCATTTTTGAAAATCATCATCTATTTCTGCTTTAGATAAATTTCTAAGCAAATAATAGATGACTATAGAATTAGAATGAGTGAACAATATTAAGAATGAATCAATAGAAATTATTATACTTACCAAGAGAATATCCTTAAATAAATCCTGTTCTCCATCCAAAACCAATCATGATACCAACAAGAAAATTCTTACTCCTTATTGGTAAGCAAAACAAAGCTATTTGATATATTGTCAGCCAGGCTATTCCAGGAGTCCAGTAAATGATATGTAACTTATAAAACCTGAAAGAGTGGGTAAGTATTGTATTTAATGAATATAACTTAATATTTTATTGCATAATAAAATTATATAAGTATTTTATTATATACAAGTATTACATTAAATTTATTGGTTATATAAATTTTTATATACAGTTAAATTGAACATAATATAATATATTCTACAAATAATGGCGCATTTGTATGTATTTAATAATTATAAATTTATATTTAATTAATTGAAAAAACATATATTATAATTATAAGTGTAAGATTGACTTATAATATATTTAAATTAATTATTTAAATTTATATATTAAATAACACCTTTCATATAATACTAAAAAATAATTAATGACACTTCTTTTGAACCTTAATTGTGTCATGAAAAACCAATTAATTAATTTATACTAAATTGAGATTAATTACATGTTTTGTTGCGTCAAAGTATTTTTTTGTTTTACTTTAAAATATCCTTAAATCAGACTGTACCATCTGTTTGGAATTATTTTTCTCATAGTTCCTATGTTCCAATCTTGTTTAGTTATTCACTATTTTTACTTACTGATTTGGGAATTAATGGCGGGGAAATTGGATTCTTAATTGGGGTTTTAATTAATTGTTTCATGTTTTTCTCTACATTGTTATGTTTCATTTACTCTTTGATATATTTGTTTTATTCTATTCTAACTATTGTATTTACAAATATAGTAGCGCTTCAGAGGACCCATTGCCTATAAAAGGGCCTTGGATAATCCCCTGTAGACTCATCACTTATTATACACTCAACAAATTAAATACTATTTTATTACGTTTATATTTTTTTTATTAGTAATACAATTCTAATTAAAAGTCTATATAACAAATTAAAGGTTGCTTTAAGTCTGATAGTAATTAAAGTGTTTGCCGCGCAGAACCCTTACATTAAATAGTATTATTATTAATAAATTCCAAGTTTTTGTCATCTCTCCAAGTTGCTCACCGTTGTTTCCCTCTTAAATAAATTAAATATATTATTGCCATTTATTTCTTTTATATTCCCTTGTCCTTCTCCTTCTCTCCTCCTTTTCTCCTATTTTTCTTACCTTCTTCTAGACGACTGACCGACATATATTGTCATAATAGGGGGTATCAATGTTCAGGGATCCGCAATTAGGGATCAGGAATTTTTTTTCCCGGGATCAGACATTATTAATTGCGGAAGATTCTTATCCACTAGCCCCAGGGCTAGTGGATAAGAAATCCACGATAATGCATTATCCCGCCTCTTATACCCCAATTTCCATTCCTAATTCCTGATCCCAAACTCATCTCATCCATGATGGATTTTTAAGAAAGTCACATGACTTATAATTGCTGATGCCATCCTTAAGTATTTCCTCACTCTATGCTACTTAATTTTGGTGGTGAACACTTAAGTTTTTTTTCTATCTACACACCCCAACTGCACATTTGGCGGTGAATTCCCACTTCCCTCATCACTTAACCCTTCCACCGGCAACAATGAAACACCTCTCTACTAGGAAGCTACTTCACTCAACAATGAATGCTATCACTTTTCTTTTAGTTCTTTACTATAAATCTGACTCTGATTTGGAAGATGCTTTAGCTTATATGTGTTTTCTTTTCAAAAAGCGTTACATCATCACCAGGGGGCCAAATCTTTATCATGATCCCCAATATGATCTGGCCTCCATTCTCAACATTCCTCATTTAAACTTCACACAACTTTTTAGAACTTCTCCCAATTCTTTCTTCAAACTTTATCAACTCATCTCCGATCATCCTATCTTCCATAACAATTCTCATAACAAACAGCGTAATCCTGCCATCCAACTTGCTGTTGCTCTATGTCGCTTTGGCTCAAATGGAAATGGTGCTGCCATAAGACGTTTGGATAATCTCTTTAACATAGGATATGGTACCGTGATATTATACACCAAGCGCTGTATGATTGCTATCCTTTCCCTCAAGTCTCAAACTCTTGCTTGGCCAACTCCAGAACAGCGACTTGAATCCTCTCAAGTAATGCAAGCTGAAGGTTTCCATGGCTGTATAGGTTTTGTTGATGGCACAACCATCCCTTTGAGTCAAAAGCCTGCTCATGATGGCAACCATTATTTTGATCGCAAAAAAAGGTTTCTTCAAAATCTTCTCCAAGTTCTCATCTTTCACAATCTAACTTTTTATCTTCTTTCTAGATACTCTATTGCCGTTCAACTTGTATGCAATGTCAATAAAAAATTTATTTCTTTTCACAGTGGCTGCCCTGGATCATGTCATGACTCTTCCGTCTTCCAAAGAATGAGGATTTCTCAATCCCCTGAATCATACTTTGACGAATCTCAGTACCTCCTTGCAGACTCAGCATATGCAAGTGGAAAGTACATTATACCTGCTTTCCGTGGTGCAACTTCAGAAAATGACCCCAAAACTAAATTTAATTATCACCTTGCACAATCAAGAGTACAAATTGAACATGCTATAGGTATTTTAAAGGGACGATTTTCTAGTCTTCGGGAGCTCAGAATCCAATTTCAAAAAAAATTGGAGATCAAAACTGCAAATCATTGGATCTTGACTTGCGTAATACTCCACAATATTCTAGCTGATTTAAAGGATGAGTGGAATGATCTTTATGAAGAAGAGGATCCTGAACCACCACTGGCACTCCCCTCCCTTGATTCACAAATCATTCAATCAACCGGCATACGCCCCATTATAATGCCAATTACTCTTCAACATTTCTCTTCACCCTTTTAATTTTTAATTTTTATGTTTTCATACTTTCCAAATGTCCTCTTTGTGTACTTTAATCACTTGGTTTTGTATTTTGGTTTGTTGCATATTCATTTTTTTTTTTGAATTTACGGTGAATATCTTTTTTTTGGATTGCTCATTGGTTTTCTTTCACTTCCTCAACATGAAATCGCATATTTTCTTATATCGCATATTTTGTCAGTGATTTTTTTTTTCATTCATCACTCATATCCTTTTCCTATTCTCCTCAAACATCCCTCAAATATTTTGGTTGCATTTATTTTCTCAACTCAACTCACCAGGTAGGTCATTTTTTTTCTTTTTTCATGGTTTTTTATTTGCTAATCATGATTTTTTTTTTTGCTTTTTTTTTGCTTTTTTTTTGCTTTTTTTTTGGTTTTTTTGTTTTTTTTGTAAGTGCTTCTATTATTTTTGTTCTAGGGTAAACTAATTTTTGTTTTGCTTTTTTCTCTTTTTTATCTTTTTATTTTTTTGTTTTTTTTTCTCTCCTTCACCTCTCTTTATGATCCTCGAGGCCCCCCTTTTTCCCTCTCTTTACCTGTCTCTGACCCCCTTTTTACCCCCTTTTTAGCTGCCTCAAATCCCCCCTTTCCCCCCTCTTTAGGTCCCTCATCACCCCCTTTCCCCTCTTTTTAGGTGCTTCAATACTCCCCCCTTCCCCTCTCTTTATGTCCCTCAAACCCCCCCCTTCACCTCTCTTTTGGCGCCTCAAACCCCCCCTTCACCTCTCTTTACCCACATCAAACCCCCCCCTTTCCCTCTCTTTAGGCGCCTCAAACACCCCCCCTTCCCCCCCTTCTACTCACTTTACCCCCCTACCTAATCATTATATCCTCCTTTAAACAGACACCACGCAATATGGGGGGCGGACTTGCTAGCAAGTCCGCAACTTGAAGTCAGATGGAAATCAGATGGAACTCAGACTGAAGTAATACTGAACTTTCACTTGAAGTATCACACAAATAATAATGGATCTATATTGAAAACATTGTGAAAGTGTGAAAATAACTGAATGGAAGCCAGAAAAAATCATTCCATGAGTCTACTCAATGCAAAGTATTTTTTGAAGCAACTTATTTAAATAATACTTTATTAAATTAAGTTTATCAATAAAAATTGATTGACAATATTGCAATTCTTAAATACAATAATTTGACTTTTTCTATTACTTACAACTGTTTTTACAGAATTGAAAACTATGTTTCAGGTAATATTTTATGGAAGTGAACTCTGTTCTTTGCCCGAAGAACAGAGTTCATCCTCCTATTTTCACACTCTGTTTGCACCAATCTCCATCGCTTTCAATATTTTATGGAAGTGAACTCTGTTCTTCGCCCGAAGAACAGAGTTCATCCTCCTATTTTCACACTCTGTTTGCACCAATCTCCATCCCTTTCAATTCTATCAACACATGCTTGTCTTCTCTCCCCATGCCTTTCGCTATCCTCCCAGCCCCATTGTATGTATAATACAGAAAATAATTGTAAAATTTATGTACAAATAAATATGAACACATGAAGTGTGAAAGAAATAAAAGAAACTAGTCAACAAAAAATTTCATTAAACGTTCTATTTCTTCAACAGATTTGTTTGCTTTAATGCATTCGATCAAGAAATCTTTCTTTTTAGAACTTTCTTGGAGATCATGCTTATACTTCATCTGTTCCATTAAGTTTTGATGCTCGAGTGTTTTTTCCTTATTTTTGGATTTTTCAATACTAAGAGTTAACTCAAACTTCTTCTCCTCCAAATCTTGGGCCCTACCATCCTTCTGTAAAGAGAGCTCAAACTTCTTCTCCTCCAAATCTTGGATCCGATCATCCTTCCGTAAGGAGAGCTCATACTTCCTCTCTTCCAAATCTTGTACTCTGTCATCCCTCCTTAAAGAGAGCTCGTATTTCTTCTTTTCAAAGCTCAGTGTCTCTTTAGCAATTTCCACTTGTTCTAGAGTGAGAATAAAAATTAACATAAAGTAGAAGAAAAGCAGAGTAAAGTAATAAGAGGTATGATATCACTTACCAGCATCACGTTTCTCTAAAAACTGTTCCATCGAAGAAAAAGGTGTTTGTGATGAAGTATCACTTTTTTGTCTTCTTTGGGAGAGGAAATTTAGACTAGTTGAAGCCCTTCTCTTTTTGTTCAACGTAGCATTTTCCTCCTCATCATTGTCACTAGCTTCAGACTCAGTTGATTGAGGATCCTGGGTTTGTTCATCAGCCTTTTAAGAAATAAGAAAAATATAAGTAAATAAAAAAATAGAATTGATAAGATAAAAGAAACAGACCTGAGTTAGATTGGGTTGGGTTAAATCGCCAATAGGATCAATAGCAAAGCTATCTAGATTCGTAGAATTTAGAAGAGGGGAGGCTTGAGTGGAGGAAGAGGATGGGAAAAGATTTGCTTCGACATCATGTTCGGAGATAGGATCTTCTCCATCCAACATGTTTACAGGATTAACATCGGCTCGCTCTCCAAAAATTGCATCCATCTCTTTAAAGTAAGGACATAAAGAATCAAGTTTATTGTCTATGGATTTTATACCCTTAGTTATATCAATGTCAGTAACCCCAAAACCAGTGGAAGATGAAAGAGCCTTTGCCTTCTTGTATTTTGCTCGATAATGCTTGAAGCATTCAGACATCTGTTTAGGCAAAAGATCAATCCTTCCCTTGGTCTTATTGCGTAATTCATTTGCCATTAGAAGATAGCCATTAACTTTTGATGTGGGGGGCCGTCCTACTTTAGTGGCATACTCAGTACCAAAACAAGAATCATAGTTAGATTTGGTTTTCAGCCAGTTGATAAGAATGAGATGATCATATTTTTTTAATTGAACAGTCTTTGATTTCTTGGCTGAGCGGGGAAAAGAGGAAGTAGTGGGAATTGAAGAGCAACTGGGTGATAGCTGCCTTTGAGAAGATCTAGGATGACGAGGCATGTTATTATAAATGAAGATGAAAAGGAGCAGAAACAAGCAGATGAGATAGCGAGATGAAAAGGAGAAGAATAAAATAGATGAAATGGGGAGAAATTCTGAGCGGATAGAATGAACAGGATGGGATGAGAATGGAAGTGCGCAGCAAGGTAGAAGGCTGGGATATCCAGAAAGTTTTCCAAGATGTGGTTATGGAAAATTGAGTAAATAAATGTCGGATAAGAGGTGAACATTGACACGTAAAGTGTCTAATAACCCAATTATTAGCAAAAATAATTGCGGAAGATAATTGGGGTATAAGGATTATTTTCCGCAATTAATTTAATTGCGGATCGGTCAACATTGATACCCCCTAATGAGATCAGATAGTTGAATAAAGGATTCATCTTTAAGTCCATTGAATGAATTATTTTTGTAAATAAATTGAGGTTTAAAAGTATTGATGATTACAGCCTTAAATTCATCACCTCCAAATTAGGTTACTTATTCAATATCTTCAGGTAAATACTTGGGATATTTTTTATTGACTTTAGTTTTATAATACTTGATGTTTGATATATGCCCAAATAAAATATTCAAGTATATTTTTTTTATAATTCTTTTATTTTGATAAGATCAATCATCATTTTTTATTTTTGAGAGTTTTAAAGAAGATTTAATTGAAATAGAAGTTGAAGAAGATGATAAAGAAGATAATGATGAAGATAGAGGTTTAACGCTTGAATCAGATGAAACTTTTTTTTTCAAAAATTTTTTTGGACAAATTTTCATTTTTTGACAATTTTTCTGAATTTTTTTTGATGATTGAAATGAAGTAGAAATTGAAGAAGATGATAAAGAAGATATTGGTGATGATAGAGGTGTAAGGCATGAATCAGAAGAAACAGATTTTTTTCAGATTTTTTTTTGATGATTGATATGAAGTAGAAATTGAAGATGATGATAAAGAAGATAATGATGATGTTAGAGGTGTAAGACTTGAATCAGAATAAACAGACATTTTTTTTTCTGAAAAAGTTTTTTACAGGTAAAAAAAATGTCAAACTATTTTTTTGAAAAATAATTAAAAACTCACACAATTTAAATTAAATAAATTTAAAGATTTTCTGAAAATAATGAATAAGAATAATTATTACTTTAATTCAATTTGATGAGTTTTTTGGTTAATTCTGGACAAAAAAAACCAAAAAAAAGAAAAAAAAATAAATGTTAATAATACTTTTCTTTCAATTTTTTAATTGCTCCCTCATTAGTCCTTGTAAAACTTTTTTGTTAATGTTTTAATTACTCCCTCATTAGGGGGTGTCAGTTCTGGCAAATCAGCACTTAAATAAGTACGGATTTCCAAAACACACTAGCCCCAATACTGGTGGATTTCAAAAGTGAAAAAAGTCACTTATTTCACTCAAATCCGCACTTTCTCAACCAAAAGTGCTGGTTTCACCATCAAGTCCCATTTCACTGATTTTTCAGCATCATCCCATTCATAAGCAGCACTCTGCAGCATAACACTTCATAACTCAAAACATCGTACATCATTTACATCTTCATATCATATCATATAAGAGTTATGCCTTCCTCACTTTCAAATCATGATAAATTACATAAAGCAATGACTTTCATGGCTCTTGAACTGCTCTTGGACTCTGATTCTGATTCTGATTCTGATCTAGAAGAAGATTTTGTTTTTTTATCAAAAATGGCCACAAAACGTTACCTTCTTCCCAGAAAGCCTCAAGTACTTCATACCCCCAAGTACACCATCCAAACACTTCTTAGCCTATCTACACCCAGTTTTAGACAGCTGTTCAGGACTTCTCAGGAATGTTTCCTTAAATCGCTTGAGCTTATTCAGGATCATCCCATATTTCACAATAATTCTCAAAAAGAACAACAACATCCTTCAATTCAATTGGCCATCACACTATGTTGTTTGGGCTCAAATGGTAATGGAGCCGCTTTGAAACATTTAGAAAATGTCTTTGATTTAGGGTATGGTTCAGTTAACACTTATACCAAAAGATGTATCACTGCCATCAGCTCCTTGGAATCTCAACTTCTCACCTGGCCAACAAAAGAAGAGCAACTTGAATCATCTCAAGTTATGCAAGCAGAGGGCTTCCCAGGATGTATTGGTTTTGTTGATGGTACTACTATTCCTTTGAGCCAGAAACCTGCTCAAGGTGGAAACAGTTACTTTGACCGTAAAAAGAGGTAGATTATTTTTAACTCCTTTCATTCTCTTTGAAACTAACACAAACAAATATATCTTCTTTATAGATATTCAATTTCCGTTAAGCTTATATGTGACGTAAACAAAAAATTTATATCATTCTTTGCTGGCTATCCTGGCTCATGTCATGACTCCTACGTCTTCCAAAGAATGCAAATTTCAAATGAACCTGAAAAATTCTTTGATGAAGATCAGTATCTTCTTGCAGATTCTGCTTATGTGAATGGAAAGTATGTACTTCCTGCTTTTTGAGGAGCAGCTTCAGAAGACAGTCAAAATTCCAAGTTCAACAATAATTTGGCAAAGTCAAGAGTCCCTATTGAAAATTCTATTGGAATCTTGAAAGGCCGTTTTTCTAGTTTAAGGGAATTAAGAAGTCCTCTTAGAAATAAATCTGAAATGGAGGCGGTGATCAACTGGATTCTGTGTTGCACTATACTTCATAACCTACTTTCTGACCTCAAAGATCAATGGTTAGAGCTGTATGAAGATGAACAAGTTGATTCACCTCCAACTATATCAAACACTTTTATTTCTCAATCAACTAGTATAAGGGCAAAAATTCTTCCAATAACACTCCAACATTTTTCAAAGCAATTTTAATTTTTTTTTTCATACTCTTCAAATGATCAATTGGCATGTTTTATTCACTGAGAATGGTAATTTTTTTTTTGCATATTTATTTTGTTTTTGAATTTGCTGTTAAAGTCTTATTTTTTTATCTCTCTGTGTTTTCTTTCATCAACTCAACATGGAATTGCATATTTTCTTAAAAAACATATTTTTTCAGTCACTCTCTTTTTTTTTCTTCACTCATATCTGTTTCCTCCTCTCTTCTTACATCACTCAAACAATTTCAATGGACCATTTTTTTGTTTTTGTTGTTGATGATGGAGAAAATGTGAATATATCAGCAAGTTTATCCTACATCCACACAGCATCTCAAACCACAGATTGATCAAAAGGAAACAAAATCAACAACCATGAAGATGAATTAACATTACAACCCACTCATATCCAAGAAATACAAAATCACGAACAACACTTATTAAAGATGATAGAAAATATAATAAATAAGAAAGTAAAAGTAGTAAGGTGGCATGGGAAAATTAAAAGGAAACACTATATTTTACAAAAGTAAGTATTAGATTACAACAGTAAGAGGAAGGAAAACAAATGTGTAAAGTATCTACATTTCAGAATGGCCATGAGGGGAGAGAGACCACTCAAGTGCAAAGTAGTAGAGAAGTTAAAGCATGCTATTAAGAAAGCAAAAGGTGATAATATTACAATAGTAAATCCTATAGTGCCTCATTACTATCTAAAGTTAATATGTCATAAAAGCAATGTGCTTTCACATTGGCACAGACATTTGATAGTAAAAACATATATAAAGGGAGAGATGTGAATCATGTAGTTTATTTAGTTGTTGCAAATAAAAAGTTACATTTTATATTGTTAAATTGTTTATATTTAAATTGCAAAGTATTATATTTATTTATTTTTTCTATAGAAGAAAGAAGACGTTCAAAAATCCAAGCAGCTCAAGGTTGAATTTTACAATAATAATCATCAACTTGACCAAAGAGATGAAATCCATGAGCTAGATAAAACAATTTAACAACATGATTATTAATTTGAACATGTACATAAACTTCTTTGATAGGAATAGATTGATGATGAGGAGGATGAGGAATGGGAAAAGGTTTATCTTTTTTGATAGATTTTTTAGCATGAGGAAGAGAGATCAAGAGGAAGGTCATTTGGGGAGAGGGTAGGAGGAGGATAAGCTTGAGCGATTTGAAAGAGATGATTGATTAAGAAGGAATCTAAGCCTAAACAACAATAAGGAGCTAAGATTCCCAATTTCATGATATCTAGAGAGAGAGATAGTGAGTGAGTGAGTGAAGTGAAGAAGAATTGAGGTGATATGAATCTAGATAGATAGATACATAAAGAGCCTAGGGAATTGGAGAAAGCATTGAGAGTACACAACAGAGTGCCTACAGGTAAATCATTGTAATAGACTGAGAAGGGAATGAGCAGATAGAAGATAGGAAAGATAGGAAAGAAAGAATGTACATAATTTAGAGAAGTTGGAAGCGGGGGGTAGTAGGATGGAGTGATAGAAGGGGTAGTTGTAGTGGACAGGAAAAAGGATGGAATGAATGATTCTGAGGGTGCTGATGTTGTTGGGGGATATATTGATAAGGGTGGGTGGGGGTGAGAGTCAGAGTGAGTGGGAGTAGTTGACATGAGTTGGAGTGACTGTTTGAAGTGACCAAGTGAGTGTAACAGTTTGAAGTGAGTGAATAGACTGACTGACTGACACAGCTCTTTAAATAACACACCCACTTGCTTTCTGAAAGCCAAATGTCCTGCGCTCCCCTCAATCTCAACATGCCTTCAGTCCTCTCCTTTCTATCTGCTCATCCCCATCTCTCTCCTGCACAGGCAAAGCGTCTTTTATTCAACCATCATCATCACTTTTCTATCTCTAACCACAAAAACAACAACAACAACCTCGCTTATGCTTCTGGCCGCTGGTCTTCTAATATTTTGTCTCATAAACCTTCTTCCAATCTATTCCTCAACATCTTCTCCCATATCTTATCTTCTCTACATCCTAATCCTCTGTTCATCTCTTCTTCACTTCCTGTTTATTTTGATGTCTTTCTCTAGTCTAATATCCCTCTCTCTTCTTTTTTCCTTTTAAAGATTTGGCTTGGTGTCCCCTTCTCTCATCGGTACTTGTGGTGTCATCTCTCTCACTATTCTAAGCGTCATTCCATAATCATCTCTCTCTTTCACTTAGATTTTTCTTGTTTTCATCCTTATTCATTCATTCATTCTTTCTTTCATTCAATAGTGATATCCTCAAACATTATTATCATTGCATTGTCCTCGCTCAACATGAAATCTTTTTGGCCACTAATTATCTTCAGTTTGATCTTCCTCTCTCTCTCTCTCTCTTGTCTTCCCTTTTCTCATCTCTTTTATTTTTTTATATTCTATCTCTCTCAGGCAATCCGATTCTTTAAACACAATCATTGCTGCTCTAAAAAAACTTTTGAAAAGAGTCTCTCAAAGAAATCAATCTAAACAAATTGTTGTCAAGTTTCTGTTTCTCATCCTCAACTTAAATATACTTTTTTTAACTTAACTACCTCTTGTCATTGCTTCCCTTCTAGTCATTTACAATTGTGGTACTTGGAAAAAAGTCTTTGGAAGTCATCAATTTGTTAGACCCAACTCAAAAACTTTGAAAGACGTCAGTTTACCTAATCTCCAAGACATTCCTAATATCAAACTCGAAGTCATTTTAATCTTCACTTTTTCCTCCCCCTCTCCTCTTTCTCTATCTATTTAAACATTGATGGATAATTTTGGTCTCTCTTCTCTCTCTTGGGTTAATTAGAATTATCTTCACATCTTTTTGGGTACCTTTCATGCCAAATTCATGGTGGTAGATTGAAAAGTTGCCCTTTAAAATAGGTATCTCAGCTCCTCCCAACTTTCAACTCAATCATCAAAACCTTGTCCCTAACAACTACCCCCTTACTTCTCCCTCTTTCCAACTAGCATCCTTTGTCTTGGTCAATCGTCTACCTTATGTTTTCCAGGCCATAATGATATTTGATTCGCTCAAAATGCTGCTTGGATAGCTGCTTTCAAGTATGCTGAAAAGAAAATCTTTATTCAAAGCCCTACCTTGAATACTGCTCCTGTCGTCAAACTGTGTATCAAAACAGCTAAGCAAGGTGTTCAAGTCATTTTAAATCTAGATTTAGGTACCTAAATTCATTTCTCTCTCTCTCTCTCTCTCTCTCTCTCTCTCTCTCTCCTATATCTCACCATCTCTTTTCAAATTTTTCTTTATATGGTGTTGTGTTATGCTATGTTGTGGGTGAATATGTATAGGTTTTAATGACAAGGGCAAAAGCATTCCTTTTTAAGGTGGAACCAATTAACAAGTCTTCATCAGAATGTATAAAGCATTGGCCAAAGCTGGTAAACAAGCTAATTTACATGTGTATTGGTATGTGTGTGTGTGTGTGTGTGTGTAGATAGATAGATAGATGTGTTTATAGTGCTGACCAGTCTGGTTTTTATTTTTATTTTTTATTTAGTTAATCCAACGAATAAACAAGTTAAAAAAAGAAGAAAAAAGTAATAAATTTAAAAATTCTTTAGGTAGATCTAAAAAGTATAGGTATTTGTAGAGTCACCGAATATTTAATATTCTTCCATAAATTTTTAATAAATAAATATGATATTTCAATTTATGAAATTAAAGTAATGGGCCAGCGACCATGTGTTGTATAAAAGGTAATCATGATAACATTAATTTGTTTCATGGGGTTCCTCTAGCCTATACCTGTGGAAAGTCTCAAACCTAGTTTCTAGACTTGATCTGCATTTTTTCATGAGGAATTGTCATTACTTTAAAAGTAGTAAATTTGACATATCTTATTTATATGTTAATTAATTTATGTAATTATATTAAATTTTGATGACTTTCACCCTTTACTTCAATAAAATGCAGGAGAGGGTATTGCCAATTTTTTAAATCTGACATGTGAAATTGATGACTTAGAAAAATTTGGTGGTACCCACCCCTTGTTTCAATAAAATGAAGGGGAGGGTATTGCCAATTTTTTAAATCTGACATGTGAAATTGATGACTTAGAAAAATTTGGTGGTACCCACCCCTTGTTTCAATAAAATTCAAGGGGAGGTATTGCCAAATTTTCAAAAGAGATATTGAATTTTATTGACTTAGAAGTATTTAGATAAGCAAACTTACTGACTTGAAAGTAAAGATAGAAAGTTTTTATTATTATTGGCCATTTTTTACACATTCCATAATAAAATCTTTTTTTTAAAACTCTCTTGTTTTTCCAATTCACAAGTAGTCATTTCTCTTTGAAATTGACAGTCTTCTCTTTGAAATTGACGGTCATTTACTCTTTCCATGTGCTCTGCCTCAAATGTTTTTTCTTCCAAATCTAAGGCTTGCTGATCTTTCCTTAGCATATGATCAAACTTCATCTTCTCAAAGTCAAGGGCATTTTTTGCAATAGTTGATTTTGCTGAGAAAATTAAATTGAAATAAATAAATAAATGAGTTAATGATTAAGATATATAGTAAACAAATCTTACTTATATCTTTTTTTTCAAAATAATCCTCAAGGGAGCCAAATGAGCTTGTTGAAGTATTACCACATTTTAATAGATGGTTCAAGTTCATTGAAGTTGAGGCTCGATGCTTTAGTTTGGAGCTTGAGCAAGAGGCTTCAGGAAAATCATCTAAAGCAGATTCTAAAGTGGGATTCACATTTCCAGAATTGAGATTATTTAATGGAGATTGAGTTTGAGTAGGAGGAGTCTAGAATGAAAGAGAAATTCAGAGAAGAATTGAAGAAAAAACAAAAAGTAAACATACATTTAAATTTTGGGCCTCTGAGGATTCAGATCTGCTGCGATATAATTGTTCTGCTTGATAGTTGGGATCATCTTCAGCTGAACTATGGTTAGAAGGTGGAGGGGATTGATCTCCTTCAAGTAAAGGTGTGTCGGGAGGATTATAGGAAGGTTTGGATCCAGAGGTTATATTCTTAGTATTATTGTGTAGAAACCAAGGGTTTACATCAACTTGGGAGCCAAAAAGATTATCCATTTCCTCATAGAAAGGACACATGACATTGAGCTTTTCAGAAACAGTAGTAATTCCAATCTCCAAATCATCATTGCCAATACCAAAGCCTGTTTCATTTGCAGCATGATGAGCCTTTTTATATTTTTATTGGTAACTCTTAAATCTCTCCTTCATTTGTTTAGGATTGATATTGATTCCCCCCCTTGTTTTCTTCCTTACTTCATTGGCCATCAATAAGTAGCCATTAACCTTTGAAGAAGGTGGACGTCCAATATGAGTGGACTTTTCACATCCAAAACATGCTTCAAAATTTGATTTTATTTTAAGGAAGTTGATTATGATGAGATAATCATCCTTTTTAAGCTGACCTAAACCTGACTTTGATTTTTCAGGTGTAGGGCTTGCTTTACGAGGAGACTTTTGTGACAAAGCAGATTTTTGAGTTACCTTTTGAGATTTGGAATGTCTGGGAGGCATTATGAAACTGGCACATAACAAGAAAAAAAATTAAGAGGTAGAAGAAATAAGTAAAAAAGAATGTAAACATGCCTGGTCAAAATGTTGAAAATGTCAGGAAGGGGTGTGTGCCAAGGATTGATGGGTAGGTAGCGAGGAAGGTCAGTGTGTCACATGTGACAGGGATGGGGTAAGAAAGGAAGGGATGTTCTGTGGCCAACATGTGGTTGTGAAAAAAAACAGGAAAAAAGTGCTGATTTGAGGTCATAACTGACACCCATTTTTGAAATAAGTGACTTTTTTGCAAAATTTAAGTGCTGATTTGGTTTGAAATCCGCACTTAAGTTAAGTGCTGATTTGCCAGAACTTACACCCCCTATTATTCCTTTTTCTCCCCTTGTAGAGCTTCTCCAAAGCCCATTTCAAACTCCCTCAAAGCCCCCCAGATCCCCACCAAAACACCCCCAACACCCCCTCAATGCTCCCCTATAACCCCCTTGAATAACCCCCTCAATCTCTATCTACAACCACTTCAAACCCCCCCTAACCCACTTCAAAACCCCTCCTGAACCCCCCCCCCCTCAAACCACCCCTAGACCCCCTTCAAAACTCTCCTTTAACCCCCCCAACCTTTCCATTTGATAAAAAATAATTTTTATCAATTTTTTGTTATTAAGCAAATAGGGAGGAGGGGGTAATGGGGGATTTGGTGGGGGGTAAGAGGGGAACTAGGGGGGATTTGAGGGGAGGATATGAGGGGGTTATAGGGGGGGTTCAAATCAGGTGTAGGGGTGGTTTTAGGGGGGCTTTGAGGGAGTTATAGGGGAGGTTTGAAGCAGGTGTAGGAGGGGGGTTGAGGGAGTAATAGGGAGTAGGAAAGGAGGGTTTGAGGAAGCCAAGGAGGAAAGAAAGGGGATTTAGAGGCAGCCAAAGAGAAGGGAAAGGTGGGAATTAGGACATCAAGGAGGGGGAAAAGATGTGATAAAGAGGGGATGATGGAGAGTATAAAAAAAGAGAAAAAAGGGAGAGAAAGAAAAAAAAGAGTTAATTTAACCTTGAAAACCTGAAAAAGAACCACTTACAAAAAAAAAGAAAAAAACAGAAAAAAAAAACAAAAAAAATATAATTAGCAAACAAAAAATCAAAAGAAATGAATAAAATGACTTTTCTGGAGAGGTGAGATGAGAAAATAAATGAAACCAAAATGTTTGAGGGATGTTTGAGGAGAAGAGAAAAATGATATAAGGGATGAATGAAAAATAGGAATGACTGAAAATTCATGTGATAGCTGAGAATATGCAATTTCATTTTGAGGTGGTGACCAAAAACAAAAGAGACAGGGAAAAAGAGAATTTCACTGAAAATTCAAAATAAAAGTTAATATGAAAAAATAAAATTACAAAAACAAGAGAATAACACATGCAACTTGATAATTTAACGAGTATGAAAAAAAATTAAAAGGTTTTTATTGAGAAAAGTTGGAGTATTATTGGCATAATGATGGAGCATATCCCAGTGAGAAGAAAGATTGATAGTAGATAAAAATGAAATTAAAATTGTAATAATTTAAGAAAAAATCACTAAATCTCCCAATTTTCTAGTGTGATTGAAATAATTTCTGCCCATATGCTAGTCTTTTGAGAAATAGAAGTTTTGGATATAGTGGGAGGTGTTTCAACTTGTTCATCCTCATACAACTCTAACCTTTGATCTTTGAGGTCAGTGAGTAGGCTATGAAGTATAGTGCAATGCAGAATCCAGTTGATCACTTCCTCCATTTTGGACCTATTTCTAAGAGGAATTATTAATTCCCTTAAACTTGAAAAATGACCTTTCAAGATTCCAATAGAAATTTCAATATGGACTCTTTACTTTGCCAAATGATTGTTGAACTTGGAATTTTGACTTTCTTCAGATGCTGCTCCCTGAAAATCAGAAAGTAAATAATCTCTATTCAAATAAGAAGAATCTGAAAAAAGATAATGATCTTCATCAAAGAATTTTTCAGGTTCTTTTGAAATTTGAATTCTCTGAAAGACGTAGGAGTCATGACATGAACAAGGATAGCCAGCAAAGAAAGATATAAATTTTTTGCTCACATTACATATAAGCTGAACAAAAATTTAATATCTATAGAGAAGATATAGTTGCTTGTGTTAGTATGAAAGAAAAAGAAAGAATGTAATTAAAAATAAGATATCTCTTTTTATGGTTAAAGTGATTGTTTCTACCTTAAGCTGGTTTCTGACTGAAAGGAATAGTAGTACCATCAACAAAAACAATACATCCTGGGAATCCCTCTGCTTGCATAACCTGAGATGATTCAATTCACTCTTCTTTAGTTAGCCAGGTGAGAACTTTAGATTTCAAGGAGTGGATAGCAGTGATTCATTTTTTATAAGTGTTAAAAGAGCCATACCATAAATCAAAGACATTTTTCAAACATTTAAAGGCAGCTCCATTACTGTTGGAACACAAATGGCATAGTGTGATGGCCAAATGAATTGAAGGATCACATTGTCATTTTTGAGAATTATTTTGAAATATGGGGCGGTCCTGAATAAGCTCAAGAAATTAAAGGAAACATTCCTGTGAAGTCCTGAACAACTTTCTAAAACTGGGTACAGATAGGTTAAGAAGGGGTTGAATGGTGAACTTGGGGTATGAAGTACTTGAGTCTTTCTAGGAAGATGGTAATGTTTCCTGGCCATTTTTGATAAAGAAAGAAAATATTCTTCAAGATCAGAATCAGAATAGCAATCAGAGTTAAAGAGGAGAAGAAGAGCTATTAAAGTCATTGCTTGATGTAGTTTATCACAATTTTGGATGAGGAAGGCATGACTCTTATACATCATAAAAATGTAAATGATGTGCAATGTTTTGAGTTGTGAAGTGTTATTCTTTGGAGAGCTGTGTATGAATGGGATGATTCTGACAAATCAGTGAAATGGGACATTATGGTGAAATCAGAACTTTTGGTTGAGAAAGTGCAGATTTGATTGAAATAAGTGAATTATTGCATTTTGAAATCCACCAGTGTTGGGGCTAGTGAGTTTCAGAAATTCACACTTAAATAAGTGCATATTTGGTCAAATTTAAGTGCGGATTTTCCAGAACTGACACCCCCTAATATCACTAAAGATAAGTATATTATGACCACACTAGCACCTAAATAAGTATTATGGGGATATAGATAATCTATTTAAACTTATATAAGTCCATATAATAGTATAATAATTATATATTTAACTTATAAGCTTAATGCAGTTAAGGTTCTCTTATTTTAAACATAAGACCTACTCAGTCCTGGGGATACCTAGGTTGACAGATCTAATCCTAAATATGTACCAGAGGAAGATGTTACACATATAATTGGTGTATATATTTTGGATATGTAAGAGGAACTGATGCAACTAATAATGGCTTCATATGAAGAAAATGTTGTGTTAAACTATCAACAATTATTAATGATCCCAAAAATGCATCTATCCAACCTTTTATAAAAAAAACTAACTGAAAAGTACCAGAGTGCTTTATCAAAATTAAAGCTCTCCATTGAGGATGGTTATATATATTACAGAAGAAAAATGAGTAATTTTATATTCATTTCTTCTTCCAAGAGAGAGATCATTTTGAAAAATTAT
Source organism: Hemileia vastatrix (assembly GCA_030280995.1). Classification (NCBI taxonomy): domain Eukaryota; kingdom Fungi; phylum Basidiomycota; class Pucciniomycetes; order Pucciniales; family Zaghouaniaceae; genus Hemileia; species Hemileia vastatrix. The sequence continues at coordinate 26,625,476 of JASXTE010000015.1, forward strand.
CATGATGACATATTATTTGGAGAGAACACTTATATGACTTAAGAATACTGAATGGTAGATTAATATGTCTGAGGATGAAAAGTCTTATGTTGAATTCTGTGATGCTTTCCAGAAATCAAAGAGAATGACTGGTAAGAGATCTGGATTAATGCAACAGATTGAGAAACCAAACAAACTATGAAAAATTACTAACATGGACTTCTTTACTGGTTTACCCATATCAGGAAAGAGATTTTTAAATTCATTTTGGGTTATTTTTGACATATTTAAAAAATGTGTGTACTCATTCCTACTCATAAAGAGGTTTCCAATAAAAAAAAGGTTTTCTGTGGTTGTTAAATATATTTAACATATCAATTTTTACAAGATTCCATTATCTCTGACAGGGATTCAAATTCTACTTCTGAATTCTGGATGTCATTGATGGTATATTTGTGGTTGTGAATTAAAATTGTCAACAGCTCATCACCCTGAAACTTATGGATTAGCTGAGGGAATGATTCAAACACTAGAGGAAATGATCAGGAGAAGATGTGCTTTTGTTTTGGAATTTAAATATAATGAGATATTTTTTCATGATTGGGTCACCTTATAATCTGGTCTTAAATTTTCCTACAACAGTACTGTTCATATGGTCACTGAAAGGAAACCTTTTGAGCTCTGGATTGGTTATCTACCAAATAAACCTGCTCATTTACTTAATAATAATTTGCCCAAGATTAATACTCATCTTGGTTCTAAATATTTGCTTCAAATGAAAAAATAATGCATAAAGAATTTAGACAATTTTTTTGAAAAGGCTTTTTACTATGTAAAGAAGAGATAGGATAAATCTCAGAAAGATAACACATTTAATGAGTGGGATGAAGTATTGATATCTACAGTCCATTTAGATTTACAGTGTAAAAATAATATAAAAGACCCTTTATTCGGTTCATTTATTTTTAAAAGAATGATTGGAAATAATGCAGTGGAACTATTATTATATGCACCTTATGATAGGAAAAATCCTGTATTCACAATATCTTTAATAAAGCCTTACAAGTCAAATGATGATTTATTTACAAAAAGAAGAGGAAGACCAAGAAAGGCTCCTTGGGAAATAAATGATAATGCTGAGATTGAGAAAAAAATTTAAAGGGATAATTCTCACTAGAGAAAAGGGTACTGAAAATTTATGAGGGTATAAATTGAAATCTAATGAATATTACAGATGAAAATCTGCACAGGAGATCAATAACTTACCAACCCTTCTGAAAAAATCTAACAGGAAATATCTTAACATTTTTTTAAGTTTTTTTTAATGTGAGGAAGTTTCAGCCAGATATTAAGTGTAAAGACAAAAGACTTACTTAATTTGTGCCATTATAAATCAATTAAGCAATTCAAAATAATATGACTTAAGAAAATCACCATTAAAACAAATAATTTGGTGCCCTCAAAAAAAGCTACTATGACTTGAGCAGACCTGGAATGGGAAATATTATTATTGGAATAGGTGACATGGGAATTTTCTCCTTGAGTGGGAATTCATATATTTGGTATTTATGTGACATGAGAAATAACCTTGGAGTGGGAAATTAAATATTTCAGTATTTTGGGAGATGCGAATTTATCCTGGAGTGGGAATTATGAGTATATTGTATTGTAATTACATCTGAGATATTAAAATATGTATCTACAGGGAATGTTTTTTCCTTATTTTTATAGATTAATTTCTGTATTTAGTTATTTGAAATTCAACTATTATCTCTCTTACGTAGTAGTTTTAATATACTGTACTATTTGTAAATAGGTGGATTTTGGCCTATAAAAAGGGTGATTTGGATGTGGAAAAGGCATCTTGTAATCTTCTTACAATATCTTATCATTCCTTTTTATTAATTTTTTTTTTAGTTTCCATTATGAAAAAATATTAAATCTACAATTCTAGTTATATATTATTCATTCAAAGCAAAAAATTATTAAGTCTCTACTATAGTAAGGAAAGTACTTGTATTTATCATTTACTAAGTTTTACGTCAAATAATCAGTGATAGGCTTTACCTACCATACTCCTAGACCAACCCTTTTAATTTTATTCAATAATTCTTCATGATTTTTTAAGTAGTTTCTTGAAATTAGTTATGAAATTTTCTTTTTATATCCTCACTATAATCCAAGAAGAGATATCTATGGTAATTAAGGTAGTGGTTAACATTATCAGATTTAACTTGGCCAACATCATCAGTGTTCCTAATTTCAATTGGATAGGTCACATCCTTTGAAACTCAGATTTAAAATTATGTTCATAAAATATTAAATTATAAAAAACATATTAATGACTCTAATTTTAAGTAACGTTTTTTCTGGTGCAACTTTTTTTTGGTTGCATTTCAGTTATTTTTCATATAACATGGGTTCTGAAACATCTCCAACTCAACAACTCAGTTAATTAAAAACTATTTTTCTTATTAAACAGACATTTAAGCCTTTTTAATTCAAAACTCACTTTTACTTTGATGGTTCATGGGGTTTCTCTTGTTTCTTCAACTCTCTTGAATTCTCCCTACAGAAAGTTGAAAGACTTTAAGAGTCTGTCAGCCTGTATATCCCCAGGAATGAGTAAAAAGTATTTATAAGTTATGTTAAACACATGAACTATACATGGGAATAATAATTAATAGTACACAAACAGTATACATAAGTAAAATTATGATAATATACAAAATATGCCATTATAACACCTTATATACACGCATATATCCACCTTTTATAAGTCTTATGTACTTAATATTAAGTTGAAATATGTTAGGGTAATATTAAGAACCTTAAGTATAAGGCTACATAATTTTTAAGTAAACATAAAGCTGTTATTTTCACTGTTTTATGCAAAAAACAAGAAATGCACTTTATTTCACTTAAAAGTTGACTATATGTGCCATAAATTTGAGAATATCAAAACTGCGCTTTGACAGATAAATTTGTCTCATTTAGAACTATTGATTTGGCTATTTAAATGCATAAAAATAACACTTTGCAAATTTGGTGTTTTTTATGCCAGAAATGGCTTCTGTGTACTGGCCACATACTGCCTACTTTTTTCCCATGTGAATAGCTTCATTTTTAGCAAAGTTAACTTTTTCACACTATAATTACCCCACATTCTATGCCCAATGTGGGGAAACACACTAAAATAGGCAACAGGTGCTTATTTAGTGTCCTAGCTTAATTAATAATGCATTGAACTTGTTTATATGCACTAATTTCCTTAATAACCTTACTCTTGGTGTCTTATTTCATCACCACACTTAAATTTGCCTAAATTTAGTCAAGGATTTACCCGTGCAAGCGCTTGCCAAGGACTGCATGTAGTTACCCCACATCTCACGCTCTTTTTTGAGTTTTTGAGTGGTTTCTCAGTCAATATTTGTCAGTTTATCTAGTATTTAAGTAGGATATAATAGTATTTATTTATGGTCCTACTACTTATTGATAAATTATTTAGTGATTAAACCTCAGGGGAAGACTAATAAAATAGTTATACTCAAATAAAACTCACAATACTTGGATTTAAATGCGTGCTAGTGGTGGAAAATAGATGAATATAATATAGTTATAGCTTATATAAAGATAATATCAATTTATAATGGCTTTATAATATATTTCTAAATGCTAATAATTGTATTGTAGTGTTTGTTTGAATTGTAGTAAGTGAATGATGTATAATAACCATCAAAATCCTCCCTTACTTATACCAAAATCCACTGGAGTGCACAGACCTTCAAACCAGATGATGTCACTGCTATCCCTGGCAATTAAAGAACTGTGAGGGCCCATCACCTCCCCATGGCCTCCACTTCAAGCAGATTCAACACCCAGACCTCCAGTAAGGACCCTCCATCACCATTAATGATAACACAGACCCATACCATAAATAGAAAATCAAGATAAAAGCGGATACCATAAAGAAACAGGTAAAATAACTCATCCAAAGAGAATAAAATGAAACACAAAGCATATAAAGGAAACAAATGAAATTTCCAAGCCTCCAATAACATCCCCAAGCATCCATATTAACCCATCAATGACCTCCCAACCCATAAATCTGTGAATATCCATCCAAAGAAGCAGATTAAGTGGTCCAGACTGAGTGTGTGCGCCTGAAATAGATGCTTATGCTTCTGTAGGCGTTGTGAGTCCACTGGATACATCCATATGACCTAAAATAAGCAGAAAAACAAAGTTTATAGGCTATTCATGGGGTAAAACCCACTTATATACCTAAAGATACATAATATACTGCATATTTCACTGAATATGAGATTTATGTATACATATAAGCTTATGTATGTCAATAATTACTTCATTTAACTTAAGATAAGTATATTATGACTCCATTAACACCTTAATAAGTATTATTAGGCTATTTATAAGCTATTTAAACTACTATAATTTATATAATAGAGTAATAATTAAATATATATGTAATATAATCATATATATTATTATTTTAACCTTAGTTTTAAGATATAAGCTTAATGTACTCAAGGTTATCTTATTTTAAGTATAAGAAATACTCAGTCCTAGGGATATCTAGGCTGACAATATTGATTATTTTTGAATGGTAATTTCACGTAGTATAATGTCAGGATTAGCCCCATTATTTCTACAGTGAATCCCCCTTATTATTAAGCTATTATTAACCTTAAAAATTCCCCTTTAGACTTTTATATTATTTTTTATTACACATATACTCTCTTTTTATCTTATTTCTTAATTTTGATGGGTTTTCCTTATTAATACAGGATTTTGCCAGTTGTTACACTTCTAATTATGTCATGGATTACTCTGAATGTTGATGGGCATGCCTACTAGTTGTTTAGAAGAGTCATTAACTGTGTATTGGGTGGTACATCAAGGGAATCATTGGGGAACTCATTGTGTATAAAAGGAGGAGGGTTTTTGGTTGTGTTTCTACATTCTTTATCATTACAATTTAACCAATATAACCAAATATATTACAATACATATCAATTAGTACTTTTATAAGACTTTTGAATAGTATCTGAATTATAAAAATCTATTTTTCTACCAACTAAAATGATTGTAAACAACATATAAGAATAGTGAGAATTTTATTACTGAGACCTTTATTTTTGATTATATTTTACTATTTGTTGGATTTGTACTACAGTATTCATATAGGACCATTAAAATCTTCTAGAAAACTGACCATTCAAGCTAGTTCATGTCCTTGTACTTGATCTCAGCCTGACAGAGTCTTTCTACAATGCATGAAGAGTCATTATTACATGACAGTAGTCAATAAAAGCACAAGATATAACGAGTTTATGTTACACAACTGTAGAACTTCATATTTTTAGTGTCAATTAGTAAAAAAAAAAAAAAAAAAAGGCAAAATAAAAGGCAAAAATGAAGACTAATGGGTGTGACTATGGAAACAAGTCAATTAGCCTCATTTTTATTTGCTATTCTATTTTCTTCTCATCCCAAGTATCAATATTAACTGATTCTCACTCACTCACTTTAGTTTATTCTCGTCATCTATCTATTCCAAGTCCAAGAAACATTTCATTTCCTGTAAAAAAATAAAATAAAATAAAATATTATTATTCTTTATTTATTTATTGACAGGTGAGGGCCTCCTTTATATCATATCAGTTTTCGTTAACATCTTGAGTTCTTTCCTTTTGTGTTAATTGAGCTAACAATAAACTTTCTTTTCTTTTTTTTAATTTTTTTTAATTTTTTTACACTTTCTTTTCTTTTTCTTTTATTTTTCCTTTCTTTTTTTCTTTTTTTACTTTTTTACTTTTTTTTACTTTTTTTATAGATTTTTTATAGATTTTTTATTTCTTTCTTTTTCTATTTTTTCTTTATATACTTTTTTTTTACTTTTTATCTATTTATTTATTTTTATTTTTATTTTTTGTTTATTTTTCATTTTTATTTTCAAATTTTGATATAGTATGAAGTGAAAATAATCAAATAAAATAAAATTGTTTTTTATTTTTTTTAGATTTTCTCCATGAAATCAAAAAGAATAGGGGGTGTCAAACATTACCATATATGCCTGGAAAACTTCAGTCTCAAAATGCCATTCCAAGAATCCATCATAAATGGTAGACTTGGGGTTAGACATGTCAAACATTTAGTCAAATACTTCATCAAACACTCCCTGTTCTTGCACCATTACCCCAACCACAGCTCAGCCCACAGATACACACATTCCCACAATCCACTGTACAGTGCCTAGCTAATAATTATCACCTCTTTTCATTTCAACATTTCTCACTAAATATTCACTCTAAAGACCTGAGCTTGTACATTTCTAACTCATACAACCATGTAGAATAGGACTGTAACAAAATAAACTCAGCCAGACACCAATTCATAGAAAGATTACATTTTTTGAAAAAAACTCATTCTGGAAATTGATAACAAAAAAGTTAAAAAGTATTTAATTTTCCTTAATGAAAGGGATGGGGTTTGTATGAGCATTGAGGAAAAAAGATTAGTGAAAAGTGGACAAAATTGACCAAAAAAAGTGTCACCAAGATGTAGCTTCACTGTTTGCTTCCCTGGCAGCTTGCACCTTTAAAAGAAAAGATGCAATCAAGTTTTCAAAGCATGGTTGGAAAATCCATCCCAAGCCTACTTAAAGGCAATTAACATAGAAGGAACTCTCATTGGGTGATAAAATTACAAAAACATATTTTTGAGGTGTTTTCATGTGCTTGCAACAAGGCTTGAAAAATGTGATTGGATTGTGCCAGGAGCAAAGATTGTGTATTAATTAGAAGAGTATGTAGATGGTTTAACTATTTTTATCTTCATTTAATTGATGAGATGTTGTTTTCCAGCTGAGGACCCTGTTGTAGTTTGAGTGAAAATCGGTAAAAAAGGTAAATATTGGATAAGAGATTAATGAGTCAGTTTTTAAGGAAATGAGAAAGAAAGTACAAATTACCAAAATGTGAAAGGTAAATCATAAAATTAGTATTATCTTGAGGTGTGAGTACTAATGGTGGTGGTGTTAGGAAGAAGAAAAAAAGGCCAATAACCTGGATTATGCATTCACCAGGTGATAATTATTGGCTAGGCACTGTACATAAGACCCCTTTTCCCCCAACCCCACATTATTGTGCACTCCTGCTCAAATTTATATATTCATCCATTTCAGAACACTTTTAAAAAACATTTATGAAGGCATTTCATAATGCATATCCTAATAATCATGCAATTTTCCTTCCAGATTCCCCCAACTCTGTAACTCTTTACATCTTTTTCTGCCCTTTCATCAAGGTATGTTTTTTTCTTTTCCTTCACAGATCCACATGTTCCTCATTTTTCTCTTCAAGCCCCTTCAAACACTTACTGTCAGCCTAGGTATCTCCAGGACTGAGTAAATCTTATGTTTAAAATAATATAACCTTAATTACATTTAGCTTATTACTTAAAAATAAGGTTAAAATACTTATATATATAGTTAAAATACATATATATACAATTATTACACTATTATATGAATTATAGTAGTTTAAATAGCTTATCCATAGCCTAATAATACTTATTAAGGTGTTATTGGAGTCATAATATACTTATCTTAAGTGATATTAAGTGATTATACACATACATAAGCTTATATGTATACATTAACCTCATATTCAGTGTAATATGTAGTTATATTATATATATTTAGGTCTATAAGTGGGTTTTAACCTCTTAATAGCCTATAACCTATTTTTCTGCTTATTTTAGGTCATATGGACATAATCAGTGGACTAAAAACTCCTACACAAGCATATACACCTATTTCAGGCGCATATAACCAGTTTGTACAACTTAATTTGCTTCCTTGGATGGATTTACACAGATTTATGGGTTGGGATATGATTACTGGGTTGATATGGATGCTTGTAGATGTTACTGAGATCTTAGACAGTTAATTTGGTTCTTTCATATGCTTTGGGTTTCACTTTATCCTCTTTGGATGAGTTATTTTACCTGCTTCTTTATGGTATCTGCTTTTATCAGTCTATTCTATTTATGGTATGGGTCTGTGGTATCATTAATTGAGATGGAGGGTCCTTACTGGAGGTCTGGGTGTTGAATCTTCTTGAAGTGGACGCCATGGAGAGGTGATTGGCCCTCACAGTGCTGTAGCTCACAAGTGATACAATTTCCTCCTTGACATTGAACATTTCTCAACTTGCAACAAGAAATAAAGAATTAGAGAATGAAAACTTGGCTCTAACTCTTAAGTATGATTCTTTGAGTAATAAATATAGTGAAATTCCAAAAAATTCTGTGAGTTTGAAAAGTTGTATGAAGCACATTTATTGAAAACTGAATCAAGAACAAATTTATCTTTTGCCCAGACAAATCAGAGTGTCTCTGAGCTGCTACAAAGATTGACTAAAGTTGAGATTGAAACTGCTAATCTACTAATGAATCAGGATAATAATACGTATACTAAGTATAATAATTATCCTTTCATTGGCAAAAGTAAATCTCAATCATTTCCCATACCACCACAAGTAAAACCATCTGGTGGTAGTGTCAAGTCTGAGAAAACAAATGTAAGTCACAAATCCGTGCAAGAGGAGATACAAGACTATTTATCCAGAGTAAAGGAGTTATTTGATTTACCTAATATTAGTGAAACTAAATCCAATCAGAAGAACTGGCCAAAGATTGATCAGTACCCAGCTTATGATGGGGAAGCCAGCACTGATTGGCAACATTTTATTCAAAGAATTGACAACTTAAAATTCTCATATAAGTTACCAGATGAAGAAATAAAATCAAAATTAATCTCTTTATTTAAGGATGTTGCTTTATTATGGTTTGAAGCTGTTTTGAGTGAGGGTAAAGACTACTCTTGGGCTGAATGGAAATAACTAATTGAAAAACAATTTGGAGGTTCTAAATTCAGGCTCACTCAGCAGAGACTTTATGAGAAAACTAGGTACAATCCGTTGAATGGTGACAAACCTATGTCATTTTTAATGAACTTAAATAAAATATTAAAAGCCATTGAGCCAAACATGGATTTTAACTTATGGAAAGATAAGATAATATATAAATTACCTATATCTGTCAGCGACATTTCTGTAGCTAGAAAAATAATGGTTAATGAATATTCTTAATTTATTAATATTTGTAATGAAATATTATTAAACCATAAGTATGAATCAAGGTACACCACTTATAAAAAAATAATGAACCTGTGAAAAATATAATTATTACACTAGTATATAAAATATAGTAGTTTAAATAGCTTATCCATAGCCTAAAAATACTATTTAAGGTGTTAATGGAGTCACAATATATTTATCTTAATTGATATCAAGTAATTATTGACATACATAAGCTTATATGTATACATAAATCTCATATTCAGTGAAATATGCAGTATATTATATATATTTAGATCTATAAGTGGGTTTTAGCCTCTAAATATCCTATAACCTTTTTTTTCCTGCTTATTTTAGGACATATGGACATATTCAGTGGACTCACAACGCCTACAGAAGCATACACTCAGTTTGGACAACTTAATCTGCTTCCTTGGATGGATATTCACGAATTTATGGGTTGAAAAGTCATTGCTGGATTAATATGGATGCTTGGAGATGTTACTGAGAGCTTGGAAAGTTCATTTGGTTCCTTCATATGCTTTGGGTTTTACTTTATCCTCTTTGGATGAGTTATTTTACCTGTTTCTTTATGGTATCTGCTTTTATCAGTCTATTCTATTTATGGTATGGGTCTGTGGTATCATTAACTGTGATGGAAGGTCCTTACCGGAGGTCTGGGTGTTGGATCTGCTTGAAGTAGTCACCATGGGGAGGTGATGAGCCCTCACAGTGCTGTAATTGCCGGGGATAGCAGTGACATCATCTGGATTGAAGGTCTGTGCACTCCAGTGGATTTTGGTATAAGTAAGGGAGGATTTTGACGGTTATTAGATATCACTTACTTACTACAACTCAAATAAACACTAAAACACAATTATTATCATATATAAATATATTATAAAGCATTTATAAATTTATATTATGTTTATATAAGCTATAACTATATTTTATTATTCTATTTTTAACCACTAGCACACATAACATCCAAGTATTGTGAGTTTAAATTGAGAATAACTATTTTATTAGTCTTCCCCTGAGGCTTAATCAATAAATCATTTAACAATAAGTAGAGGAGTAGGACCTTTAATATTTAATATTAAATCATACTTAGATACTAGCATAACCTGACACTTACCTAAGGTGAGTGGTACCTGATCCTACTTGTATTTTTACTGACTTTTTTCTCTTTTCTTTTTTTCTTTTTTTGGGGATTTTTTTTACAAATGGCTTTGAAAACATCCCCAGAACAATTCTAGACTGTTGCCAAGTGTTTTTGGTAAGTTGTTTTTTTTGCCTTGAAAATGTGCTGGAGGCATGCCCAGCACATTTCCAAGTGTTTTCATTAAATTTTTTTTTATATTTTTTTATATTTTTTTTATTTTCAAATCAATTTAAAAAAAGTCTTAGAAAATTTCTAGACTGTTTCCAAGTGTTTTTGGTGAGTTTTTTTTTGCCTTGGAAATGTGCTGGCAGCATGCCCAGCTCATTTCCAAGTGTTTTCACTAACTTTTTTATTATTTATTTTTTTTTATTTTCAAATCAGTTTGAAAACAGTCCCAGAACAATTCTAGAATGTTTCCAAAGTTTTTGGTGAGGTTCTCTTTCTTTTCTTTTTGCCTTGGAAACATGCTGGAAGCATTCCCAGCACATTTCCGAGTGTTTTCAATAGCATTTTTTTTTACCAAATTGGACAGATAGGGAATGGGAAAAACTGGAAGATGATTATATCTTTTCATCTAATGTTATGATTACACATGGAGGCTTTCACAACAAGATTCATATGGACTAAAATGATTCTATTTTTCTTATGGTTAGGATTTTCACTTATATGAATCTTATTACAGGACTACTGATTCCTTCACCTGCACAACTCAAAGGTCATGGATTATACTTTCCCAATCACAAATATATTATCAACTTTGGATTAGGGAATGGTCTGGTGGAAGAAATTTGGAACTCTTCATGAGACAACCATCATACAACTCAAGCTCCTCCTGGATTAGAATCTTATGAAAAGCTTACTCATTTTTATTTGCTCATTTCAGATCAACCAAAATTTGATAAAGAGGGTAAGTAAAGTGAGGCAAGAAGGTTTGATGAAAAGTAAAGCTACAGAGAGAGAGGCTAAGTATGGTAAATAAAGGATTTGCAAAGATACATTATTATTTATTAAAATTATAATTAATCATTCATAAAAGATAATCATCAACTTTAAGTAATGGGCCATTGGGCCTTTCTGATGTATAAAGGTAGTCATTCAAACAATTAATTGATCAAATGAGTTCACAATCCAATTCCATGTCAATGTATTCTTTGGCTTGATCACATCTGAACTCAATGTCTGGTAGTATTCTGAATCCCATTAATTTTACTTGGTTGATCATCTTTTTTGAACAATTTATTTATTCATTTATGAAATAAAAAATGAAAATTTGGCAATCCTGACCCCCTCCCAGAGTAAATTGCAGGGGAGGGTATTGCAATTTTTTTTTCTTTGTGTGATTTGGCTGGAATTTTTTTTTAATGTATATACACTTAAAAGACACAAAATCTCCCTTTGAAGATTTAAAATGCATGAAACATGCACTTACTTGCATGTTAAGCAGAAAGTGCGTAATACAAAAAACATCCAACTAAGTTGGTCTCAATCCTCAAGATGGTAAAAACAAACAAAAAAATTTCAAAATAAAAAGATTAACAGAAATATGAGTGTGGAATATATATAAGGTAGTTCCTTCCACCAAACAATTATAGCAGCTTTCCTTAAAAAAATTCAAAGATTTTATCTTATTCTTTCTAGTGACATTCAAAAATCTTACCTAGTCCTTTATAGCTTTTAGTATTATATGTAAGAATATGTAAGATATAAATAAGCACTGACCTCCTTTTCTAATCAAAATAATTATTTCCATCTTTTGAAGGCTTTTGGATCAAAGGGATAGTTGTTCCATTAACAATACCAATACATCCTGGGAGTCCTTCACTTTGCATGACCTGTGAGTTTTCCAGTCTAACCTCCTTGTCAGTGTATCTAGTATATAAGTATGATTTAATAGTATTTATTAATGGTCCTACGACTTATTGATAAATTATTTAGTGATTAAACATCAGGGGAAGACTAATAAAATATGTATACTCAAATAAAACTCACAATACTTGGATTTAAATGCATGCTAGTGGTGGAAAATAGATAAATAGAATATAGTTATAGCTTATATAAAGATAATATCAATTTATAAAGGCTTTATAATATAATTCTGAATGATAATGATTGTTTTATAATGTTTATTTAAATTTTAGTCAGTAAGTGATGTCTAATAACCTCCAAAATCCTCCCTTACTTATACCAAAATCCAGTGGAGTGCACAGACCTTCAATCCAGATGATGTCACTGCTATCCCCGGCAATTACAGCACTGTGAGGGCCCATCACCTCCCCATGGTGTCGACTTCAAGCAGATTCAACACCCAGACCTCCAGTAAGGACCCTCCATCACCATTAATGATAACACAGACCCATACCATAAATAGATAATCCAGATAAAAGCAGATACCATAAAGAAACAGGTAAAATAACTCATCCAAAGAGGATATAATGAAACCCAAAGCATATAAAGGAAACAAATGAAATTTCCAAGCCCCAGTAACATCCCCAAGCATCCATATTAACCCAGAAATGACCTCCCAACCCATAAATCCGTGACTATCCATCCAAGGAAACAGATTAAGTTGTCCAAACTGAGTACATGCACCTGAAATAGATGTCTATGCTTCTGTAGGCATTGTGAGTCCACTGAATACGTCCATATGACCTAAAATAAGAAGAAAATAAAGGTTATAGGCTATTAAGAGGCTAAAACCCACTTATAGACCTAAATATACATAACATACTGCATATTTCACTGAATATGAGATTTATGTATACATATAAGCTTATGTATGTCAATAATTACTTAATATCACTTAAGATAAATCTATTATGACTCCATTAACACCTCAATAAGTACTATTAGGCTATGGATAAGCTATTTAAACTACCATAAGTCATATAATAGTGTCATAATTATATATATAAGTATTTTAACCTTATTTTTAAGATATAAGCTTAATGTACTTAAGGTTATCTTATTTTAAGTATATGAAATACTCAGTCCTAGGGATATCTAGGCTGAAATCCTTAGTGGGCCATGTGAGGAATTGTGATTGAAGTGAACAGATTACTTTTATTTTTCTCTTGGTGTATAAATCTACTGTTCCATGACTTATACTGAAGAGGTTCTCAAGATAAGTTTTGGAAGCACCATTCCCATTTGAACCAAATCAGCAAAAAAGTGCCATAGAGATTAGAATTTCAGGGTTCCTTCTGTGGGCAATGAGAATTGTTGTGATAAATAGAATGATTATGAATTAGTTCATGTAGGTATTCAAAACCATGATAAGTAGTTTTGAAAATTGGCTGAAAAACTGGGTTCAGGTATTTCAGAAAGTTTGTGAAGTGTATATCATGGTTGATGGCAAATGGATGGGGTTTAGGAAGTAATGTAGCAGCTCTCTAACAGGTGACTCATATAAAAAAAAAGTAAAACTCAGCATCAGAATCTGGATCAGACTCAACCAAAAGATCAAGGGTGTCAAGGTTCACTTTTGGTCTAGAAGCTTTGTTACAGAGTTTGTATGAGGATCTGAAGGATTTATTGGATTCTTAATAATTTTAGTACGTATTTCTCAATCAAAAATGATGTTTACTCAATAATAAGAGGTAGATTTAAAATATTTATATAAGTTATAGATTAGAATTACGTCCTTTTAAATACTAAAGATATAAAATATAAGAAATAAGTATTATATTGTAGTTGTAGTAATAAGTAAGTTGGTAAAAAGAATGATTAAAAGACAACAAAAAGAGAAGCCTTTTATAGGCAAAGGAGAGACAAAGCACGGCAATCAAATTCTAAAAACAGTAGTATGAGAGAGAGAAAAGAACATTCCAGAAGGAGTATTTCAAAGAATAAAGTTATTCTAAAAAGAAGACGTCAAAAAGATGTATTTACAGAGTATGTCATAAATACATCAATTTATTTAATATTTACTGTAGAAGTCAATCCTAAATAAGAAATTTGAATTTTTTGTATATATTTAATATTATTTGAATATTAAAATCTTATTTTATCTTAATATCTATTTTTTAATATAAAATTTTATTTTTTCCAACCTGTCAAATGAGCACGGTGTTAGAGAAAAATATAAGGGACAATTTTATATTTTTAATTTTAATTATTTATTTAATTTTTTAATTTTATCATTCTGTAATAAGTTAATTTATTATAACTAATTTTAATGTAACTAAATTATAATTAAATAATAATTAAAATGATAAGGTGCGGCTTCATCCAGTAAATAATTAATTATTTCACTGGGTAAGTCTAGTAGCCTGGCTGACACTCCCTCACTCTTAAAAAAACAATAAAAAAAATGCTATGATTTTTTCTTTTTATACTTTTTTAGTAGAGTGGGAAGATTAGATATCTCCTTCCCAGGTATCCAAGAATCATATTCAGATGATTTATTCTTGAATCTCAATAAGTATTCTGTACCTTTTTCAGAAGTGACTATTCTGTCATTTAGAATTTTTTCAATTTCTGCTGTTTCAGTGATTTCATTTGGGGTTTTCTTTGGTCTACCCCTCCTTTTTGGAAATAAATCACTATTGGATGTGTAAGTTTTCAAAAGAGATATTGGAAAAACAGGATGTTTTCTGTCATATGGGGAATACAGAATAACTTCAACTGCATTATCTCCAATCATTCTTCTGACAACAAATGGACCAACAAATGGATCTTTCAATTTGTTATTACCTTGTAAGTTGAAGTGGACTGTAGAAATCAACACTTCATCACCCTTTTTAAAAGTGTATTCTTTATGGGATCTGTCCCATCTTTTCTTCTCATATTCAAATGATTTTTCAATACATTTTTGAGCATGATTTCTACATAGTTGTTGCATTTGAAGAAAAGATTTTACACCAGGATGTATATCCAATTTAGGTATTTTGTTATTGAGAATTTGGGCAGGAGTATTAGGAACATATCCAAGCCAGAGCTCAAAAGGCTTTCATTGAGTAACAGAATGAACAGTGCTATTATAAGCAAATTCTAACCCAGGAAGTAAGGTAACCCAATCATGAGTGAATCTGTCATTATCTTTATACTCAAGGCCAAAGGCAAAATATCTTTTTATCATGTCCTCTAAAGTCTGAATCATTCTTTCAGCTAAACCATCAGTCTGAGGGTGATGGGCAGTAGAAAGTTTCAGATCACAACCACAAACATCCATCAGAGACATCCAAAATTCAGAAGTAAATTTAGGGTCTCTGTCAGAGATTATGGCTTTAGGAAAACCAGCAGTATTAAACATATGAGACCACCATAAGAAAGCTAATTCTTTAGTGGAGACATCCTTGTGGGTAGGGATAAATTTACACATTTTTGTGAATCTTTCCACAATAACCCAACAAGAGTTATAACTGTCTTTACTAGCAATAGGTAATCCTGTTACAAAATCCATGTTTAATATTTGCCATGGAGCATCAGGAGGTTCAATATGTTGCATTAATGCTGCTCTTTTACCAGTTAATCTTTTTGATTTTTGGCAAGAATCACAAGATTCAACATATAATTTTGTGTCTTCAGACATATTAGCCCACCAAGCAGTGTTCTTAATTCTGATCATTGTTTTGTCAAGATCAAAATGTCCAGCTAATATGTCATCATGACAATTTTTCAAGATGATTTATTTCATAGAAGGAGGAATAACAATAACATTACTCAACTTTCTTCTGTAATATAGATATCCTTCATCAATTGAAAATTTACCTTTTTCCAAAGCTTTTTGGTACTTTGGTGGAAGGGTTTTAATTAATGCTTGTATTGAAGCATTCTTTGGATCATATAATATGGCTCATAACTTTTTCAAGTCAGTGTCCTTATCATATGATTCCAGAATAAGCTGTAATAGCTCTTCCTCCATATCAACCACATATATCCCATGGATATGAATAATTTCATCCTCAGGATTATAAGCAGGATTAGAGTCATCATTTGGTAAAGGTAACCTTGATAACATATCCACATTTGAGTGACCAATACCAGCCCTGTGAATAATTGTCATTCTCCCTCTGTACTCTTGAACAGCCAGCTGCCATCTAAACATATGTCTGTTAGGTGTTTTCAAGTTTAAAAGGGATTTAACTGCACTGAAGTCAGTGACAAGTTCAAATTTCTGGTCATCTAGGTAATAATGAAGCTTTTCTAGAGCCCATACTACAGCTAAACACTCTAATTGGGTAGCACCATATTTCAATTCACTATTTCTCAAGGTTCTTGAAATATAACAAATTACTACTTCTGAAACTTTATCATTTATCACTTGTTTTTGATGGAGGGCAGCACCAAGACCAATGAAACTGGCATCAGTGTACAAAACAAATGGTTGATCAAAGTCAGGTAAAGCAAGAATTGGTGCTGACATCAAACAGTGTTTCATAGTGTCAAAGGCTCTTTGTCTTTCACTATTCCAGACAAAAGCAACATCCTTTCTAGTTAATTGGGTAAGTGGTAAAGCTATGACTTGGTAATTTTTAATATACTGTCTATAGTATCCACACATTCCCAAAAAACTTTGGAGCTCTCTCACTGTTGTAGGAGCTTTCACCTGTTGTATGGCTGCCACTTTGTTCTGGTCAACACATATCTGTAAGCCTGAAACAACATGACCAAGAACTTTTAAAGAATGGAAACCAAATTTACATTTCTTCAAAGCAAGTGTCATATTTATTTCATCCATTTTCTGGAATACTTTACACAGGTGTTTAAGATGGTCCTCAAATGTTTTTGAGAATATAATGATATCATCAATATAAACCATCAGCCATCCTTCAATTATCTCTTGATGGAATGTGTAATCCATTACTTTTTGGAAAACTGAAGGGGCATTTTTAGGGCCAAATGGAATCCTAATATACTTATAAATACCCATATGAGTGGCAATCATCAGAAAGTTCTGAGAATTTTTCTCAACAGGTACCTGGTGATATCCTTTATTACCATCCAAACAGCTGATATATTTAGCACCCTGTAAAGTAGCATGTATAGAGCTGATTCTAGGTAAAGGGTAGATATCATCAACAGTATAAGTGTTTAGTGCTCTATAATCACCACATAACCTGGATTTATCTTTCTCATAAGAAATTAGGACAGGTGAGATAACACAATATTTAGGTGTTTCAACTACCTTTTCAATAATATTCATTTTTAAAAGGGTAGAGATATTATCTTCAATATCTTTTCTCTTTGTGGGAGAAGCAGGATAAGGCTTCTTCTTTAAACTAGGTGGTATATCAGTTAATGGGCAAGACAATTAAAGTTTCATTTCCTCTTTAACTAATCCCAGTTTATGTGACCCATGAGCAAAGGCCATAGGAAAAGAGTTTATCAAGTTAATGATGGAATCTTTATCCTCACCAGAAAGTTGTTCTCCAAAAGAAGCATTGTCAATTTCAGCCATAAGGGCATGCATTTCCTTTGTAGATCTTCCTTTATATTGAACCACAGAATTACATGTGTTCAATTCTGGTTTTATTAATTTTTTAGGGGAAGAAATTTTAAATTTTCTCTTCCCATTCATCCCCATTGTGAAAAATTGGTTTGAAGGATCCAATTTTATGCCATACTTGGTTAAAATATCATTCCCTACAATAAACCAATTGCTCAAGTTATCATTATTCATGACAACAAAATCACAAATAGCTCTTACAAAACCATGGTTATATTTAAAAAACACTGTGGCTTTGTATTTACCAATGGGGGACAAAATAGAGCCATACCCTCTCCAATTTTCAGAAATGATAGGCATCAGTTTAGATTTATAGTCTTGATCTACTGAAGCAAGTGCTCTTTCCAATAATACACTTCCTCCAGCTCCAGAATCCATAACAACTTCAATGCTGGTTCCATTGATCAAGACTGGTGCCTTAAGAGGGGCAATAACAATTGAGTTATCCTCAATGTTCTTTATGATCTCAGCATCCTCAACTGTAGATAAATCATTATTATCAATGTCAATAGTATTTAAATAATGAATATCTTCTTCCAGCATCAAGATTTCTTGTTGAGATTCATATGAAATATTGCTGGCACAATCACTTGATGTATCATCCAGTGCCACTGTGTCATCAGCATGCTCCTCTGTTTGTTCTACAAGATTTATCTTCTTGTCACAAACATGGCCTTTCTGCCAAGGCTTGTTGCACTTGAAGCAAGTGTTTGTTGCATACTACTTTGGTGCAACAGGGGAAGAAGGTTTACCAACCTTTTCTAGAGGTTTTTGTTGGTAAGTGGAGGATTTCTCCAAAGGGGTCCTAGGGATGAATCTTCTGGCATCATACTTGTTGTTCAGAAGGATCTCATTTCAAGTATTAATGAAAGAAGAGGGTTCTTTGGAGAACTCAGTCCTAGCCACTATTAAGTCTCTTAGAGACATTGGTAATTTATAGAGGATCCTGTCCTTCAATAAATTAAACTCCATATTTGGGTCCATTGCCCTTAAGATTTTAACAAGTTTCATTAAAAACTCAATAGGTTTATCAGTAGAAGAGCTATATCTAGTTTCCTCATACTGCCTTTGTTGAGCCATTCTGAACTTGGAGCCACCAAATTGTGCTTTAATTAATTTCTTCCAATCCTCCCATGAGTAGTCATTCCCATCCAGGAGAACAGATTCATACCACATCAGGGCAACATTAGTGAACAAAGAAATTAACTTGGACACAATTTCCTCATCTGGGAGTTTGTAAGAATTTTTTAAGTTATCAATTCTGCAAATAAATTGTTGCCAATCAGAGGAAGAATCACTATCAAATGTTGGGTACTGGTCAAGTTTTGGCCAATTCTTTTGATTTGAAGGAGTCTCCTTAGTACTAGCTTGTTTCTGAGTAAGAAGCAGCTGTAATTTCTCTAATTGTGCTGAAATCTCATTGTTTAATCCTTCTGTTGCAGATCCTGGTGCATCATCAGTTTTTGATGGAAACTCAGTGTTTTCAACAGGTATTTCTGGATCTATTTTTATTTTAGATGAACTAGCCACAGGTACTATTTGAGCATCCTGCACTATATTTTCCTTCACAGAAATGTCAGAATATTTTTGGTCATTTAACAATGAGTTCAATTTTTCTTCAATGGTTGTTATTCTTGTTTTCATTCTTGGAAGACTAGATAAACTCTCATTGATAGTTGCAAAATATAATTGATTCTTATGTTGAAAAGATGAAAAATGGTCATTCAATCTTTTCAGATTTATCTTATCTATCTCTACCTCCTGGCAACAGGCAGATACAGTATCTTTTAGTTTAGACAAATCATTTTTTATATTTTGCCATAAAGCAACTTTCTTTTCATGGGTTGCTTTGTAATGAGACAATTCATCAGAGACTCTCCGTGCTTCACTCTTTAATGCTTGATAACCCTGATCAGTTAACAAACTATTATATCTCTGAGTCAATTGCATATTGTTCATTATATGATTTTGCTTGGCAATAATATCTCTCAAGTGCTCATCATTAATTCTTGCTACATCTGGAGTGTTTCTCAATAAGGAAACTGAGTAACGTTCCAGACTCTCATAGAACTCAGGGTCAAGAGTTTCATCAATCACAGCCATATCAGGACTAATCATTGAGGTAGCAATTAAAAGTAATGGATTAGATACATGAGATATCTGTCTACTATTCCCAGCCTCTATAGGTCTCAAGGTTTCATCCTGCCTTCCAGATTAACCTGAAGGAACAGAGTCAGCCACAAGAAAAGGCACTTGAGAATCAATAGAGGGACATACCAGGGTTTGCTGGGTATCACCATATTGGGCTTCCTTCTTCTTTTGCCTCCTTGATAAGGGTGGGGAGGAGTGGGGTTGGCCTGGGTGGGCCTTGATGGACCTACCTGAGGTAACTGATGCTGTTTTTGAGCCAAGTAGTCCCACTGCCACTTGGACACTTCCACCATCTCTTGGGATTGGGGAGCCAATTGTTGTTGATCCCTGGGAGGAAGAGGTTTCTTCTTCTCTTGGAGAAAAGTATCTGTTCTTCTCACCTTTTCTTCCAAGGCATCTACCCTTACCTTTAGTCTCAAGCTGTCTGTCCTTAACTCCTTTATGTGGGTAGACAGATTCTTTACCTGCTGAGACAACGGCATCTTTTTTATCCTGAAGCCTTTTGGAAGCTCTTCTGGTGGGTTTGTCATGGGCTTCTGATCCTGAGTATTGTCCACTAGGATTTCTACTTCTTCCATCTCTACATCCTGTTTGGGGAAAGGATTTATTAGTTTTAGAAATTCTTCTTGTTAAAGGAGAACTTACAGAAGTAGGCTCATCATAATCAATTAAGTCTAGGTCTTCTTCACGTGCAGCAAAACCACTTTGGTCAGTCATTTTAAGATTCTACTGAAATGAAGGAAAGAGACAAAATTAATTAGTCTTTATTTTAATTTTTATTTAACAGAAATAAGATAAAAATAATAATAATAAATCTTTTTAGGATAAAAATCAACTTAAATAAAATTAATTAAAAAAAAATTTAAAACCAGGATTATAATATAATCAACTGTAGAAATAAATTAGAATTTTTATTAATAATTTTATATTTTCAGGATTTAAATCAACTAATTTATTACCAGGACTTATTGTCAACTGAAGTAATCAAATATGAATCTTTATTAATTTTAAAAAAAAAATTATTTTAACTGATTACTTAACTGCCAGGACTTAATGTCAACTGAAGTAATTAAATATGAAGTTTCATTTTAAAATTTTATTACTGATCACTTAACTACCAGGACTTAATGTCAACTGAAGTAATTAAATATGAGTTTTATTAATTTAAAAGATTTATTGGATTACCAGGACTCAAAGTCAACTGAAGTAATTAAATGTGAATTATTTATTAATAAAAAAAATATTATTGTCAGGAAAATTTGTCAACTGGAACAATTAAAATTTAAATTAATCAGGACAAATGTCAACTGAAAAATTATAATAATTATTTTATTAATAAAAAATATTATTGTCAGGACAATTTTTCAACTGGAACAATTAAAGTTCAAATTAATCAGGACATCTGTCAACTGAAAAATGATAATAATTAATATTAAAATATAATTATTTTATTACTTCCGGGACTAAGAACAGTTATTGCTTTATTATGGTCAACCAGGAAAAATAAAAAAAAAATATAATAATAAAATTAAATTCCAAATTACCAGACACCTCCCCCTGCAAAATGAGCAAATTAATGCCACTTACAGAGTGCTGAGTAAAAGGAAATACGTAGCAAATGAAGAGTAAAGTGTAACCCACAAATAGTAAAAACAATAATTACCACGATATATACAATGTTTAGTCAGTATATGAACTTAAGTTCTGGAGCACGGTTCGATTCTAGTTTCCAGCAAAAACTTTTATCACGTGACGTATGACGTTTGTTGTTTTCTTGCCTTCTCTCGTCCTTTACAGGTACTTGTACGCCAATGGTCCCCTCGATTACGCCTCAAGTAACTTTGAGCCGTCGATATTTCGGAAAGGATCCCAATTGTCAAGGTTCAATTTTGGTCTAGAAGCTTTGGTACGGAGTTTGTATGAGGATCTGAAGGATTTATTGGATTTTTAATAATTTTAGTACGTATTTCTCAATCAAAAATGATGTTTACTCAATAATAAGAGGTAGATTTAAAATATTTATATAAGTTATAGATTAGAATTACGTCCTTGTAAATACTAAAGATATAAAATATAAGAAATAATTATTATATTGTAGTTGTAGTAATAAGTAAGTTGGTAAAAAGAATGATTAAAAGACAACAAAAAGAGAGGCCTTTTATAGGCAAAGGAGAGACAAAGCACGGTAATCAAATTCTAAAAACAGTAGTATGAGAGAAAGAAAAGAACATTCCAGGAGTATTTCAAAGAATAAAGTTATTCTAAAAAGAAGACGTCAAAAAGATGTATTTACAGAGTATGTCATAAATACATCAATTTATTTAATATTAACTGTAGAAGTCAATCCTAAATAAGAAATTTGAATTTTTTGTATATATTTAATATTATTTGAATATTAAAATCTTATTTTATCTTAATATCTATTTTTTAATATAAAATTTTATTTTTTTCCAACCTGTCAAATGAGCACGGTGTTAGAGAAAAATATAAGGGACAATTTTATATTTTTAATTTTAATTATTTATTTAATTTTTTAATTTTATCATTCTGTAATTAGTTAATTTATTATAACTAATTTTAATGTAACTAAATTATAATTAAATAATAATTAAAATGATAAGGTGCGGCTTCATCCAGTGAATAATTAATTATTTCACTGGGTAAGTCTAGTAGCCTGGCTGACAAAGGGCTAGAGCTTCAGTAGTTGTTTGAAGCTGTTGAAAAAGTGAAGGTGTCAGCCAGGCTGTCCCAGGAGCCAAGTAATAAACATACAATTTTATTGGAGTTAATAAATGACATAATAATTGCAGCTTATGTATGTATATTAAATTTATATTACATAATAAATTATATTAAAATATTATTTTATAATTAAAATAAATTTTATACTAATTTTATTATCATATAAATTAAGTATACATTAAAATAATTATTATATTCCATATAAAGAGGTGTTATGTGTATTTAATGAATAATTAATTAATTACATGTTGATAATATAATTATATCTTATTAAATTATCTTATATTGTAATTAAATTAATTTTTAAATTTAAATATATAATTAATTTCTTTTCATATTCAAAATTATCCATAATTACTAACGTTGTTTTTTGACCCTTATTTGTGATGAATTTTAAATGCATTATAATAATTATAATAAATTTAAAATTCTAAATTTGATTCAGTAGAAGAATTAATTACTTGTTTCAACTAGTTATTACATATTCAAAACAATTTATTAATTTTCTACAGACTAACACTGAAATTGATTACAATATTTTGTTGCGTCAAAACATTCCATTTGCTTCACTTGAAAAAATCTATAAAAAATATTGTTATAATTAATTTGATTACTTTTTCACATGGTTCTCATGTCTCAGTGTTGTTTAATTACTCACTATATTACTTAAATGATTTGGGAAATGGTTGCGTGAAAATTGTTTTCTTAATTGGGATTTTAACTACTTGTTTCATCTTTTTCTCTCCATTGTTATGTTTCAATTATTTTCTTTTATCTTTTTGTTTCATCCTATTATTATTTTGTATATACTCAGTGGTAGCGCCTCATTGATCCCTTTGCCTATAAAAGGCCTTGTGTTATTTCATTTATGCTAATCACTTACTACTCAAACATATTTTAATTATAATACAAAATACATTTTATTTACTACTATTTAAATTGCGCTTCTGACTATTTAAGTAATACAATAAAATATTATAGGTTGTAATAAGAATATTTTAGTATTAATAGTTGATAATTGAACAGAGAGAATAAACAGTACTTACTTTATTAACCACATTGATTCCCGTCCATTTTTATTAAAAGTCTTTTAAATTTTTATTATTAAAATTATATACTTCTTTATTTCAGTTCCTTTTTATTTCCCCTTCTTCCTTTTTTCCAATTACCTTTCCACCTTCTTCTAGACGACTGGCCAACAATTGGGGACCCTTCCAAATAATTGACAATTGATTTTTACGACTTTTTTGGACAAATGTCATAACGCACGGACCACCTTGCGCAAAAAGTAGAACTTTTTCCGCAAACCTGAATTGAACTGGGGATCTAACTTTTAGGTTTATATATTCTTAAAGGTTATATATTTTTGTGGGTGATTTAACGATCACTAATGTAAGTCAACCTTTGCTCTTATCAACTCTTATACTAGATTTTTTACTGCAATAACAGTGATTGTGGCCTTGTGCTGAGTCACTGAGTGTAAGTGTTCATTTATTATATATAATTTTTTTTTCCTAGTTGACCATTATAGAGTGTTTAATTCCTCTTAGTCCTAGAAGAAATTAACATTATTATTAATAAAAATTGAATTATTAAATTAATTTTTTATTATTATTAATTTTTGTTTAATTTTGGTTGACTTAAATAGTACTTTGTACTTAGTCCCATATATTGCCATATTTAATTTTGGTAATTTAATTAATTGGTTGAAAATAACTTAATTGTTTATTCCCAATTTTCCTTTGCAGTCCATATTATTAATTATTTTTTATAAATATTACTTTATATTAAAAAAAAAAATTTTTTTATAATTTAATTAATAAAATTTTTTTTTTAATATTTTGAGCAAATTATTAACTGAATTTTATTATTTTTTTTTAAAGATATTAATTAATCTTCCAACTATTATGTCCAAAAAACTGGCTGAGAGTATGGATAACATGCAAGTGGATGAAATTGAAATTGATTATGATGCTGATACTGTGAGTTCTTCTAAAGTTGAACATAAAAAATCTTATGCTAACAAGAAAATATCACATAATTCAGGATGTGGAAATGGCAGGAGAAGTAAACAAATCAAACCCCCTTCCCCCAGCACAACAGAAGGAAGTAAAACCTCCAGTAACTCAAGAAGGTCTTCCAAAAGGATTCAAAATAAAAAAACTTCCTCTGCCCCAACAAATCAGCAATCTTTCCAGTCACATCAAAGAACTGAAGACAGAAAACATGAAATACAAGGCAAAAGTAGACACCTTGTGGGATCAAGTTCAGGAACTCAGGAACCAAAATCAGGCCCAGGCCCCTCCTCAGTTGCCTCCCAATAAGCCTCAGTTTCAGGCTCAACCTTTGCAGCCCCCCAGCTCCTTCACCCAAAATCAAAGTACTCTGGAAGTAGAGCAATGGAAATGGGATTATCTAATGAGTCACTACCAGAAGAATGTGCAACATCCTCCTCATCATCAGCCTGGCCCATCCAGAACACCCAATTTCCATCCTCCTCATCCTTACCAACATGTCAGGAGAAAGAAGGCCCAAGCCCAATCCCAAACTCAATCTCAGGGGAAGTTTCCTCCTCTGCCATGGTAAGCAATTTGGTTGATAGTCACTTGGGAATGTTTTCTAATAAGTATTCTTCTGCAGGTAATATTGTTGAGAATGGTGAAAGAACAGTTAAACCTGTTAAAAGACAGCTTCCTGTAACTAGTAGCCCTATTAATGTAATTAGGAAATTATCATTTGATGAACCTTTACATTTGAATTCTACTTCTTTAATTAATCCTTCTCTTGCAATTAAGAATGATTCTGTTTCCCCTGAAGTCTATACCTTAATTGAGAAAACTTCTGAAGAAATATTGAAAGATACCCTTGATTTTAATGTTGTGAAAGACAAACATTTGAGAGATGTGTTAATCCATGAGAATGATAGATTAAATAAATTGCACTTGCAATGTAAAGTAAGTTCTTCTGTACAGGATACAGCTTATTTTAAAATCAAAGAAACCTTGAATATTGTTCTTAGCCAACAAAAACAAATAAGGAGTGACCATAGAGCTATCTCAGAAAAAAATATCAATCTACATAAAACCTTGAGTGAATTGAAACCCCTTATTGAAGAAAATTATTCATTAAAAAGTGAAATAAAGTCTCTACAAAATGAGTTTAAAAAGCTAAAGAATGATTTTCATGCACTAAGTGTCAAACACACAGTTTCTGAGGACAGAAATGTTTTATCTCTTGCAAAAGTAAATGACCAGATGTCTGAAATTCCAAGGATAAGAAACCATGTGTCTGACCTGCAGGAAAAATTCTCAACCATAACCATCAATAATGGTATAAATGAGAATGCTGTCCATAAGCTGCGTAAAAATAAAGAAAAAGAACCTGAGCAGAGTTCCTCCTTTCTTCCTCATATTTCAACCATTAAACAAACTGACAATTAGTCTGTAAAATCTTTTGCTACTAGCAAAAAATCTTGTGATGGTCATGCACTAGCTGTTTCTGTAAATAATGAAATTTCTGAACACCTGGCTAAACTTCAGGAATTATTAATGATGAATAACTCAAACCAAAAAATGAACTATCCCAGTAGTCAGAAAAATTGGCCTAAGTTGGACCAATATCCTACCTTTGATGGTGATTCTTCCTCTGATTGGCAACACTTTATCCAAAGAATTGATAATTTAAAGAGATCTTACAAACTACCTGATGAGGAAATTGTTTCTAAGCTAATTTCTTTATTTTCCAATGTAGCCTTGATGTGGTATGAATCTGTCCTTTTAGATAACAATCATTATACATGGAAGGATTGGAAATCCTTGATTGAAAATCAGTTTGGTGGTTCAAAATTCAGGTTAGCTCATCAAAGACTGTATGAGAATACTAGATATGTATCCTCCTCTGTTGAAAAGCCCATTGTTTTTCTTATGAAAGTAACAAAAATCCTAAGAGCAATTGATCCAAAAATGGATTATGATATTTGGAGAGATAAAATCTTGTATAAATTACCAAATTCTCTTAGAGATTTAATTGTAGCTAGAACTGATCATGTAAGGGAAAATTCTTCTTTCATTAATATCTGTAATGAGGTACTACTCAATCATATATATGAACCAAAGAATTACCTTGGTAAATCTTATCATGATCAAAATAAACCTTCTACAAAGCTCCCAGAAAAATCTGTTAAACCCTCTGCCCCAGTTGCACCTAAAAAATATGGAACAAATACTTGTTATAAATGTAACAAACCATGGCAAAAGGGTCATGTTTGTGACAAGAAAATTCATCTTATTGAACAAAATGAAGACACTGATGAAGCTGAAATTGATGTCAATAATTCTTCTAGTGATTGTGAAAGTAATATCTCCTATGGCAATGACTCTGTTAAAGATGTTTTAACGTTAGAGCAGGATGTCCATTATTTAGATAATATATCTGAAGAATGTGTATTGGATTTATCTTCAGTGGAAAATGCTTAAATAATTAAAGATATTACTAACAATTCTATAGCCATATCCCCCTTGAAAGCACCTGTTAACATTAATGGTAAAAATGTTGATGTAGTTCTTGATTCTGGTGCTGGAGGAAGTGTAGTCTCTGAAAAGGCTTTAGCTTCAGTAGATAAGGATTATTTGAGTAAATTATTACCTATAACTTCTGAAAAATGGAGAGGGTATGGTTCTACCTTAATTCCTATTAGCAAATACAAAACCTCTGTATTCTTCAAATATAATGGTGGTTTTGTCAGAGCTATTTGTGAATTTTTTGTCATGAAAAATGATAATTTAAGCAATTGGTTTATTATGGGTAATGATATTTTAACCATGTTTGGTGTAAAATTGGACCCAGCAAATAATTGCTTCACCTTGGGATTGAATGGCAAAAGGAAATTCAAAATTTCCTCCTCTAGAAAACCTTCTGGGCATCTGTTAAAGTCTTGTAACTCACTAATCCAGTGTAAAGGCAGAACAACAATTGAAATGGATGATTTATTAAATGAAATAAATACTGCTTCTTTTGGTGATCAGTTAACTAGTGAACAAAAGGATTCTATTATTGCCTCAATTACCTCTTTCCCTATGGCTTGTGCTCATGGTTCTCATGTCTTAGGAGTTGTTAAGGATGAAATGAAAATTACTCTATCATGTAGCTTGAGTGATATTCCTCCTAGTCTTAAGAAAAAACCATATCCTGCTTCTCCAACAAAAAGAAAGGATATTGAGGATAATATTTCTACCTTAGTAAAAATGAATATTATTGAGAAAGTGGATGTCACCCCAAAATATTGTGTCATATCCCCAGTCTTGATTTCTTATGAAAAAGATAAGGCTAGATTATGTGGAGATTACGGAGCATTAAACACTTATACTGTGGATGATATTTATCCTTTTCCCAGAGTTAATTCAATTCATGCTACCTTACAGGGTGCAAAATTTATTAGTTGTCTGGATGGTAATAAAGGTTATCATCAAATTCCTGTTGAGAAAAATTCACAAAATTTTTTACTAATTGCTACTCATATGGGAATATATAAGTATGTTAGGATGCCATTTGGCCCTAAAAATGCTCCTTCAGTTTTTCAAAAAGTCATGGATAACACTTTCCATCAAGAAATTACTGAAGGGTGGCTCATGGTTTATATTGATGACATTATAATTTTTTCTAAAACTTTTGATGAACATATGATTCACTTAAATAGAGTTTTCCAAAAAATGGATGAAATCAATATGACCTTGTCCTTAAAAAAGTGTAAATTTGGTTTTCAATCCTTGAAAGTCCTTGGCCATGTTGTGTCAGGCTTACAAATTTGTGTAGACCAAAACAAAGTTGCTGCCATTCAAAATGTGAAAGCACCAACTTCTGTAAGAGAAATCCAAAGTTTTTTGGGTATGTGTGGCTATTATAGACAATATATTAAAAATTATCAGGTCATAGCCTTGCCTCTTACAAAACTGACCAGAAAAGATGTTGCCTTTCTCTGGAATAATGACTGTCAAAAAGCTTTTGATACATTAAAAAGTTGCTTAATGACAGCCCCTATATTGGCTCTTCCAGATTTTAACAAGCCATTTGTCCTATATACAGATGCTAGCTTTATTGGTCTAGGTTCTGCCCTTCACCAGAAGCAAATTATTAATGATAAATCCTCAGAAGTTGTAATTTGTTATATTTCAAGAACCTTAAGAAATAGTGAATTGAAATATGGTGCCACTCAATTGGAGTGCTTAGCAGTTGTTTGGGCCCTTGAGAAGCTTCATTACTATTTGGATGACCAAAAATTTGAGTTGGTAACTGAATGTAGTGCTGTGAAGTCCCTCTTAAACCTAAAGACACCTAACAGACATATGTTCAGGTGGCAACTTGCTGTTCAAGAATACAGAGGACGGATGACAATTATCCATAGGGCTGTAAATGTTCACTCCAATATTTATATGCTCTCCAGATTTCCTCTGAAAAATAATGACTCAAATCCTGCTTATGTACCTGAAGATGATACTGTTCATATCCATGGTATATTTATAGTTTATATGGAAGAGGAGTTATTACAATTAATTCTGGATTCATATGATAAGGATTCTGATTTAAATAAATTAGTTACTATCTTAAATGATCCTAAAAATGCTTTTATTCAGGCATTGATTAAAACTCTTCCTGCTAAATATCAGAATGCTTTAATTAAGGGAAAGTTTTCTATTGAAGATGGATATATTTATTATAGAATAAAGCTTACTAATGTAATTGTAATTTCTCCTTCTATGAAAGAAATTATCCTCAAACTTTGTCAGGATGAAATATTAGCTGGTCATTTTGATCTTGAGAAGACACTGATTAGACTCAAAAATACTACTTGGTGGGCTAATATATCTGAAGATGCAAAATTATATGTTGAATCTTGTGATTCATGCCAGAAATCCAAAAGAATGACTGGTAAGAGAGCAGGGTTATTACAGCAAATTGAAACTCCTGATGCTCCCTGGCAAATCATTAATATGGATTTTTTCACTGGTCTTCCTATTGCAGGTAAAGAAAATTATAATTCCTGTTGGGTAATAGTGGATAGATTTACTAAAATGTGCAAATTTGTTCCCACCCATAAGGTTTCTCCACCAAAGACTTGGAGTTCTTATGGTGGTGTAATATGTTCAATATAGTTGGATTCCCTAGATCCATTATATCTGACAGAGATCCAAAATTTACATCTGAATTCTGGATGTCTCTAATGGATATATGTGGTTGTGAATTAAAATTATCTACTGCTCACCATCCCCAAACTGATGGTCTAGCTGAAAGAATGATTCAAACTCTAGAGGATATGATTAGAAGGTATTGTGCCTTTAGATTGGAATATAAAGACAATGACAGATTTACTCATGACTGGGTCACCTTATTGCCTGGTCTTGAATTTGCTTATAATAGAACTGTTCACTCTGTTACTCAAAAGAAACCTTTTGAGCTTTGGCTAGATTATGTCCCTCATACTCCTGCTCAAATACTCAATAGTAAATTGCCTAAATTGGAATTACACCCTGGTGTCAAATCTTTTGTTCAAATGAAACAACTGTGCAGAAAACATGCTCAAACTTATATTGATAAAGAATTTGAATATGAGAAGAAAAGATGGGATAAATCCCATAGAGAACACACATTTAAAGAAGGTGATGAAGTATTGATATCTACTGTCCACTTCAGTTTACAGGGTAACAACAAATTAAAAGATCCTTTTGTGGGCCCTTTTGTTGTGAAAAAAATGATTGGAGATAATGCAGTTGAAGTTGTGTTATACTCTCCATATGATAGAAAACATCCTGTTTTCTCCTTTTCCCTGTTAAACCCTTATACTTCCAACAGTGACTTATTTCCAAAAAGAAGGGGTAGACCTAAGAAAAACCCTCAGGAAGTCACAGAAACTGCAGAAATTGATAAAATTCTCAATGATAGAATTATCACTTCTGAAAGAGGTACTGAGTATTTATTGAGATTTAAAAATAAGTCATCTGAATATGATGCATGGATACCTGGTAAAGAAATTTCAAACCTTCCTACTTTATTAAAAAAGTATAAAAAGAAAAAATCATAGCATTTATTTTTTATTGTTTTTTTTTTGGAGTGAGGGAGTGTCAGCCAGGCTGTCCCAGGAGCCAAGTAATAAACATACAATTTTATTGGAGTTAATAAATGACATAATAATTGCAGCTTATGTATATATATTAAATTTATATTACATAATAAATTATATTAAAATATTATTTTATAATTAAAATAAATTTTATACTAATTTCATTATCATATAAATTAAGTATACATTAAAATAATTATTATATTCCATATAAAGAGGTGTTATGTGTATTTAATGAATAATTAATTAATTACATGTTGATAATATAATTATATCTTATTAAATTATCTTATATTGTAATTACATTAATTTTTAAATTTAAATATATAATTGAACCCTTTTCATATTCAAAATTATCCATAATTACTAACGTTGTTTTTTGACCCTTATTTGTGATGAATTTTAAATGCATTATAATAATTATAATAAATTTAAAATTCTAAATTTGATTCAGTAGAAAAATTAATTACTTGTTTCAACTAGTTATTACATAGTCAAAACAATTTATTAATTCTCTACAGACTAACTGTCGGTCAGTCATCTAGAAGAGGTAAGGAAAATAGGAGAAAAGGAGGAGAGAAGGAGGAGGACAAGGTAAAATAAAGAAATAAATCAAAATAATATATATTTAATTTATTTGAGAGGGAAACAACGGTGAGCAACTTTGAGAGGTGACAAAAACTTAGATTTTATTAACAATAATATTTTTAAATGTAAGGGTTCTGCGCAGCAAACAATTTTAATTACTATCAGACTTAAAGCAACCTTTAATTTGTTATATAGACTTTTAATTAGATTTGTATTACTAATAAAAAATATAAACGTAATAAAATAATTATTTAATTTGTTGAGTGTGTAATAAGTGATGAGGCTACAGGGGATTATCCAAGGCCCTTTTATAGGCAATGGGTCCTCTGAAGCGCTACTATATTTGTAAATACAATGATTAGAATAGAATAAAACAAATATATCAAAGATTAAATGAAACATAACAATATAGAGAAAAACATGAAACAATTAATTAAAACCCCAATTAAGAATCCAATTTTCCTGTCATTAATTCCCAAATCAGTAAGTGAAAATAGTGAATAACTAAACAAGATTGGAACATAGGAACTATGAGAAAAATAATTCCAAACAGATGGTACAGTCTGATTAAAGGATAATTTAAATGAAACAAAAATACTTTGACGCAACAAAACATGTAATTAATCTCAATTCAGTCTAAATTAATTTATTTGTTTTTTCTAACACAATTAAGGGTCAAAAGAAGCGCCATTAATTATTGTTTAGTATCATATGAGAGGTATTATTTAATATATAAATTTAAGTAATTAATTTAAATATATTATAAGTCAATTTTACACTTATAATTATAATATATGTTTTTCAATTAATTAAATATAAATTTATAATTATTAAATACATAAAAATGCGCCATTAATTGTAGAATATATTATATTATGTTCAATTTAACTGTATATAAAAATATATATAACCAATAAATTTAATGTAACACTTGTATATAATAAAATACTTATATAATTTCATTATGCAATAAAATATTAATTTATATTCATTAAATACAATTCTTACCCACTCTTTAAGGTTTTATAAGTTATATATCATCTACTGGACTCCTGGAATAGCCTGGCTGACACTCCCTCACTCTAAAAAAACAATAAAAAAAATGCTAAGATTTTTTCTTTTTGTATTTTTTCAACAGAGCAGACAGATTTGAAATTTCCTTGCCAGGTATCCATGCATCATTTTCAGATGATTTGTTCTTATATCTCAATAAATATTCAGTACCTCTTTCAGAAGTGATAATTCTATCATTGAGAATTTTATCAATTTCTGCTGTTTCTGTGACTTCTTGAGGGTTCTTCTTAGGTCTTCCTCTTCTTTTTGGAAATAAGTCACTGTTGGAAGTATAAGGCTTAAGCAAAGAAATGGGAAAGACAGGATGTTTCCTATCATATGGAGAATACAGTACAACTTCTACTGCATTATCACCAACCATTCTTTTAACAACAAATGGTCCTACAAAAGGATCTTTTAATTTGTGGTTACCTTGTAAATTGAAATGGACAGTAGGGATCAACACTTCATCACCCTTGTTAAATGTGTATTCTTTATGGGATTTATTCCATCTTTTCTTTTCATATTCAAATGCTTTATCAATACAACTTTGAGCATGTTTTCTGCATAGCTGTTGCATTTGCATAAAAGATTTTACACCAGGGTGTAGTTCCAACTTAGGTAATTTATTATTGAGAATCTGAGCAGGAGTGTTTGGGACATAACCTAACCAAAGCTCAAAAGGCTTTTTCTCAGTGACAGAATGAACAGTGCTATTATATGCAAATTCAAGACCAGGCAAAAGAGTGACCCAATCATGAGTAAATCTGTCATTGTCTTTATATTCTAAACCAAAGGCACAATACCTTCTAATCATATCTTCCAGAGTTTGAATCATTCTTTCAGCTAGACCATCAGTCTGAAGATGGTGAGCTGTAGACAATTTTAACTCACAGCCACAAATATCCATCAAAGAGGTCCAAAACTCAGAAGTGAATTTTGGATCCCTATCAGAGATAATGGCTTTTGGAAAACCAATAATATTAAACATGTAAGACCACCATAAGAAAGCTAATTCTTTGGTGGATACATCTTTGTGGGTTGGAATAAATTTGCACATTTTTGTGAATCTATCCACTATTACCCAACAAGAGTTAAAGCTGTCTTTACCTGCAACAGGAAGACCAGTGACAAAATCCATATTAATGATTTGCCAGGGAGCACTAGGTGCTTCAATATGTTGTAATAACCCTGCTCTCTTACCTGTTAACTTTTTAGATTTTTGGCAGGAATCACAAGATTCAACATATAATTTTGTGTCTTCAGACATATTAGCCCACCATGCAGTGTTTTTGATTCTAATCAATGTTTTTTCAAGATCAAAATGACCAGCTAATATGTCATCATGACAAAGTTTGAGGATAGTTTCTTTCATTGAAGGAGGAATAACAATTACATTGGTAAGCTTCCTTCTATAATATATATAACCATCTTCAATAGAAAACTTTCCTTTATTTAAAGCATTTTGGTACTTTGCAGGAAGAGTTTTTATTAATGCTTGAATTGAAGCATTCTTAGGATCATTCAAAATAGTAACTAATTTATTTAAATCAGAATCTTTATCATATGAATCCAGTATTAACTGTAATAACTCCTCGTCCATATCAACTATAAATATACCATGGATATTAACAGTATCATCCTCAGGTACATAAGCAGGATTTGAGTCATTATTTGGCAGAGGCAATCTGGAGAGCATATCCACATTAGAGTGAACATTTCCAGCTCTATGGATAATTGTCATTCTTCCTCTGTATTCTTGAACAGCAATTTGCCACCTGAACATATGTCTGTTAGGTGTCTTGAGGTTTAAGAGAGACTTCACAGCACTACAGTCAGTTACCAATGCAAATTTTTGGTCATCCAAATAGTAATGAAGTTTCTCAAGAGCCCAAGCAACTGCTAAGCACTCCAATTGAGTGGCACCATATTTCAATTCACTATTTCTTAAGGTTCTTGAAATATAACAAATTACAACTTCTGAGGATTTATCATTAATAATTTGCTTTTGGTGAAGGGCAGCACCCAGACCAATAAAGCTAGCATCTGTATAAAGGACAAATGGCTTGTTAAAATCTGGAAGAGCCAATATAGGGGCTGTCATTAAGCAATTTTTTAATGTATCAAAAGCTTTTTGACAGTCATTATTCCAGAGAAAAGCAACATCTTTTCTGGTCAGTTTTGTAAGAGGCAAGGCTATGACCTGATAATTTTTAATATATTGTCTATAATAGCCACACATACCCAAAAAACTTTGGATTTCTCTTACAGAAGTTGGTGCTTTCACATTTTGAATGGCAGCAACTTTATTATGGTCTACACAAATTTGTAAGCCTGACACAACATGGCCAAGGACTTTCAAAGATTGAAAACCAAATTTACACTTTTTAAAAGATAAGGTCATATTTATTTCATCCATTTTTTGGAAAACTCTATTCAAGTGAATCATATGTTCATCAAAAGTTTTAGAAAAAACAATAATATCATCAATATAAACCATGAGCCAACCTTCAATAATTTCTTGATGGAAAGTGTTATCCATGACTTTCTGGAAAACTGAAGGAGCATTTTTAGGGCCAAATGGCATCCTAACATACTTATATATTCCCATATGAGTAGCAATAAGCAAAAAATTTTGAGAATTTTTCTCAACTGGAACTTGATGATAACCTTTATTACCATCCAGACAACTAATAAATTTTGCACCTTGCAAGGTAGCATGTATTGAATTAATTCTGGGTAAAGGATAAATATCATCAACAGTATAAGTATTTAAAGCTCTGTAATCTCCACATAATCTAGCTTTATCTTTTTCATAAGAAATCAAGACTGGGGAGATGACACAATATTTGGGGGTGACATCCACTTTCTCAATGATATTCATTTTCAATAATGTTTCAATATTATCTTCAATATCTTTTCTTTTTGATGGAGAATCAGGATATGGTTTTTTCTTAAGGGAAGGAGGAATATCACTCAAATTACAGGATAAGGTAATTTTCATCTCTTCCTGAAAAATTCCCAAGACATGAGAACCATGAGCAAAAGCCATAGGGAAAGAGGTAATAGAGGCAACAATAGAATCCTTTTGTTCACTAGTCAACTGATCACCAAAAGAAGCGGTATTTATTTCATGTAATAAATCATCCATTTCAGTTGTTGTTCTACCTTAACATTGGATTAGTGAGTTAC
This sequence comes from Hemileia vastatrix, assembly GCA_030280995.1. Classification (NCBI taxonomy): domain Eukaryota; kingdom Fungi; phylum Basidiomycota; class Pucciniomycetes; order Pucciniales; family Zaghouaniaceae; genus Hemileia; species Hemileia vastatrix. The sequence goes on from JASXTE010000015.1 coordinate 26,661,070, forward strand.
AAGATTTCAACAAATGCCCAGAAGTTCTAGGAGAAGAAATTTTGAATTTTCTTTTCCCATTCATTCCTAAGGTAAAGCAATTATTTGCTGGGTCGAGTTTCACACCAAACATGGTTAAAATATCATTTCTTATAATAAACCAATTGCTCAAATTATCATTTTTCATGACAACAAACTCACAAATAGCTCTGACAAAACCACCATTATATTTGAAGAATACAGAGGTTTTGTATTTGCCAATAGGAAATAAGGTAGAACCATACCCTCTCCATTTTTCAGAAGTTATAGGTAATAATTTACTCAAATATTCCTTATCCACTGAAGCCAAAGCTTTTTCAGATACTACACTTCCTCCAGCCCCAGAATCAAGAACTACATCAACATTTTTACCATTAATGATAACAGGTGCCTTTAAAAGGGATATAGGAATAGAATTTTTAGTAATATCTTTAATTATCTCAGCATTTTCTACTGAAGATAAATTTAATACACAATCCTCAGATATATTATTTAAATAATGGACATCATGTTCCAACATTAAAACATCTTTAACAGATTCATTGTCATAGGAGATATTACTTTCACAGTCACTGGAAGAATTATTGACATCAAGTTCAACTTCATCAGTGTCTTCATTTTGTTCAACAAGATGAACTTTCTTGTCACAAACATGACCTTTCTGCCATGGTTTGTTACATTTATAACAAGTATTTGTTGCATATTTTTTAGGTGCAACTGGGGCAGAGGGTTTATTAGATTTTTCTGGGAGCTTTATAGAAGGTTTATTCTGATCATTATAAGATTTACTAAGGTAATTCTTTGGTTCATATCTATGGTTGAGTAGTACTTCATTACAGATATTAATGAAAGAAGAATTTTCCCTTACATGCTCAGTTCTAGCAACAATCAAATCCCTAAGAGAATTTGGTAATTTATACAAGATTTTATCTCTCCAAATATCATAATCCATCTTTGGATCAATTGCTCTAAGGATTTTAGTTATTTTCATCAGAAAAACAATGTGCTTTTCAACAGAGGAGGATACATATCTAGTATTCTCATACAGTCTCTGCTGAGCTAACCTGAATTTTGAACCACCAAACTGATTCTCAATCAAGGATTTCCAATCATTCCATGTATAATGATTGTTATCTAAAAGGACAGATTCATACCACATCAAGGCTACATTGGAAAATAAAGAAATTAGCTTAGAAAGAATTTCCTCATCAGGTAGTTTATAAGATCTCTTTAAATTATCAATTCTTTGGATAAAGTGTTGCCAATCAGAGGAAGAATCACAATCAAAGGTAGGATATTGGGCTAACTTAGGCCAATTTTTCTGACTACTGGGATGGTCCATTTTTTGGTTTGAATTATTCATTATTAATAATTCCTGAAGTTTAGCCAGGTGTTCAGAAATTTCATTATTTACAGAAACAGCTGGTGCATGACCATCACAAGATTTTTTGCTAGCAGCAAAAGATTTTACAGACTCATTGTCAGATTGTTTAATGGTTGAAATATGAGGAAGAAAGGATGAACTTTGCTCAGGTTTTTTCCCTTTATTTTTATGCAGCTTATTTACAGAAATCTCATTTAATTCATTATTGATGGTTAAGGTTGAGAACTTTTCCTGCAGGTCAGACACATAGTTTCTTATTCTTGGAATTTCAGACATCTGGTCATTTACTTTTGCAAGAGATAGAACATTTCTGTCCTCAGAAACTGAGTGTTTGGTACTTAGTGCATGGAAATCATTTTTTAGTTTCTTAAACTCATTTTGCAGAGATTTTATTTCATTCTTGAATGAATAATTTTCCTCAATAAGGGGTTTCAATTCACTCAAGGTCTTATGTAGACTGATATTTCTATCTGAGATAGGTCTATGGTCACTTCTTATTTGTTTTTGTTGACTAAGAATAATATTCAAGGTTTCTTTGATTTTTAAATAAGCTGTATCTTGTACAGAAGAACTCACTTTACATTGCAAGTGTAAATTATTTAATCTATCATTTTCATGGATTAACACATCTCTCACATGTTTGTCTTTCACAATATTAAAATCAAGGGTATCTTTCAATATTTCCTCAGAAGTTTTTTCAATTAAGGTATAGATTTCAGGGGGAACAGAATCATTTTAATTGCAATAGAAGGATTAATTAAAGATGTAGAAGTTAAATGTAAAGGTTCATCAAATGACAACTTGCTAATTACATCAATAGGGCTACTAGTTACAGGAAGCTGTCTTTTAACAGGTTTAACTGTTCTTTCACCATGTTCAATAATATTACCTGCAGAAGATGATTTATTAGAAAACATACCCAAGTGACTATCAACCAAATTACTTACCATGGCAGAGGAGGAAACTTCCCCTGGGACTGGGTTTTGGATTGTGCTTGGGCCTTTTTTCTCCTGCCTTGTTGGTAGGGATGAGGAGGTGGATGGAAATTGGGTGTTCTGGATGGGCAAGGCTGATGATGAGGAGGGTGTTGCACATTATGTTGGTGGTGACTCATTAGATAATCCCATTTCCATTGCTCTACTTCCATAGTATTTGGATTTTGTATGGTTGAGCTGGGTGGCTGTGAAGGTTGAGCCTGAAACTGAGGCTGATTGGAAGGCAACTGAGGAGGGGCCTGGGCCTGAATCTGGTTCCTGAGTTCTTGGACCTGATCCCACAATGTGTCTACCTTTGCCTTGTACGTCATATTTTCTGTCTTCAACTCTTTTATATGACTGGATAGGTTGCTGATTTGTTGTGGCAGAGGAAGCTTTTTTATTTTGAAGCCTTTTGGAAGACCTTCTTGAGGCACTAGAGGCTTTACTTCCTTCTGTGGTACTGGGGGAAGGGGGTTTGGTTTATTTTCATTTCCTGTCATTTCCACATCCTGCAATATGTGAATTCTTTGTGTTAGCATAAGATTTTTTATGTCCAACTTTAGAAGAACTTACAGTGTCAGCATCATAGTCAATTTCTATTTCATCCACTTGCATGTTATCCATTTTTTCTGCCAAATTGTTGGACATACTAGTGGGAAGATTTCTAATTTGCTTTTTATTTTATAAAAATATAATAAAAGTTAGTCAATAATTGCTCCAAATAAAAAAAATTTTAATTAATTAAATTATAGAAAAAAAATAATTTTCAATATAAAGTAATAATTAAAAAAATTAATTTTTAAAAAAAAAAAATGGATTGCAAGGTTAAATTGGGAATAACAATTAAGTTAATTCAACCAATTAATTACCAATATTAAATATGGCAATATATTTGGGACCAAGCACAATGTACTTTTAAGTCAACCAAAATTAACAATAATTAATAATAATAAAAAATTAAATTAATAATTCAATTTGTATTAATAAAAAAGGTTAATTCTTCTAGGACTAAGAGGATTTAACACTCTATAATGGTCAACTAGGAAAAAAAAATATTTAATAATTGAACACTTACACTCAGTGAATCAGAAATTAAGCCACAATCACTGTTATTGCAGTAAAAATATAGTAATATGAGTGAGAGGTGCAAAGGTGAACTTACTATAGTGATCGAAAAATCACTTCAAAATAATATAAAAATTAATATAATATAAACCTAAGAAATCGAACCCAAGTTCGAAACACAGTCACGGCAAAAGTTTTGTTTTTGCTAGGTGGTCCGTGCGTTTTGTCGTTTGTCGCCAGGCTCGATCGTCGTCGTCGTTTTGAAAGGTCCCCAGTTGTCGGTCAGTCGTCTAGAAGAGGTAAGGAAAATAGGAGAAAAGGAGGAGAGAAGGAGGAGGACAAGGGAAAATAAAGAAATAAATCAAAATAATATATATTTAATTTATTTGAGAGGGAAACAACGGTGAGAAACTTTGAGAGGTGACAAAAACTTAGATTTTATTAACAATAATATTTTTAAATGTAAGGGTTCTGCGCGGCAAACAATTTTAATTACTATCAGACTTAAAGCAACCTTTAATTTGTTATATAGACTTTTAATTAGATTTGTATTACTAATAAAAAAATATAAACGTAATAAAATAGTTATTTAATTTGTTGAGTGTGTAATAAGTGATCAGGCTACAGGGGATTATCCAAGGCCCTTTTATAGGCAATGGGTCCTCTGAAGCGCTACTATATTTGTAAATACAATAGTTAGAATAGAATAAAACAAATATATCAAAGAGTAAATGAAACATAACAATATAGAGAAAAACATGAAACAATTAATTAAAACCCCAATTAAGAATCCAATTTTCCCGTCATTAATTCCCAAATCAGTAAGTGAAAATAGTGAATAACTAAACAAGATTGGAGCATAGGAACTATGAGAAAAATAATTCCAAACAGATGGTACAGTCTGATTAAAGGATATTTTAAGTGAAACAAAAATACTTTGACGCAACAAAACATGTAATTAATCTCAATTCAGTCTAAATTAATTTATTTGTTTTTTTCTAACACAATTAAGGGTCAAAAGAAGCGTCATTAATTATTGTTTAGTATCATATGAGAGGTATTATTTAATATATAAATTTTAGTAATTAATTTAAATATATTATAAGTCAATTTTACACTTATAATTATAATAGGGGGTGTCAGTTCTGGCAAATCCACACTTAACTTAAGTGCGGATTTCAAACCAAATCAGCACTTACAAATCAGCACTTAAATTTTGCAAAAAAGTCACTTATTTCAAAAAAGGGTGTCAGTTATGACCTCAAATCAGCACTTTTTTCCCGTTTTTTTTCACAACCACATTTTGGCCACAAAACATCCCTTCCTTTCTTACCCCATCCCTGTCACATGTGACACACTGACCTTCCTCGCTACCTACCCATCAATCCTCGGCACACACCCATTCCTGAAATTTTCAATATTTTGACCAGGCATGTTTACATTCTTTTTTACTTATTTCTTCTACTTCTTAATCTTTTTTCTATGGGTGTCAGTTCTGACCTCAAATCAGCACTTTTTTTGTGATTTTTTTTTTCAAAACCACATGTTGGCCACATCATCCCTTTCTTTCCTATACCATTTTGTACTCTCCAAATGTCCTCTTTGTGTACTTCATTCACTTGGGTTGGTATTTTGGTTTGTTGCATATTCATTTTTTTTGGAATTTACGTTGAAAATTTTTTTTTTGGATGGCTCATTGGTTTTCTTTCACCAGCTCAACATGAAATCGCATATTTTCTGAAATCACATATTTTGTCAGTGATTTTTTTTTTCATTCATCCCTCATATCCTTTTCCTATTCTCCTCCAACATCCCTCAAACAATTTGGTTTCATTCATTTTGTCATCTCATCTCTCCAGGTAAGTCACTTTATTCTTTTTTTTTTTTGATTTTTTGATTACTATTATAATTTTTTTTGTTTTTTTCTGTTTATTTTATTTTTTTTATCTAAATTTTTTTTAAGTGGTTATTTTTGATTTCAATGGTAAAATTAACCTTTTTTCTCTCTCCCTCTTTACTTTCTTTTTTAGCTCCATCACCCTACTCTTCATCCCTCCTTGGCATGGTCATTATCCCCCCTTTCCCTTATTTCACTTTTTTTTGGCTCCATTTCATTGAAACACATACATTGCACATTCTTTATGCATTTCACTTACTCCATATTCAATTTCCCCACAATTCCAACATCAATCTTTCTCACTCTATTTTTCCTACTTTTCAATCAAGGTAAGTTTCATCTCCTTTTTTTCATGCCTATATGATATCTCATTCCATTTATGAAAAGTTCATACTTAAATATATGTATGACTCTTATCTGGATAACAGTGAACTTATAAAACTCCTTTTGATCTCATCTTCATTACCACTTTTCAAGTTTTTGTAAAATTTTGAAAATCAGACTCGGAATTAGGGTTAGGTTTATTCGAATCTAATGTTCTTTTTACTGAAGATTCTCCTGAAGGCTACCTTTCATTTCCCACAAACAGATTTGAATTTGATTCAGTGGTTGCTGAGATATTGACTGTTAAAGTTGAGCCTTTTTTTTCCCAATTTAAATTTTTATTTCATTTTTTTATGTAACAAATTAGGGTTAGGTTTATTTAAATCACATGTCCTTTAACTGAAGATTCTACTAAAGAATATCTTTTATTTCCCACAAACAGGTTTGAATTAGGTTCAGTGGTTGCTGAGATTTTGACCTTTGAAGTTGAGCCTTTTTTCCAAATTTCACTTGTCTTATTTCACATTTTTATATTGCATATTTAGAGGATAAGGATTCTGAAACTCTTATATGATTATTATCTAGGCATGTATCCGTTGCTCAAGAATATCACTAAAGCTCAAAATGATGAAGATTTTTGCTTATGGGACACTCTACCTTCCTTTAACTCTTTTCTTGCTCTTCGACTCAAAAAGCACTGTAATAAAGCATTTGAAAAAAATCATGAACCTGCAACCAAAGTAGGAATACCGAATTGGTGTGACTCCAAATGGGAAGATATCAGCCACAAATATCTTTTATTTTCTAATGTTATTATCACTCATTCTGGATTTCACAATAAAATTCACACCGATACCAAGGACACCAATTTTCTTACTTTTGGTATATTCTCATATATCAAACCGATTACTGGCCAACCAATACCATCTCCAGCTAAAATCAAATGACATGGTTTATATTTTCCAGACCACCGGTGCATCATTGATTTTGGTTTGGGAAATGGTATCATCGAAACTATTTGGAATTCTTCTAAGGATAATCATCAAACGACCAAAGCTCCTCCTGGTTTGGAATCCTGTCAAGATTTAACACATTTTGGTTGCTCATTTCAAATCAGTCATAAGTTGATTCAAAGAATCAATAAGGTAATGAAAGAAGGTAAATTTAATCGATTTAAAAAAACTTTATTTAGATCCAAAAAGTATGGGGATTAGAGTTGTCATCAAAAATTTTATATTTTTTCGTAAATTTTTAATAAATATTTTTTATGTATCAATTTCCTCAACTAAAGTAATGGGCCCACGAACTTGTGTTGTATAAATGGTAATCATGATAACATTTATTTGTTTCATGGGGTTCCTCTAGCCTATACCTGTGGAAAGTCCCAAACTTTTGTTTCTAGATTTGATCTGCATTTTGGCTTAAGGGATTGTCATTACTTTAAACTAGGGAAATTGATATATATTAGATATTTATTTAATAATTTACGTAATTATATTAAATTTAGATGACTTCCACCACTTACTTCAATAAAATGCAGGGGGAGGGTATTGCCAAATTTTCAAATCTGACATGTGAAATTGATGACTTAGAAAAATTTTGGTGATATCAACCCCTTGCTTCAATAAAATGCAGGGGAAAGTATTGCCAATTTTTTAAAACAGATATAGAATTTTTTTGACTTGTAAATATTTTGGTGAAAATTTTTGACGAGAATGTGAAGGTAATTGTTTCCACCTTGAGCAGGTTTCTGGCTCAAAGGAATAGCAGTACCATCAACAAAACCAATACATCCTGCGAAGCCCTCTGCTTGCATAACCTGAGATGATTCAAGTCGCTCTTCTTTTGTTGGCCAGGTGAGAAGTTGAGATTACAAGGAGTTGATGGCAGTGATACATTGTTTGGTATAAGTGTTAATTGAACCATACCCTAAATCAAAGACATTTTCTAAACGTTTCAAAGCAGCTCCATTACCATTTGAACCCAAATGACATAGTGTGATGGCCAATTGAATTGAAGGATGTTGTTGTTCTTTTTGAGAATTATTGTGAAATATGGGATGATCCTGAATAAGCTCAAGCAATTTAAGGAAACATTCCTGAGAAGTCCTGAACAGCTCTCTAAAACTGGGTGTAGATAGTTTAAGAAGTGTTTGGATGGTGTACTTGGGGGTATGAAGTACTTGAGGCTTTCTGGGAAGAAGGTAACGTTTCGTGGCCATTTTTGATAAAAAGACAAAATCTTCTTCTAGATCAGAATCAGAATCACAATCAGAGTCCAAGAGCAGTTCAAGAGCCATGAAAGTCATTGCTTTATGTAATTTATCACGATTTGAAAGTGAGGAAGGCATAACTCTTATATGATATGATATGAAGATGTAAGTGATGTACGATGTTTTGAGTTATGAAGTGTTATGCTGCGGAGTGCTGCGTATGAATGGGATGATGCTGACAAATCAGTGATATGGGACTTGATGGTGAAATCAGCACTTTTGGTTGAGAAAGTGCGGATTTGAGTGAAATAAGTGACTTATTTCATTTTGAAATCCACCAGTATTGGGGCTAGTGTGTTTTGGAAATCCGCACTTATTTAAGTGCGGATTTGTAAGTGCGGATTTGCCAGAACTGACACCCCCTAATATATGTTTTTCAATTAATTAAATATAAATTTATAATTATTAAATACATAAAAATGTGCCATTATTTGTAGAATATATTATATTATGTTCAATTTAACTGTATATAAAAATATATATAACCAATCAATTTAATGTAACACTTGTATATAATAAAATACTTATATAATTTCATTATGCAATAAAATATTAAGTTATATTCATTAAATACAATTCTTACCCACTCTTTAAGGTTTTATAAGTTATATATCATTTACTGGACTCCTGGAAGAGCCTGGCTGACAGATGGTGTGTTTAGGGAAAAGCACACTGTTGAAGTATACCAGCTAATGGGGTATGTAATTTGAATTAAAATGACTTACTTGGTACCTTTTTTGAGGCTTGTTTGAATGGCATATATGGTAATGTTTGACACCCCCTAATATATGTATGTATCTCATCATTCATGATTCCTCCTCCGTCCTTCCCCCCCCCCCTTCAAAAACAAAAAAAAAACCCCATTTTGATGTTCAATTTGAAATTCAAGAAATTGAAAAAATAAAATAAACTAAACTAAACTTTAAAAAAAAAACCTTTTTAATTGTTTGATTTTATTTATTTATTGGTGAATTGGTGTCTTTAAAACTTTTTTAATTTTTTATTTTTTTGGCATTTAAACCAATCTTCTACTCATTAATGTCTCAAATATTTTAACATAGAAGGCCAATTAAACTTCAGCTTCAAAATACCATTCCAAGACACCAAGATAAATGGTAGACTTGAAGTCAAATTCTTCCTACTCTTTTGCCAAGATATGAACATGCGTGTGTACCAGGTGCTGCCTGATCATGATAAAAAGATGATGAAGATTACTAGAAAAAATATTGTTCGGATGAAAAAACGTGCATGAATTTCTGATATTACCTTTTTCTAACTAATTTTTCTGCGCAAAAGAAAACAAGTTTGACTAGAATATTAAGCTACTAGAGAAATGAAGAGCCGTAGTATATGATGATCAAGTCTATAAAAAACGGAAAAAGGGGAGAGGGGGAAGGGGAATGGGAGGGGAGTGGGTTGGAGAAGAAAAGGAAAAAAAAAAAAAAAAAAGGGTTGGAATCATGATCCCATTTTACAATTGAAGAAGCGTGATTGTCATAAGAGGGCAAAATAATTTAAAATTTTTCGCGAGTAGTTTTTAAAAAAAAATAGTGAATCCTCTAATAACTCATTCCAATCAAATAATCACCCAAGGCTTCAGTTACTTTTGCGGCTTCCCCTGGTGAGATAATTAAAGCCAACATATCAATTTGGGTATATTTAGGTGCAAAATGGTGTGAATAATTTAGCAATAAACTGACCTGGCTGAGTTCCAGCGGCATAAAGAGCCACAATGATAGCCTGGTTAGTTTTAACAATAATACAGCCACTTCCCTGTGATCACAAGAGATAGATGAGGAGTCAATATATAAAAGTTGAGAGAGAGGGAGAGTATCTATGAAGAAAGGATAAAAAAGATTTGAGCCCCAACAAAACTTACACCCTTCCTACCATAAAGACTTCGCTCATTTGCGAGAATGACGAGATATTTGGTACCAGCCAAAAGAAGACCACTTTCTTGAACACTTGCAGGATTTTTATAACCAGAAATCAAAGCATTTTGTTCCTGAGGAGAGATCTACAACATATATAAAAAGACAAGAGAAAGGGATGAGATGAGAAAGGGGGATGAACAAAAAGATGAAGATGTAGAAGAAAGCACATCAAGTCCAGCGGAGGTTGCCCAGACGCCGCCCTGGATGCCGATGATTGCGGCGGCGGAGATGACGCCTGTGCCTACGAGGTTTGTGTCGACGTAAGCTGAAAAGGAAGAATAGAAAGATGAGAGAAAGGTATGAAGAGAAGAAGAAGGAAAAAAAGCACTTTGCCAAGACATGGAGGACGGTTGGGAGGGAAGGAAGAAAAAGAGTGAAGGGAAGGAAAGAAGGAAAGGAGATAAGGAATAAGATCGGCAAGAGAGGAGAGTGCATATTAAGTGCTAGGATGGATAGGGGCTAGCTAAGGGGGTACTTACCGAGACGTAAGGATGTGCAGGCAGTAAAGTTCTTCTCGCCTTCCGGTGACTGGGACGACCGACAGAGTGGAGACAGAGGGCGAGTGCGAGGGAGTGGCGACCAAGCCAGAAAACAGCTGGGGCATCGATGACGACAGCTCGACCAGCGAATCTCGCTCGGCCTTTCCTGCAAGCCGCACATGGCACTGTCCACTCAGCCAGTCAGCCAGTCACTCTATCCAACTCTAAGTCTGTCCAACTCTGTCAGCTCACCCGGTCAAGACCCCTCACCAGGTCCACATACGCCACACTGCCCTTCCCTACCACTGCTTCCATCTCTCGCTTCACCTCCTCTCTTCCGATCCCTAAACACAGTCCTTTAACCCACACAATCGTCCCTCGCTCACTTCCCTTCTCATCTTCCACGCCACCCTTTCCATCCTCTTCCTCCTTCCCTTCAACTGCCTTTATTCGTGCTTGATGCTCCCCTTGTTTGATCTTGACCGTCCGTGGAATCAGTAGCATCTCTTGACTTATCCTCTTACCTATCTTCAATTTCTATTGTTTTGTTTTTCTTCTCCCTTCTCTCAACTATAAAATCTGTCGGCTATCTCTCACTCTATGCATACATCCACTTTCTTCGTGAATATGAATATTCATCATCCACAAGTCGATCACTTGCTACTCTCCAAGCAAAAAGTTATCCTTATATTGAGTTTGTAAAATAGAAATTCTCTTCACTATTCAATATCACCACTACTTTGATCCTTATCGTCGCCAATCTTGGTTAGTTAGAATGTGAATGATTCGAACCATGTTTCAAATACACTTGTTACAATCATGCATAGATTCATATGTTACATACTTAATAGTGTATTACAATGTAAATGAGACACCCAAATCAATCAAAATCATTTCAAATGTAATCGTAGTGGTTTCATTTGAAATCATAGGTTTCAAATATAAAATAAGTAAAAAACTCCTCTTTTTTTTATTGTAAGTATGATAGCTTAGTGATTGTTAAGTACATAAAGTGTATATAGTCTGTGGTGCAGCTGACACGTCTAACTCCGGTTCACTCCGGACGAAGCGCTGACACTGCTACCATAGTATGAGATAAGAGGAGGAAAAGGATGATGATGATTTGTTATATCCCTTTATCTTGTCATATTAATTTGTACAACTCTACAACACACCTTATAGTATTGTTTCAACTGTGATATTTAACACCTTGTGTGTCACAATAGGGGGTATCAATGTTGACTGATCCGCAATTAAACTAATTAGGGGGTATCAAAATTATAAATTTGTAATTATTTAAAAGGTATTTCACAACACAAAAAGAAAGCCAAGAACTTGACATTAACTCTCAATATTAAGGTGTTTTTGGGGTACAATATGCCATATTGTTGAAAATAGTCATGGTTGATTTGGTGGAAAAAAGAGGTATTTTGAAATGGATGATTTCTAACTTTGATACCCCCAATTGTGGATAAAAATCCTTATACCCCAATTATCTTCTGCAATTATTTTTGCTAATAATTGGGTTATTAGACATTTTACGTGTCAAAGTTGACCTCTTATCTGACATTTTTTTACTCAACTTTTCATAACCACATCTTGGACAACTTTCTGTCATAACCACATCTTGGCCTACTTTCATTCATAACCATGTCTTTGACTACCCTCTGGATATGCCTTCTACCTTACTGCGCACTCCCATTCTCTTCCCATCCTGTTCACTCTATCTGCTTAGAGTTTCTCCCCATTTCATCTCACTCTCTCATCCGCTTGTTTCTGCTCCTTTTCATCTTTAATTATCTTAACATGCCTCATTGTTATAGATCTTCTCAAAGGCACCCTTCCCACAGTTGTTCTTCAAATTGTACTTTTCCCTCTTTCCCCCACTCAGCCAATAAATCAAAGACCGTTCAATTAAAAAAAGATGATCATCTCATATTTATCAACTGGCTGAAAACTAAATCTAACTATGATTCTTGTTTTGGTACTGAAAATGCCACTAAAGTAGGATGGCCCTCTGTATCAAATGTTAATGGTTATCTTCTAATGGCCAACAAATTATGGAATAAGACCAAGGGAAGGATAGATTTTTTACCTAAATGGATGCCTGAATGCTTCAAGCATTATCATACTAAATACAAGAAGGCAAAGACACTTTCATTTTCTACTAGTTTTGGTATTACTGACATCAATATCATTAAGGGCATTAAATCCATAGATGATAAGCTTGATTCTTCATGTCCTTACTTTAAAGAGATGGATGCTATTTTTGTAGCGCGTGCTGATGTTAATCCTGAAAAAATGTTGGATGGTGAAGATGCTATCTCTGAACATGATGTCAAAATAAATCTTTTCCCATCCTCTTCCTCCACTCAAGCCTCCCCTGTTCTGAATTTAACAAATCTAGATAGCTTTCCAATAGATCTTTATGGTGATATAAACCAATGTGATCCCACTCCAGTAAGTTTTTATTTCTTCTATCTTACCAATTATTATTTTTATTTACTTATCTTTTCTTATTTTCAAAAAGGATGACAAAAAAACCCAGGACCCACCATCATCTGAGCCTGAAGCTAGTGACAATGATGAGGAGGATATTAATGTACCAACTACTTCCAAAAAAAAAGTAAAGGGCTTCAAATAGTCTAAATTTCCACTCCCAAAAAAGACAAAAAAGTGATACTTCATCACAAACCCCTTTTTCTTCTATGTAAGAATTTTTGGAGAAACATGATGCTGGTAAGTGATAGCATACCTCTTAATACTTTACTCTGCTTTTCTTCTACTTTATGTTTAAATTTTTTGTCACTCTAGAACAAGTTGAAATTGCTAAAGAGACTCTAAACTTTGAAAAGAAAAAATACGAGCTCTCTTTAAGGAGGGATGACAGAGCACATGATTTGGAAGAGAAGAAGTTGGAACTCTCTTTACTGAAGGATGATAGGACACAAGTCTTAGAGGAGAGGAAGTAAAAAATATCTTTACAGAAGGATGATAGGGAACAAGACTTGTATTAGAAGAAATTTGAGTTATCTCTAAGTGTTGAAAAATCAAAGAAAGAGGAGAAAACACTCAAGTGTCAAAACCACATGGAACAGATGAAATATAAGCTTGATCATGAAGAAAATTCCAAAAAGAAAGATTTCTTGATAGAATGTGTTAAAGCTATTAAATCTGTTGAGGAAATTGAACATTTAAAGAAATTTTTTGATGACTAGTTTGTTCTATTTATCTCACACTTCAACTGTTCATAATTAATTGTACATAAAATTTTATCTTAATTTCCTGTCTTTCTTTACTCTATCCATCATTAGTTGAATTTTCATATTTTCATATTTTAATATTATAAATTCTCTTTTAAATAAAATTTTCAAGAATTTTTAATGTTAAAAATTCTTTTTTAGTTAAAATTTTCAAGTCACATTTGAAAATTTCCCAATCCCACCCCTGCATTTGATTGAACTAAGGGGTGGGTATCACCAAAATTCATTCAAGAATTTTTCAAGTCTTATATGAAATTTTGGCAATACTCCCCCCTGAATTTTATTGAAGTAAGGGATGGGTATCACCAAAATTTCAAGTCATTTTTTTTTTGAAGTCTCATATGAAAATTTGGCAACCTCCCCCCCTGAATTTTATTGATTTAAAGTAAGGGTATCACCAAATTTTCAAGTCAAATTTTTTTTTAAAGTCTAATGTGAAAATTTGGCAATACCCCCCCCTGCAATTTATTGAATCAAAGAAATCAAATGAAAAAAAAATTAAAATTGAAAATTTCTACAACCAATTATTTTCACCAGTCCCAATCAAGTTTTCCTATTTTATATAATAGCCAGTAGAACTACCTAAGGCCAGATGCACCATTATATAAAAAAAGTAATCTATCTTGATGTAACTTTAAAAAATAATTGGAAGAGACAAATCCAAAATTAAATGAAAAAAATTAAAATTGAAAATTTCTACAACCAATATCCATTAGCCCCGGGGCTAATGGATAAGAATCTTCTGCAATTAATAATGTCTGATCCCGGGAAAATAAATTTATGATCCCTAATTGTGGATCCCTGAACATTGATACCCCCTATTTTTGCTAATAATTGGGTTATTAGACATTTTACGTGTCAAACTTGACCTCTTATCTGACATTTTTTTACTCAACTTTTCATAACCACATCTTGGACAACTTTGTGGATATGTCAGCCTCTTTACCATGTTGCGCACTCTTAACCTCATCCCATTGCACAACTTTCTGTCATAACCACATCTTGTACTTTGTTCTGTATATGCCCACATCTTGGACTACTTTCTGTATATGTCTTCTACCTTACTCCACACTCCCATTCTCATCCCATCCTGTCTATTCTCTCCATTCAGAACCCCTTGCTATCTCAACTGCTTGTTTCTCCTCCTCTTCATCTTCAATTATCTTAACATGCCTTGTCATCATAGATCTTCTCAAAGACACCCTTCCCACAGTTTTTCTTCAAATTTTTCTTTTCCCTCTTTCCCCCACTCAGCCAATAAATCAAAGACTGTTCAATTAAAAAAAGATGATCATATCATAATTATCAACTGGCTGAAAACTAAATCTAACTATGATTCTTGTTTTGGTACTGAAAATGCAACTAAAGTAGGATTGCCCCCCGCATCAAAAAATAATGGTTATCTTCTAATGGACAAAGAATTATGGAATAAGACCAATAGAAGGATAGATTTTTTACCTAAACAGATGCCTGAATGCTTCAAGCATTATCAAAATAAATACAAGAAGGCAAAGAAACTTTCATTTTCTACTGGTTTTGGTATTACTGACATCAATATCAGTATGGGCATTAAATCCATAGATGATAAGCTTGATTCTTTATGTCCTTACTTTAAAGAGATGGATGCTATTTTTGTAGAGCGTGCTGATGTTAATCCTGAAAAAATGTTGGATGGTGAAGATCCTATTTCTGAACATGATGTCAAAAGAAATCTTTTCCCATCCTCTTCCTCCACTCAAGCCTGCCCTGTTCTACATTCAACAAATCTAGATAGCCTTCCAATAGACCCTTATGGTGATATAAGCCAACATGATCCCACTCCAGAAAGTTTTTATTTCTTGTCTAGTTGTTTTTTTTTATTTCTAAAAAGGCTAATGAAAGAACCCAGGATCCTCAAGCAAGTGAGCCTGAAGCTAGCATCAATGATGAAGAGGAAAATGTGACCTCCAAAAAAAAGTGAAGACCATCAACTAGTTTGAATTTCAACAGTCATAGAAAGCAAATCAGAGATAGTTTTTCCCAAACCCCTTTTTCTTCCATTGATGATTTTTTGTAGAAATGTGAATCTGGTAAGTGATGGCATACCTCTTAATAATTAAGTGAGCATTTCTTTTCTTTTGTTAATATTCCTTTTCAATCTAGGTAAATTTTTAGTTTCAAGAGATACTCTCAACTTTCAAAAGAAACAATACTAGCTGTCAGTACAGTCTAGTATATAAGTATGATATAATAGTGTTATTTTATGGTCCTACTACTTATTAATAAATGATTTAGTGATTAAACCTCAGGGGAAGACTAATAGAATAGTTATACTCAAATAAAACTCACAATACTTGGATTTAAATGCGTGCTAGTGGTGGAAAATAGAAGAATAAAATATAGTTATAGCTTTTATAAAGATAATATCAATTTATAAGGGCTTTATAATATATTTCTGAATGTTAATAATTGTAGTGTAATGTTTTTTTGAAGTGTAGTAATTGAATGATGATAATAAACCGTCAAAATCCCTCCTTACTTATACCCAAATCCACTGGAGTGCACAGACCTTCAATCCAGATGATGTCACTGCTATCCCCGGCAATTACAGCACTGTGAGGGCCCATCACCTCCCCATGGCGTCCACTTCAAGCAGTTTCAACAACCAGACCTCCAGTAAGGACCCTCCATCACTATTAATAATAACACAGAGTCATACCATAAATAGAAAACCCAGATAAAAGCGGATACCATAAAGAAACAGGTAAAATAAATGATCAAAAAGAGATTTAATGAAACTAAAAGCATATAAAGGAAACAAATAAAATGTCCAAGCCCCCAATAACATCCCCAAGCATCCACATTAACCCAAAAACATCTTTCCAACCCATAAATCCGTGAATAACCATCCAAGGAAGTAATTTTAGTTGTCCAAACTGGGTGTATGCGCCTGATATAGGTGTCTATGCTTCTGTAGGCGTTGTGAGTCCACTGATTTCGTCCATATGACCTAAAATAAGCAGAAAAACAAAGGTTATAGGCTATTAAGGGGCTAAAACCCACTTATATACCTAAATATACATAATATACTGCATATTTCACTGAATATGAGATTTATGTATACATATAAGCTTATGTATGTCAATAATTACTTCATATCACTTAAGATAAGTATATTATGACTCCATTAACACCTTAATAAGTATTATTAGGCCATGGATAAGCTATTTAAACTATTATAAATTATATAATAGAATAATAATAATATATATATATAATAAAATAATATATATTATTATTTTAACCTTATTTTTAAGATATAAGCTTAATCTAGTTAAGGTTATCTTATTTTAAACATAAGAAATACTCAGTCCTAAGGATATTTAGGCTGACACTAGCTCTCTTTACAAAGGGATGATAGGGCACAAGACTTGAAGGAGAAGAAATTCAATCTTTCTTTACAGAGGAATGAGTGGCTACAAGACTTGGAGGAGAAGAAATTTGAGCTTTCTTTAAAGAGGAATGAGAGGAAACATGAATTTTAGGAGAAGAAATTCAAGATAAAGAAAGAGGATAAGGCTCTTGAGTACAATTTCCTATTGGATCAAATTAAACTCAAGTATCAACTTGAAGATGGTTCAAAAAAGAAAGATTTATTGATAGAATCTATTAAAGCTAATAAATCTATTGAGGAAATTGAACACTTAATGAAAATGTTTGATAACTAGTTCTTTTTATTTCATTTAGAAAGTTTTCTTGATAGAATGCATTAAAGCTAATAATCAATCCTTGGCACACATTCCTCACTGAGATGTGAAACATTTTATTGCAACATTTTAGATTATTTGTTTGTTTGGTTAAATTTATTTTGTTTTATTAATTTTTGGTGATAATTTCATATGTGCTGACTTTTTAAAGGTCTTGATTCTAGATGATTTTTTTTGCAAAAATTTGAAAAAACTCATACATTTTTTCTTCTTTACATTCAAATTATTAAATTTACTTTTCTAATTACAGATAATTCAACAAAACTCTGTATCTGTTTTAAAAAATTGGCAATACGCTCCCCTGCATTTTATTGAAGCAAGTGGTGGGTATCACCAAAATTTTTTAAGTCATCAATTTCACACTTCAGATTTGAAAATTTGGCAATACCCACCCCTGAATTTTATTGAAGTAAGGGGTGGGAATCTCCAAAATTTAATATAATTACATAAATTAATATATAAAAAACTAATATATATCAACACCCCTAGTTTTAAAGTAATTAAAATTCCTCTAGCCAAAATGTGGATACATCTAGAAAAAAATGTTTGGGAATTTCCACAAGTGTAGGCTGATGAACCTCATGAAACAAATAAATGTTGTCATGATTCACATTTATACAACACAGGGTTATTGGCCCATTATTTTATTTTAGGAATTTGAAATATAAGAGTTATGTATAAAAAATTTATGAAAAAATAAAAAATATTCAATGACTCTACTCATATGCATAATTTTTTGATCTACATATAGTTTTATTAAATTTATTACTTTTACCTTCTTTTTTTAACTTATTGATTCTTTGGATTAGTTTTTGACTAATTTGGAAGGAGCAGCCAAAATGAGTAAAGTCCTGACAAGATTCCAAACCAGGGGGAGCTTTTGTTGTTTGGTGATTATCATTAGAAGAGTTTCAAATAGTTTAAATGATTCCAGTTCCCAATCCGAAATTGATTATACATTTGTGATCCTGAAAGTATAATCCATGACCTTTTATTTTAGTTGGGGAAGGAATAAGTTGTCCAGTTATCAGATTGATATATGAAAAAATTCCAAAAGTAAGATAATTGGCATCATTCCTATCAATATGAATCTTATTGTGGAATCCAGAATGAGTAATAATAAAATTTGAAAATAAAAGATATTTCTCGCTAATTTCTACCTATTTGGAGTCACAACAATTTGGTATTCCAACTTTGGTAGCAAGTTGATGATTATTTTCAAAAGCTTTATTACAAAGTTTATTAGGTGAAGAGCAATAAAAGTATTGAAAGAAGGTAAGGTGTCTCATAAGAAAAAATTGTCATCTTTTTTGGCTTTAGGTAAATTTTTAAGTAAAGAATAGATGCCTACGGAGATAAAATTAGTGAAATGATTTTATGAAAGAAACATATATTATCAAAAATACCAAGAGAATAGCTTTTAATAAATCCTGGTCTCCAACCAAATCCAATCATAATATGTCAGTGTGTGCTAGTATCTAAGTATGATTTAATAGTAAATATTAATGGTCCTACTACTTATTGATAAGTTATTTAGTGATTAAACCTCAGGGGAAGACTAATAAACTAGTTATTCTCAATATAAACTCACAATACTTGGATTTTCATGCATGCTAGTGGTGGAAAATACATCAATAAAATATAGTTATAGTTTATATAAAGATAATATCAATTTACAAATGTTTTATAAAATATTTATATATGAAAATAATTGTGTTTTAGTGTTTATTTAATGTGTATTAAGTAAGTGATATCTAATAACCTGTCAAAATCCTCCCTTACTTATACCAAAATCCACAGGAGTGCACAGACCTTCAATCCAGATGATGTCACTGCTATCTCTGGCAATTACAGCACTGTGAGGGCCCATCACCACCCCATGGAGTCCACTTCAATCAGTTTCAACACCCAGACCTCCAGTAAGGACCCTCCATCTCAATTAATGATATCACAGACCCATACCATAAATAGAATAAACAGATAAAAGCGGATACCATAAAGAAACAGGTAAAATAACTCATCCAAAGAGTATATAATGAAACCCAAGGCATATAAAGGAACCAAATTAACTGTCCAAGCCCACAATAACATCACAAAGCATCCATATTAACCCAGTAATCATATCTCAACCCATAAATTGGTGAAAATCCATCCAAGGAAGCAGATTAAGTTGTCCAAACTGGATATATGCGCCTGAAATAGGTGTATATGCTTGTGTAGGATTTGTGAGTCAACTGAATACTTCCATATGACCTAGAATTAGCAGAAAAATAATGGTTATAGGCTATTAAGAGGTTAAAACCCACTTATAGACCTAAATATACATAATATAACTACATATTTCATTGAATATGAGGTTTATGTATACATATAAGCTTATGTATGTCTATAATTATTTAATATCACTTAAGATAAGTATATTATTACTCCATTAACACCTTAATAAGTATTATTATGCTATGGATAAGCTATTTAAACTACTATAAGTCATATAATAGTGTCATAATTGTATATATATGTATTATAACCATATATATAAGTATTTTAACCTTATTTTTAAGTAATAAGCTTAATTTAATTAAGGTTATCTTACTTTAAACATAAGAATTAATCATTCCTGGAGATACCTTTGCTGACACTCCCTCAACCAAATAAAACAATAAAAAAATGTTAAGACATTTTAATTAATAATTAAGGAGTGAATAGAAAAATAATTTTTAAAATTTCCATGTTACATATACTGAATTAAAAAGTTTTATTTGGATTTAGATTTTTTCAAGAGATTTTTAAGATCAGAGATATCATTTTCTGGAATCCACTGGTCATATTCACTTGATTTATTTTTAAACCTTAATAGATACTCAACTCCCTTTTCTTTAGTAACGTGTCTCTTTTTAAGTATCTTTTCAATTTCTGCCTTTTCAACTATTTCTTCAGGTTGCTGTTTACGCCTTCTTGATCATCTTGGAAATAGAGCAGTATCGTTAGAGTGGTATGGTTTTATAAGAGAAATAGAAAATACTGGATGTTTTCTATCATATGGTGCATATAGAGTAACTTCAACAGCATTGTTACCAACCATCTTTCTTACTACTAATTTTCCAATGAATGGATCCTTCAATTTAACATTACCATTTAAATTGAAATGTAGTGTAGAAATAAGGACTTCATCACCCTCTTTGATCATTTGTTCTTTATGGGCTTTATCCCATCTTTTCTTCTCATACTCTAATGCCTTATTTATACATTCTTGTGCATGCTTTATGCATAATTCTTGCATCTGAATAAAAAAGATTTTTTTACCTGGATGGATATCCAATCTAGGTAATTTATTAAGAGTTTTAGCAGGGGTATTAGGTACATAACCCAACCATGACTCAAATGGCTTTTTGCCAGTGACAGAATGTACTGTACTATTGTATGCAAATTCTAAACCTGGGATAAGGATTACCCAATCATGCATGAATTTGTCATTGTCTTTAAAGTCAAGACCAAAAGCACAATATCCTCTTATATATCCTTAATGATTTCAAAATCCTCAAAATTAATTAAAGATTCATTTGAGTCCATACTTAATATTGGATTTTTCAAAGATGGACAAATCATCTTCCAAAATACAGACTTCATTCTATTCACTATATAAGATATTACTGTCATAATCACTTGGATCTTTACTTTTTTCTGTGTCATTTTCAGATTCATGTTGAGTTTCAACAATATTTATGTTTTCCTCACATTTGTGACCTTTAACCCTAGGATTATTACACTTATAACAAGTATTAGTTTCATACTCTTTAGGTACTACAGGTGCAGTAGGTTTTTTCTGCTTCTCCTGAAGTGGTTTTGAATTCTGATTTTTCACAGGTTCATTATTTTGTTTATAAGTGGTGTACCTTTCTTCATACTTATGGTTTAATAATATTTCATTACAAATATTAATAAATTAAGAATATTCATTAACCATTATTGTTCTAGCTACAACAATGTCTCTGACAGATATAGGTAATTTATATATTATCTTATCTTTCCATAAGTTAAAATCCATGTTTGGCTCAATAGCTTTTAATATTTTATTTAAGTTCATTAAAAATTCCATAGGTTTGTCACCATTCAACCGATTATACCTAGTTTTCTCATTAAGTCTCTGCTTAGTGAGCCTGAATTTAGAGCCTCCAGATTGTTTTTCAATTAGTTATTTCCATTCAGCCCAAGAGTAATCTTTACCCTCACTCAAAACAGCTTCAAACCATAATAAAGCAACATCCTTAAATAAAGAGATCAATTTTGATGTTATTTCTTCATCTTGTAACTTATATGAGAATTTTAAGTTGTCAATTCTTTGAATAAAATGTTGCCAATCAGAGCTGGCTTCCCCATCATAATTGGGTACTGATCAATCTTTGGCCATTTCTTCTGATTAGATTTAGTTCCACTAATATTAGGTACATTCAATGACTCATTTACTCTGGATAAATGGTCTTTTATCTCCTCTTGCACGTATTTGTGACTTACATTTGTTTTCTCAGACTTGACACTACGACCAGATGGTTTTACTTGTGGAGGTATGGGAAATGATTGAGATTCATTTTTTCCAATGAAAGGATTATTATTGTACTGTTTATACTTATGATTATCCTGATTCATTAGTAGATTAGCAGTTTCAATCTCAAATTTAGTTAATCTTTGTAGCAGATCAGAGACACTCTTATTTGTTTGTGCAAAAGATAACTTAGTTCTTGATTCAGATTTTAATAAATGTGCTTAATAGAATTTTTCTAACTCACAGAATTTGTTTGAAAGTTCACTATATCTATTACTTAAAGAATCATATTTAAGAGTTAGATCCAAGTTTTTATTCTCTAATTCTTTATTTCTTGTTTCCAGTTGAGAAATGTTGAATGTCAAGGACAAAATTGTATCATTTGTGAGCTTAATTGTCTGTTCCTCACACTCAGTCATTCTATTCCATAATGCTAAAACAATTCTATGGAAAGTTGGGTTATTATTAAAATAATCCATGTCTTCCTTCTCAATTTTTTCACTGTTTTGTGAACTTCTCATCTCACTTATAAGTGGTGGAATCTGAGGGTTAACTGTATTATTATTATAAATAGTACTGTTGTTATTAACAAAAGATAAATCAGGTGTATCTACATCAAAACCTAATTTTCTTAAGTCCTCCTCAATTTTCTGTACAGATTTTACATAAGTAACATTACCTATATTGTAATCATCAGTATTGTGTTCAATCTGAGAGGGTAATCTACTTACTATGTGATAGGTGCAAGCCCTGACTTTTGGTGCTTTTGATTTCTTTGTAGGGGTGAGCTGAGGCAGTCTGATGAGGGGGTGGATCCTTGTTGCAATTGTGGCTTGACCACTGCTGGTGGAACCAATCCCACTTTTGTTTCTCTACCAAGATTTTTTCCTGGGAATAATGTGACCCTCCTTGGGTAGGGGGTTGTTGGCTTGGCTTCCCTACCTTTAACTCTTCCAAGATTTAATTCATCTGTTGGAACCCAAACTTGCAGTTGTTTCGCAACTGCTTTACCTTATTTAGCATGGTAGACTTTGATTTCTCTTGTTTCAGAACCTGTTTGGCCAGTTGGGACAGTTGATCCTTCAGAGGAGGTTAAGTCTTTTTTATTGTTATATTTATTAGAAAGGCTTTCTTTTCATCTATACTCATAGACTCTGGTTGTGGGTAGGATTGACCCTCCATAGTGATGTCCTGGAGCAATGTTTTTAGCTTTAGACCTGGTGTTATAAGCAGGTTTTTCACTTACATTGTCCTGTGGAGCACTAATTGTGTCTTAAATAACAATTCTTTACGTCTAAAAAAGGGAAAAACTATATGGTAATTAGTAGACAAAAAATATTAGCAATACAATTTCTAATAAAAGCACTGGAGCTTACCCTGAATTTATATCTTTATTTATTTAAATAAAATATAAGAAAAATTTGAAAAAAAATGTTAAAAATAAAATGATAAGTTTAAAAAGACATTTATAAGTTTGAATAATTAGCTTACCAATCTTTAAACAAATACCAATTTAATTGGGTGTTATATTGGTGACCAAATACCATGTGTAAGTGGGTTTATATTGGGTACAGTTACTACTGTAAATACCTAATTTTTATAATAAAAAATTAGTACAATTATTCTAAGGGTTTTTTCCCCAATAAATGAGTTAATATGACCCACTAATGTGCTTCAGACCCAAATATTTAGTTTGTATGAGATATACTAGAGTAAAAATCCTGTCCTAAGGCTTATACTAAATATTAAGTAATAACTAAGGAAAGACCCCCAATTGTCAGTGTGTTCTAGTATCTAAGTATGATTTAATAGTAAATATTAATGGTCCTACTACCTATTGATAAATAATTTAGTGATTAAACCTCAGGGGAAGACTAATAAAATATTTATTCTCAATTAAAACTCACAATATTTGTATGTTATGCGTGCTAGTGGTGGAAAATAGAATAATAAAATATAGTTATAGCTTATATAAAGATAATATCAATTTATAAATGCTTTATAATATATATATATATATGATAATAATTGTGTTTTAGTGTTTATTTGAGTTTTGGTAAGTAATTTATGTCTAATAACCCATCAAAATCCTCCCTTACTTATACCAAAATCCACTGGAGTGCACAGACCTTCAATACAGATGATGTCACTGCTATACCCAGCAATTACAGCACTGTGAGGGCCTATAACCTCCCCATGGCGTGCACTTCAAGCAGATTCAACACCCAGACCTCCAGTAAGGACCCTACATCACAATTAATGATACCACAGACCCATACCATAAATAGAATAAACAGATAAAAGTGGATACCATAAAGAAACAGGTAAAATAAATCATCAAAATAGTTTATAATGAAACCCATAGCATATAAAGGAAAAAAATTAGCTTTCCAAGCCCCCAATAACATCCCCAAGCATCCATATTAACCCAGTTATCATATCTCAACCCATAAATCCATGAAAATCCATTCAAGGAAGCAGATTAAGTTGTCCAAACTGGATATATGCAACTGAAATAGGTGTATATGCTTTTTTAGGCATTGTTAGTCCACTTAATATGTCCATATGACCTAAAAAAAGCAGAAAAATAAATTTTATAGGCTATTAAGAGGTTAAAACCCACTTATAGACCTAAATATACATAATATAACTACATATTTTACTGAATATGAGGTATATGTATACATATAAGCTTATTTATGTCTATAATTACTTAATATCACTTAATAAAAGAATATTATGACTTCATTAACACCTTAATAAGTATTATTAGTCTATGGATAAGCTATTTAAACTACTATAAGTCATATAATAGTGTCATAATTGTATATATATGTATTATAACCATATATATAAGTATTTTAACCTTATTTTTAAGTAAGAAGCTTAATGTAATTAAGGTTATCTTACTTTAAACATAAGAATTACTCATTCCTGGAGATACTTAGGCTGAAATATTACCAGCCAACAAATTTGTATTCCTTAATTGTAAATGAACCAAAGCCATTTGATATAGTGTTATCATGATATTGGATAGTTGATTAAAGGTTTCATTTCATAAATAAATTGAGGTTTAAAAGAATTACTGATAACTGCTCTAATTTCATTGTCTCCCAATTTGGTTAAATATATTAAATCTTTTGGTAACTCATTTGGATAAGAATTTCTTTTATCCACTCAAGTTTTATAGTACTCAATATTTGATATATGGCCAAATAAGCAATCAAAATGAATTTTCCTTTTTAATTTCTTTTATTCTACTGACTTTGAACATCATTATTTTTTTTTGCTATTTTGGATGATGATTTAAATTAAGTTGGATTTGAAAAAGATGATAAAGATGATAAAGAGGATAATGATGAGGATGATGATAGAGAAGTAAGAGGTGATTCTGACAAAATAGAAACTTTTATCTATGAACAAAAAAAAATTTGTGTCAAAAACCAAAAAAATAAAATGGCAAAAAAATAAAACTTACAAAATTTAGTTTGTTTATTCAACCTTAAGAATTTTATTGATAAAAATTAATCCAAATAATTGTTTTTTGAAAAGAAATCAATCACTAAAACTGTGCTTGAAAAAAAAATTGAAACAAAAATAGAATCAAATTAAATTAAAACAAACATCCACCAGGAAAAAAATGTTGGCACCTTATAGCAGGTGAAAAACCTTATTTTTGATTTGATTCTGTTTAAACTCAGCTTTAGCTCTTCTGAGATGACTGTGCACTAAACACTGAGCATGCTAGCTTGCACAGTATTAAGTCTGAGTTATGCTTGAATCACAAAAACATTGAGGGGTAGGCACCTGCTAGCAGGTGCTGGTTGTTTTAATGGTGATCAGTAAAAACATTTCCCAAAAAAATGAATTTTAAAGTTATTTGGTGTTAGATATACCAACTAAAGTCCTTGAAAAAAATGATAAAAAAATTATAATAAAAAATTTAAGCCAAAAAAAAAATTGTATCCAAAAAATTATTCCCAAAAATAAAAGTAAAAATTATAAACACACCAAATTTATTTTTGATTCAGCTTGAACTGTAAAAAAAAATTTTTTTTTATAATATTCTGTTAAAAATAAACAAAAAAATACAAAATAATTTTAATAAAAATAATAAAAATTTTCTTTTACATACTCCAATATTACCCCTCCTTGTCTGCCTCTTTTACCTCTTTTTGGTTTCCTCAAACCCCCCTTCCCCCTTCTTGATCTTCTCAAAACCCCCTTCTCCCCCTTTTTCACCGGGTTGTCCCCCCTTTACCCCCTTTTACAATACTCCCCCCCCACTCCCCTCTTTCCTTGCCTCTTCCCCATAGGTAGATAGCTAAATAAATTTCTAAGCGATCTGCTTAGGTATTAAAGGGGGGAGGGGGGAGGGGGGAGAGGTGGCCTAAAGGGGGTAAAAGGGGGGAAAAAGGGCCTAAAGAGGGAAAAGGGGGTCTAAAGGGAGGAAAAAGAGTGTCTGAAGGGGGGAAAGGTGAGAAAGAGAATCAGGGGGAAAGGGGGGATTGAGTCAGTCAAGAAGGGGTAAAAGGAGGGGAAAATATCACAACAAGAGAGAAAAGAAGGAGAGAAAAAAGAAAAAAAAATTAGTTTAACCTTGAAAAAAAAATTGAAGCACTTACAAAAAAAAAACAAAAAAAGAAGCAAAAAAAAACATGATTAGCAAATAAAAATTCAATAAAAATGAAAAAAATGACTTACCTGGTGAGATGAGTTAAAAAAATGCAACAAAAATATTTGAGGGATGTGTGAGGAGAGGAGAAAAAGGATATGAGTGAAGAATGAAAAAAACACTGTAAAAATATGTGATTTCAGAAAAAATGTGATTTCATGCTGATCTATTATAAGGAAACCAATGAGCCATCCAAAAAAGAGATATTCACCTTAAATTCAAAAAAATGAATATGCAAAAAACAAAAATACCAAGCCAAGTGAATTAAGTATACAAAGTGGAAATTTTAAGAGTATGAAATCAAAAAATTATAAGGGTTGTGTGTCAAAATGGTGGAGGGTGATTGGCATAATGACAGAGCATATGCCAGTTGAATGAATGTTTTGTGATTCAAGGGAAGGGAGAGCTGGCGCTGGTTCAGGATCCTCTTCTTCATAAAGATCATTCCACTCATCCTTTAAATCAGCTAGAATATTGTGGAGTATAACACAAGTCATTATCCAATGATTTGCAGTTTTGATTTCTATTTTTTTTGAAATTGGATTCTGAGTTCCCAGAGACTAGAAAATCTTCCCTTTAAAATCCCAATAGCATATTCAATCCTCACTCTTGATTGGGCAAGGTGATGATTGAAGGTGGTTTTAAGGTCAGCTTCTAAAGTTGTACCATGGAAAGCAGGTATAATGTACTTTCCACTTGCATATGCTGAGTCTGCAAGGAGGTATTGAGATTTGTCAAAGTATGAGTCAGGAATTTGAGAAATCCTCATTCTTTGGAAGAAAGAAGAGTCATGACATGAGCCAGGGCACCCACTATGAAAAGAAATAAACTTTTTGTTGAGGTCACAGACAAGTTGAGCAGCAATAGAGTATCTACAAAGATGATAAAAAGTTAGTTTATGAAAGATGTGAAATTGGAGAACATTTTGAAGAAACCTTTTTTTTGTGATCAAAATAATTGTTGCCATCATGAGCAGGCTTTTGACTCAGAGGTATAGTTATACCATCATCAAAACCTATACATCTAGGGAGACCTTCAGCTTGCATTACTTGAGAGGATTCAAGTGGCTGTTGTGGAGTTGGCCAAGCAAGTGTTTGAGACTTGAGAGAAAGGATAGCAATCATGCAACACTTGGTGTATAATATGAAAGTACCATATCCTATGGTAAAGAGATTATCTAAATGCCTTACAGCAGCACCGTTTCCATTTGAACCAAAGCAACATATTGAAAAAGCAAGTTGAAAGGCAGGATCACGCTGTTTGTTATGGGAATTATTATGGAAGATAGGATGATTGGAGATGAATTGAGAAAGTTTGAAAAAAAAATCAGGAGAAGTTCAAAAAAGTTGTGTGAATTTTAAATGAGGAATGTTGAAAATGGAGTGGAGATAATATCTGGGATTATGATAAAGATTTGGCCCCCTTGGGATGATGTAACACTTTTTGGAAAGAAGAGACATATAAGTGAAAGTGTCTTCCAAACCAGAGTCAGAATCAGAGTCAGCGGATAAAACTAAAGTGATAGCATTCATAGCTAAGTGAAGTTGCTTCCTAGTAGATATTTGCTTCATTATTTTTGGTAGAAAAGGTTGTTGGTAGAATTTTTAGGTGATGAGTGGGAAGTGGGAATTCACCACCAAATGAGCAGGTGGGGTGTGTAGATAGAAAAAAATTTTATGTGTTTTCCACCAAAATTAAGTATCATTGAGTGATGAGATACATAAGGATGGCATCTGAAATTTTATGTCATGTGACTTTCTTACAAATCAATCAAGGATGTGATGAGTTTGTGATCAGGAATTAGGAATGGGAATTGGGGTATAAGAGGTGGGATAATGCATTATCGTGGATAAGAATCTTCCTGCAATTAATAATGTCTGATCCCAGGAAAAAAATTCCTGATCCCTAATTGCAGATCCCTGAACATTGATACCCCCTATTATATTGGATACTAATTTGATATAAAAGAGGGAAGTTGTAACTATAGTAATATCAAAACATATTACATTATTATTTATTTTATTAAAAAATAAGTTTTTGTGAAGTATAAAAATTATACTATCTGTGAAGTACAAAATTAATATACTTAGTTAATATAATATAAAACAATATTTATTAAGTAAGTTAAACTAATTGTACTAGTATAATAGTTATTCAAATTAAACAAGTTAGTATTTTAATAAAACTTTATATTTAAATATAATATTTACTTTTTTAATTTATTTGTTGAGCAAATTTTGAGTAAAAAGAATTTCCAATAATTATTGGTTTGAAGGTATCATTTTTATGATTTAATATATATAATTAAGCAATTAATTAATAACATTATAAGTTGAATTTATAACTTATAATTATACTGTGAACTAGCAATTAATAAATAATTAATTTATAACCATTAAATACATAAAAGTGTACCTATCTTTCATAGAATAATATATTTTTATGTTTATTTAAATGCATATACAGTTTATATAATAACAAAATCAATATAACACTTATTTTAAATATATTAATAATATTTTTATATAGTTTTATTTAATATAATATTTAATTTGTATATATATTTTAATTTCATTTTGTCTCTTGTTTAAGTTCAAATAATTTAACATAAGGTTTTACTAGACTCATAGTATAGCCTGGCTGATAATAAGGGTCTCAGTAAATTTCACCTCACTAATTATACATGGGTTACAATCTTATAGTTGGTACAAAAATAGATATACTAATCCAAACACTATTCAAAGATTTTATAAGTACTATTGATATGTATTGTAATTGTAATGGTTATATGTTTTAATTTTAATGATAAAGAATGTAGAAAATAAGACCAAAAACCCCCCTCCTTTTATACCCAATGATTCTCAAATCTTATACATGGCCAATAATGCCTGAATCTATCTAATACAACTGCCCATTAACATAAGGATTCTCCAATAACACAATAGGGGGCATCAATGCTCAGGGATCCCCAATTAGGGTTCAGGAATTTTTTTCCTGTGATCTGACATTATTGATTGCGGAAGATTCTTATCCACTAGCCCTAGGGCTAGTGGATAAGGAATCCACAATAATGCATTATCCCACCTCTTATACCCCAATTTCCATTCCTAATTCCTGTTCCCAAACTCATCATATCCATGAGGCATATCCAGAGAGTAGTCCAAGATGTGGTTATGGCAGAAAGTTTTGCAACATGTGGTTATGACAGAAAGTTGTCCAAGATGTGGTAATAAAAATTTGAGTAGAAAATTTTTGGATAAGAGGTGAACATTGACATGTAAAGTGTCTAATAACCCAATTATTAGAAAAAATAATTGTGGAAGATAATTGGGGTATAAGGATTTTTATCTGAAATTAATTTAATTGCAGATCCCTGAACATTGATACCCCCTAATTAGAATGTTATCACCCACCAAAATCCTGGAGAAATATGGATAATCCATCAAAATAAAAGAATTGTAAGCCAGGCTACTAGACTTAACCGGTAAAATAATTGATTATTTTACTGAGTTGAATCCACACCCCTTCTTCTTACTAATAATTAATTATCTACTTAAGTATTACTTACAATTAACTAGTTAAGTACAATAAGTAGTATAAATAATTAGTGTAAATAAAATGTCCCCTACAATTTTACTCCCTAACACCGGGCTCAATAGTATAAGTCAATGGGAATAAAATTTAATAAAAAATTATAATAAAAAAACTTTAAAACAATTATATTACCTCAGTGAGAGATCTGGAATCCCGTGAAAGTAATATAATTAATTAATTATTGTGTAATTAATTGTGACAGTCCAAGGAACTCAAACTTTATTGCTAATAAATTTGATGCCCATGTTGATGTACCAGTTTATTTATTTCTTATGTCATATATGTACTCCTTTTTTTTTTGTTATCCTTTTTCTCACACTCTTACAGTAGATGGTTTAAATTCCGTATATGTTATTCCCTCATGTTTTGCCTATAAAAGGCCTCTTACTTTGTGCTTTTCAAGACATTCCTTCATTACTTACTTTTATTACTATATTTTACAATATAACACTTATTTCTATATTTTATAAAATTAGTACTTACACCAGCGTAATTCTAATCTATAATCTATATTAATATTTATAATCTACTTCTTATATTTGAGTAAAACAATTATTTTGATTAAAAAATATGTACTATCTTGTTGAGAGTCCATTTCATCCCTTAAAAACCTCGTGAAAACCTCGAACCAAGCTTCTAGACCAAAAGGACCCCTTGACAATTGGGATCCTTTCAAAAGTATCGACAGCGCAACGTTATTTGAGGCGTACATCAAAGGGACCATTGGCGTTTGAGTACCTGTAAGGACGAGAGAGCAACAAAAACGATGAACGTCATACGTCACGTGACAAAATTTTTTTGCTGCGAACGGGAATCAAACCGCGCTCCAAAAATTAGGTTCATATACTGACTAAACGTTGTATATATTGTGGTAATTATTGATATTACTATTTTTGGGTTACTTTGCACTCTTCATTTGCTACATATTTCCTTTTACTCAGCACTCTGTAAGTGGCATTAATTTGCTCATTTTACAGGGGGAGGTGTCTGGTAATTTGGATTTAATTTTATTATTATATTTTTTTATTTTTCCTGGTTGAAAATAATAGAGCAATAGTGTTCTTAGTCCCAGAAGTAATAAACAATTATATTTTAATATTAATTATTATAATTTTCAGTTGACATTTTGTCCTGATTAATTTAAATTTTATTTGTTCCAGTTGACAAATTGTCCTGACAATAAATTTTTTTTTTAATCAAAATTCATATTTAATTACTTCAGTTGTCATTAAGTCCTGGTAGTTAAGTGATCAGTTCAACAAATTTTTTTTTTAATTAATAAAAATTCATATTTAATTACTTCAGTTGACATTAAGTCCTGGTAATAAATTAGTTGATTTAAATTCTGAAAATAATTAATTAAAATTTTTAATAAAAATTTTTAATTTATTTCTTCAGTTGATTATATTATAATCCTTGTTTTAAATTATTTTTGAATTAATAAATTAATTTTATTTAGTTGATTTTTATCCTAAAAAAAATTTTTTTTATTATTTTTATTTTATTTTTGTTAAATAAAAATTAAAAATAAAGACTAATTCATCTTATTGTCTCTTTTCTTCATTTCAGTTAAATCTTAAAATGACTGACCAAAGTGGTTCTGCTGCATGTGAAGAGGAACTAGACTTGATTGATTATGATGAGCCTACTTCTGTAAGTTCTCCTTTAACAAGAAGAATTTCTCAGATTAATAAATCCTTTCCCCAAACATGATGTAGAGATGGAAGAAGTGGAAATATTAGTAGACAAATTACTCAAATTTCAAATTTATCTAATCCTTTAGTTCTGATTGCAACTTCAATGATAAATCATGATATGGCTATTATTGATGAGACACTTGAACCTGAGTTTTATGAGATGCTGGAAAGTTACTCTGTTTCCTTACTGAGACACACTCCAGATGTAGCTAACATCAATGATGAATATTTGAGAAATATTATTGCCAAACAAAATCATATAATGAAAAACATGCAATTGACTAATAAATATAATAGTTTGTTAACTGATCAGGGTTATCAAGCATTAAGAAGTGAATCACAGAGAGTCTCTGATGAATTGTCTGATTACAAAGCAACCCATGAAAAGAAAGTTTCTTTATGGCAAAATTTAAAAAATTATTTGTCTAAACTGAAAGATACTGTATCTACCTGTTTCCAGGAGGTGGAGATAGATAAGATGAATCTGAAAAGATTGAATGACCATTTTTCATCTTTTCAAAATAAGAATCAGTTATCTTTTGCAACAATCAATGAGAATTTATCTAGTCTTCCAAGATTGAAAACTAGACTAACAACCATTGAGGAGAAATTGAACTCATTGTTTATTGATCAAAAGTATTCTGAGATTTCTTTGAAGGAACAAATAGTACAGGATGCTCCAGAGTTACCTGTGGCTAGTTCATCTAAAAGTAAATTAGTTCCAGAAATACATGTTGATACCCCTGAGTTTCCATTAAAAATTCATGATCCACCAGGACCTTTAACAGAGGGATTAAACAATGAGATTACTGCCCAACTAGAGAAGTTACAGCTGCTCCTTACTCAGAAACAAGCTTTTACTAAGGAGACTCCTTCAAATCAAATGAATTGGCCAAAACTTGACCAGTACCCAACATTTGATGGTGATTCTTCCTCTGATTGGAAACAATTAATTTGCAGAATTGATAACTTAAAAAATTCTTACAAACTCACAGATGAGGAAATTGTGTCCAAGTTAATTTCTTTGTTTACTAATGTTGCCCTAATGTGGTATAAATCTGTTCTCCTGGATGAGAATGACTACTCATGGGATGATTGGAAGAAATTGATTAAAGCACAATTTGGTGGCTCCAAGTTCAGAATGGCTCAACAAAGGCAGTATTAGGAAACTAGATATAGCTCTTCTACTGATAAACCTATTGAGTTTTTAATGAAACTTGTAAAAATATTAAGGGCAATGGACCCAAATATGGAGTTTGAGTTATGGAAGGACAGGATCCTTTATAAATTACCAATGTCTCTGAGAGACTTGATAGTGGCTAGGACTGAGTTCTCCAGAGAACCCTCTTCTTTCATTAATACTTGCAATGAGATCCTTCTAAACAACAAGTATGATGCCAGAAGATTCATTCCCAGGACCCCTTTGGAGAAACCCTCCACTTACCAACAGAAATCTCTGGAAAAGGTTGGTAAACCTTCTGCCCCTGTTGCACCAAAAAAGTATGCAACAAACACTTGCTTAAGTGCAACAAGCCTTGGCAGAAAGGCCATGTTTGTGACAAGAAGATAAACCTTGTAGAACAAACAGAGGAGCATGATGATGACACAGTAGCACTGGATTATACGTCAAGTGATTGTGCCAGCAATATTTCATATGAATCTCAACAAGAAATCTTGATGCTGGAAGAGGATATTTATTATTTAAATACTATTGATATTGATAATAATGCTTTATCTACAGTTGAAGATGCTGAGATCATAAAGAACATTGAGGATAACTCAATTGTTATTGCCCCTCTCAAGGCACCAGTCTTGATTAATGGAACCAGCATTGAAGTTGTTCTGGATTCTGGAGCTGGAGGAAGTGTAGTTTCTGAAAAAGCACTTGCTTCAGTGGATAAAGACTATAAATCAAAACTGATGCCTATCATTTCTAAAAATTTGAGAGGTTATGGCTCTGTTTTGTCCCCCATTGGTAAATACAAAGCCACAGTGTTTTTTAAATATAACCATGGTTTTGTAAGAGCTATTTGTGATTTTGTTGTCATGAAAAATGATAACTTAAGCAATTGGTTTATTGTAGGGAATGATATTT
Source organism: Hemileia vastatrix (assembly GCA_030280995.1). Classification (NCBI taxonomy): domain Eukaryota; kingdom Fungi; phylum Basidiomycota; class Pucciniomycetes; order Pucciniales; family Zaghouaniaceae; genus Hemileia; species Hemileia vastatrix. Next base: position 26,695,030 of record JASXTE010000015.1, read on the forward strand.
TAACCAAGTATGGCATAAAATTGGATCCCTCAAACCAATGTTTCACAATGGTAATGAATGGGAAGAGGAAATTTAAGATTTCTTCCTCCAAAAAATTATTAAAACCAGAATTGAACACATGTAATTCTGTAGTTCAATATAAAGGAAGATCTACAAAATAAATGCATGCCCTTATGTCTGAAATTTACAATGCCTCTTTTGGAGAGCAACTTTCTGGTGAGAATAAAGATTCCATCATTAACTTGATAAAGTCTTTTCCTATGGCCTTTGCTCATGGGTCACATGAACTAGGACTAGTTAAGGAAGAAATGAAACTTTCATTGTCTTGTCCATTAACTGATATACCACCTAGTTTAAAGAAGAAGTCTTATGCTGCTTCTCCAACAAAGAGAAAAGATATTGAAGACAATATCTCTACCCTTTTAAAAATGAATATTATTGAAAAGGTAGTTGAAACACCTAAATATTGTGTTATCTCACCTGTCCTAATTTCTTATGAGAAAGATAAAGCCAGGTTATGTGGTGATTATAGAGCACTAAATACTTATACGGTTGATGATATCTATCCTTTGCCTAGAATTAGCTCTATACATGCTACCTTACAGGGTGCTGAATATATCAGCTGTTTGGATGGTAATAAGGGATATCACCAGGTACCTGTTGAGAAAAATTCTCAGAATTTTCTGATGATTGCTACTCATATGGGTATTTATAAGTATATTAGGATGCCATTTGGCCCTAAAAATGCCCCTTCAGTTTTTCAAAAAGTCATGGATAACACATTACATCAAGAGATAATTGAAGGATGGCTGATGGTTTATATTGATGATATCATTATATTCTCAAAAACATTTGAGGACCATCTCAACCACCTGTGTAAAGTGTTCCAAAAAATGGATGAAATAAATATGACACTTGCTTTGAAGAAATTTAAATTTGTGTTCCATTCTTTAAAAGTTCTTGGTCATGTTGTTTCAGGCTTACAGATATGTGTTGACCAAAACAAAGTGGCAGCCATACAACAGGTGAAGGCTCCTAATACAGTTAGAGAGCTACAGAGTTTTTTGGGGATGTGTGGATACTATAGACAGTATATTAAAAATTAGCAAGTCATAGCTTTACCCCTTACCCAATTAACTAGAAAGGATGTTGCTTTTGTCTGGAATAGTGAAAGACAAAGAGCCTTTGACACTATGAAACACTGTTTGATGTCAGCACCAATTCTTGCTTTACCTGACTTTAATCAACCATTTGTTTTGTACACTGATGCCAGTTTCATTGGTCTTGGTGCTGCCCTCCATCAAAAATAAGTGATAAATGATAAAGTTTCACAAGTAGTAATTTGTTATATTTCAAGAACCTTGAGAAATAGTGAATTGAAATATGGTGCTACTCAATTAGAATGTTTAGCTGTAGTGTGGGCTCTAGAAAAGCTTCATTATTACCTAGATGACCAGAAAATTGAGCTTGTCACTGACTGCAGTGCAGTTAAATCCCTTTTAAACTTGAAAACACCAAACAGACATATGTTCAGATGGCAGTTGGCTGTTCAAGAATACAGAGGGAGAATGACAATTATTTATAGGGCTGGTATTGTTCACTCAAATTTGGATATGTTATCTAGGCTACCTTTAACAAATAATGACTCTAATCATGCTTATGATCCTGAGGATGAAATTATTCATATACATGGGATATATGTGGTTGATATGGAGGAAGAGCTATTACAGCTTATTCTGGATTCATATGATAAGGACACTGACTTGAAAAAGTTATGCACCATATTAAATGATCCAAAGAATGCTTCAATACAAGAATTAATTAAAACCCTTCCACCAAAGTACCAGAATGCTTTGGAAAAAGGTAAATTTTGAATTGATGAAGGATATCTATATTATAGGAGAAAGTTGAGTAATGTTATTGTTATTCCTCCTTCTATGAGAGAAATCATCTTGAAAATTTGTCATGATGACATATTAGCTGGACATTTTGATCTTGAAAAAACAATGATCAGAATTAAGAACACTGCTTGGTGGGTTAATATGTCTGAAGACACAAAATTGTATGTTGAGTCTTGTGATTCTTGCCAAAAATCAAAAATATTAACTGGTAAAAGAGCAGGATTAATGCAACATATTGAACCTCCTTATGCACCATGACAGATAATAAACATGGATTTTGTAACAGGATTACCTATTGCTGGAAAAGACAGTTATAACTCATGTTGGGTTATTGTGGATAGATTCACTAAAATGTGTAAATTTATCCCTACTCACAAGGATGTTTCCACTAAATAATTAGCATTCTTATGGTGGTCTCATATGTTTAATACTGCTGGTTTTCCTAAAGCCATAATCTCTGACAGGGACACTAAATTTACTTCTGAATATTGGATGTCTCTGATGGATGTTTGTGGTTGTGATCTGAAACTTTCTATGGCCCATCACCCACAGACTGATGGCTTAGCTGAAAGAATGATTCAGACTTTAGAGGACATGATAAGAAGATATTGTGCCTTTGGCCTTGAGTATAAATATAATGACAGATTCACTAATTATTGGGTTACATTACTTCTTGGGTTGGAATTTGCTTATAATAGCACTGTTCATTCTGTTACTCAAAGAAAGCCTTTTGAGCTCTGGCTTGGATATGTTCCAAACACTCCTGCCCAAATTCTCAATAACAAAATACCTAAATTGGGTATACATCCTGGTGTAAAGTCTTTTCTTCAAATGCAAAAACTATGCAGAAATCATGCTCAACAATTTATTGAAAAATCATTTGAATATGAGAAGAAGAGATGGGACAAATCCTATAAAGAATACACTTTTAAAAAGGGTGATGAAGTGTTGATTTCTACAGTCCACTTCAACTTACAAGGTAATAACAAATTGAAAAATCCATGTGTTGGTCCATTTGTTGTCAGAAGAATGATTGGAGATAATGCAGTTGAGGTTATTTTGTATTCTCCATATGACAGAAAACATCCTGTTTTTCCAATATCTCTTCTGAAACCTTACACATCCAATAGTGATTTATTTCCAAAAAGGAGGGGAAGACCAAAGAAAACCCCAAATGAAATCACTGAAACAGCAGAAATTGAAAAAATTCTAAATGACAGAATAGTCACTGCTGAAAAAGGTACAGAATACTTATTGAGATTCAAGAATAAATCATCTGAATATGATTCTTGGATACCTGGGAAGGAGATATCTAATCTTCCTACTCTACTAAAAAAGTATAAAAAGAAAAAATCATAGCATTTTTTTTATTGTTTTTTTTAGAGTGAGGGAGTGTCAGCCAGGCTACTAGACTTAACCGGTAAAATAATTGATTATTTTACTGAGTTGAAGCCACGCCCCTTCTTCTTACTAATAATTAATTATCTACTTAAGTATTACTTACAATTAAATAGTTAAGTACAATAAGTAGTATAAATAATTAGTGTAAATAAAATGTCCCCTACAATTTTACTCCCTAACACAGGGCTCAATAGTATAAGTCAATGGGAATAAAATTTAATAAAAAAATTATAATAAAAAAACTTTAAAACAATTATATTACCTCAGTGAGAGATCTGGAATCCCGTGAAAGTAATATAATTAATTAATTATTGTGTAATTAATTGTGACAGTCCAAGGAGCTTAAACTTTATTGCTAATAAATTTGATGCCCATGTTGAGGTACCAGTTTATTTATTTCTTATGTCATATATGTACTCCTTTTTTTTGTTATCCTTTTTCTCACATTCTTAAAGTAGATGGTTTAAATTCCGTATATGTTATTCCCTCATGTTTTGCCTATAAAAGGCCTCTTACTTTGTGCTTTTCAAGACATTCCTTCATTACTTACTTTTATTACTATATTTTACAATATAACACTTATTTCTATATTTTATAACATTAGTACTTACACCAGCGTAATTCTAATCTATAATCTATATTAATATTTAAAATCTACCTCTTATATTTGAGTAAAACAATCATTTTGATTAAAAAATATGTACTATCTTGTTGAGAGTCCATTTCATCCCTTAAAAACCTCGTGAAAACCTCAAACCAAGCTTCTAGACCAAAAGGACCCCCTGACAAGAATAATCAATAAAGAGAGTGTATGCATGTAATACCTTAGAATAAAAGAATAAATAAAGAAATAATAAAACTTAATATAGCATGTAATTAAGGGGGATTAACAGTAGAAATGAAGGGGCTAATTAATTAAAGTTACTATGTGAAATCCCCATCCAAGTATGACTAATAATGACCGAGAAACCACTGAGAAACCTGAAAAAGGACATGAAGTGTGGGATAACTGAATTCAGTCCTTGGCAGGCGCTTACCCAGGTAAATCTTTGACTAATTTAGACAAATTTAAGCATGGTAGTGATTTTTTGGCATTAAGTTTGAAATTATTAATGAAATCAGTGTATGTAATAAGGCCAATGCACCCATAATTAAATTAGGACACTAAATAAGCTCCTGTTGCCTATTTTAGTGTGCTTCCCCATATTGGGCATAGAATTTGGGGTAATAATAGTGTGAAAAAGATAAATTTTCTAAAAATGAAGCTATTCACATGGGAAAAATTCAGGCAGTATGTGGCCGGTACACAGAAGCCATTTCTGGCATAAAAAACACCAAATTTGAAAAGTGTTATTTTTATGCTTTTTAGTAGCCAAATCAATAGTCCTTATTAAGGCTAATTGATCTTTCAAGGCACATTTTTAATATTAGTAAATTTATAGTGCATATATTCAACTTTTAAGTGATTTAAAGCACATTTCTTGTTTTTCACATTAAACAATGAAAATAACAGCTTTAAGTCTACTTAAGAATTATGTAGACTTATGGTTAAGTTTCTTAAGATTACCTTGAGATAATCCAGCTTAATATTAAGTACATAAGACTTATAAAAGTTGGATATATGCATGTATATAATGTATTATAATGGCATATATTGTGTTTAATCATTGATTTCACTTACATATACAGCTTGTATACCTTTATTTATTGTTCCCACTTGTACTAGATTTGTTTAGAATAATTTATAAGCAATCTTTACTCAGTCCTTGGAATATCCAGGCTGACACTGATACTTAATTCTAATGCTAAACATCGACTTATCTTACATGAATCCTCAGATGTTGGAAAATAACTACTTAGCATCCAAAAAAATATTTTTTTATAGAGAAAGCATTAACTAAGCTATTATTCACATGAACTTCTTTCCAAAAATGGAAAAAAGAGAAAAAAATTCCTTAAAAATAACTTCCAAAAAAAAAACCCCCCGGTCTTGAGCAACATACCCCTTGTGCCATGTGTTATTGTTGTTAATATTTTATTCTTTTTGATTTTTGATTATGACTTTGACTTTGATTTTTATGTTTTTTTTAAATTTCCTCATAAGATTGGCCATTTTTTATACATTGTGTAATAAATTCTTTGTTTTAAAAGGTTTCCTGCTTTTCCAAATCAGGACTTTCCATTTTTCTTTGAAAATCACAGTTTTTTGTTTTCTCTGAGAAAAGATGAACTCTTTCCATCTCTTTTGCTTTGAATCTGGCCTTTTCAAAATTTGATTGAAGCAAAAAAAATTCACTCCAAAACTATGGCCTATTTATCTTTCATTAGCATATTATAACCTTCATTTTTTCAAAGTCAAGGTCATTTTTTGTAATGGAGGATTTTGTTGAGAAAAATGTATCAAAAAAATATTTTATTGAAGAAGAAATATAGTGACCAAATTATATTTATATATTTTTTTCTCAAAATAATTTTCAGGGGAGGACAAATAGCATGCTAAACTATCACCATGTTTTAAAAGATGATTCAAGTTCATTGAAGTTGAGACTTGATGCTTTAGTTTGGTGTTTGAGCTAGAGGGTTCAGGAAGTTCATCTAAAGCAGCTTTCAAAGCAGCATTTTCATTTCCAGAATTGGTAAGATTTTTAGATATTTGAGTTTGAGTAGGGTGAGACTAGAAAAGAAAGAATGAGAAATTTAGTGAAGAATTGAAGAAAATAGAAAAAGAAAACATAAATTGAAATATTGGGGATCTGAGGAGTCAGATCTGCTCTGAAATAATTGTTCTGCTTGACAGTTAGGATCATATTCAGCTGAACTATTGTGAGAGGCTTCAGAGGGTTTATGTTGTTGAAGTAAAGGTGTGTTAGAAGGATTATTGGATGGTTGAGATCCAGAGGGTATATCTTTAGTAGTATTGTGTAGAAAACAATGGTTGAAATAAACTTGGGAACCAAAAAGAATATCCGTATCCTCATAGAATTGACACATGACATTAATCTTTTTGGAAGCAGTTGTAACTCTATTTTCCAAATCATCATAATCATCAATAGCAAAGCCAGTAGAAGTGGAAGTAAAATGAGCCTTCTTATATTTTGATTGATAACTTTTGAGCCTCTCCTTCATTTGCTTAGGATTGATGTAAATTCTCCCTTTTTTTTCTTCTTTACTTCATTTGCCATCATCATGAAGCCATTGACCTTTGATCAAGGTGGAAGTCCAATGTGGGTGGAACTCTCAAATCCAAAAAATGCATCAAAATTTGATTTAATTTTGAGGAAGATGAGGATGATGAGATAATCTTCTTTTTTTAGCTGTCCAGACTTTGGTTTCTCAGGTGAGGGACTTTCATTACTTGAAGACCTTTGTGATGAAGAGTTTTTTGAGTTGCATTTTGAGTGTTGAATTTTCTGGGAGGCATTATGAAACTGATATGTTACAAGAAAATAGATTAATAGGTGAAAACATGAAAAACACATGGGAAAAAAAATGCTTGGTTGAAATGTTGTAATAAAATTTCTCAAATCTCAGTGAGGGGTGTGTGCCATGAAATTAATGAGGGGATGGAGGTCAGAGTATCACAAGTGACAGGGACAGGGTGGGAAAAGAAGTGATGATGTGGCCAACATGTGGTTGTGAAAATAAATTGGGAAAAATGTGCTGATTTGAGGTCATAACTGAAACCCATTTTTGAAATCAGTGACTTTTTTGCAAAATATAAGTGCTGATTTGGTTTGAAATCAACACTTAACTTAAGTGTGGATTTTCCAGAACTTACACCCCCTAATATGTTTATCCAGTTATAAATATATCTGTGTCATGCTATCAATTAAGGTTCCAATGGTAATGGGGTTTCCCTTAATTTTTTGTAAAAACTTTATTATCATAAGTGAAAGAGCATTTCACTTCTAAAATCAAGTATTCAATAACTGTCATCTGTTTTCTCACTTCAATCATGATTACTGATGTTTCCCAGATTAGAAGGAACAAGTAGAAAGAACTTGGGTAATACAAAATGAGTATATTTATTATGGGTGGATAGAGGTGGACAATAATGAATTTCTCCCTGATATAGTTAAAGCTGTTTTGTACCTTGTAAAAATTCAAAAGAAATGAAAATTCTATTTTACAACTGCACAAGCAGCTCAAATATTAACAGTTTTAATGTAATATTTATAAATTCAGATCTTATATTAAGTTTATGACTTATGATATTTCTTATAATTATTTTTGATTTTTTCAAGGGATGATCCTATCCTACCCAAAACACTTCCTCTTTTATAGAGACAATAAGAGTAAATACAAGACCTTTATAGCAAATGGTATAAGTACCAGAATGAGAAAAAAGACCAATAGAAATTATGGAAAGTGGAAAAGTGGCATGTACAATATTGAATTATCAATGCTTTAAAAATTTTCTAGACAGGATTCTTTTGAAAAAATTTTGAAGGAAAGAATATTTATTCTTTCCCCAGAGTTTTATACTCATTTCAATAATTTATACATTAGGGGGTGTCAGTTCTGGCAAATACGCACTTAACTTAAGTGCAGATTTCAAACCAAATCAGCACTTAAATTTTGCAAAAAAGTCACTTATTTCAAAAATGGGTATCAGTTCTGACCTCAAATCAGCATTTTTTTCATGATTTTTTTTCAAAACCACATGTTGGCCACATCATCCCTTTCTTTCCCATACCATTTTGTACTCTCCAAATGTCCTCTTTGTGTACTTCATTCACTTGGGTTGGTATTTTGGTTTGTTGCATATTCATTTTTTTTTGGAATTTACAGTGAAATTTTTTTTTGGATGGCTCATTGGTTTTCTTTCACCAGCTCAACATGAAATCACATATTTTGTCAGTGATTTTTTTTTTCATTCATCCCTCATATCCTTTTCCTATTCTCCTCCAACATCCCTCAAACAATTTGGTTTCATTCATTTTGTCATCTCATCTCTCCAGGTAAGTCAATTTATTCTTTTTTTTGATTTTTTGATTACTAATTATAATTTTTTTTGTTTTTTTCTGTTTATTTTATTTTTTTATCTAAATTTTTTTTGTAAGTGGTTATTTTGGATTTCAATGGTATAATTAACCTTTTTTTTCTCTCCCTCTTTACTTTCTTTTTTAGCTCCATCACCCTACTCTTTATCCCTCCTTGGAATTGTCATTATCCCCCCTTTCCCTTATTTCACTTTTTTTGGCTCCATTTCATTGAAACACATACATTGCACATTCTTTATGCATTTCACTTACTTCATATTCAATTTGCCCACATTTCCAACATCAATCTTTCTCACTCTATTTTTCCTACTTTTCAATCAAGGTAAGTTTCATCTCCTTTTTTTCATGCCTATATGATATCTCATTCCTTTTATGAAAAGTTCATACTTAAATATATGTATGACTCTTATCTGGATAACGGTGAACTTATAAAACTCCTTTTGATCTCATCTTCATTACCATTTTTCAAGTTTTTGTAAAATTTTGAAAATCAGACTTGGAATTAGGGTTAGGTTTATTAAAATCTAATGTTCCTTTTACTGAAGATTCTCCTGAAGGCTACCTTTCATTTCCCACAAACAGATTTGAATTTGATTCAGTGGTTGCTGAGATATTGACCGTTAAAGTTGAGCCTTTTTTTTCCAAATTTAAATTTTTATTTCATTTTTTTATGTAAAAAATTAGGTTTAGGTTTATTTAAATCACATGTCCTTTAACTGAAGATTCTACTAAAGCATATCTTTCATTTCCCTCAAACAGGTTTGAATTAGGTTCAGTGGTTTCTGAGATCTTGACCTTTGAAGTTGAGCCTTTTTTCAAAATTTCACTTGTCTTATTTCACATTTTTATATTGCATATTTAGAGGATAAGGATTCTGAAGCTCTTATATGATTATTATCTAGGCATTTCAATTCTATAGGCATATATTTATTTCTCAAGAATATCACTAAAGCTCAAAAAGATGAAGATTTTTGCTTATGGGACACTCTACCTTCCTTTAACTCTTTTCTTGCTCTTCGACTCAAAAAGCACTGTAATAAAGCATTTGAAAAAAATCATGAACTTGCAACCAAAGCTGATATACTGAATTGGTGTGACTCCAAATGGGAAGATATCAGCCGCAAATATCTTTTATTTTCTAATGTTATTATCACTCATTCTGGATTTCACAATAAAATTCACACTGATACCAATGACACCAATTTTCTTACTTTTGGTATATTCTCATATATCAAACTGATTACTGGCCAACCAATACCATCTCCAGCTAAAATCAAATGACATGGTTTATATTTTCCAGACCACCGGTGCATCATTGATTTTGGTTTGGGAAATGGTATCATCGAAACTATTTGGAATTCTTCTAAGGATAATCATCAAACAACCAAAGCTCCTCCTGGTTTGGAATCCTGTCAAGATTTAACACATTTTGGTTGCTCATTTCAAATCAGTCATAAGTTGATTCAAAGAATCTGTAAGGTAATGAAAGAAGGTAAAGTTAATCGATTTAAAAAAACTTTATTTAGATCCAAAAAGTATGGGGATTAGAGTTGTCATCGAAAATTTTATATTTTTTTGTAAATTTTTAATAAATATTTTTTATGTATCAATTTCCTCAACAAAAGTAATGGGCCAATGACCTTGTGTTGTATAAATGGTAATCATGATAACATTTATTTGTTTCATGGGGTTCCTCTAGCCTATACCTGTGGAAAGTCCCAAACTTTTGTTTCTAGACTTGGTCTGCATTTTGGCTTGAGGGATTGTCATTACTTTAAACTAGGGAAATTGATATATATTAGATATTTATGTAATAATTTACGTAATTATATTAAATTTAGATGACTTCCACCACTTACTTCAATAAAATGCAGGGGGAGTATTGCCAAAATTTCAAATCTGACATGTGAAATTGATGACTTAGAAAAATTTTGGTGATATCCACCCCTTGCTTCAATAAAATGCAGGGGAGAGTATTGCCAATTTTTTAAAACACATATAGAATTTTTTTGACTTGTAAATATTTTGGTGAAAATTTTTGACGAGAATGTGAAAGTAACTGTTTCCACCTTGAGCAGGTTTCTGGCTCAAAGGAATAGCAGTACCATCAACAAAACCAATACATCCTGGGAAGCCCTCTGCTTGCATAACCTGAGATGATTCAAGTCGCTCTTCTTTTGTTGGCCAGGTGAGAAGTTGAGATTACAAGGAGTTGATGGCAGTGATACATTGTTTGGTATAAGTGTTAACTGAACCATACCCTAAATCAAAGACATTTTCTAAACGTTTCAAAGCGGCTCCATTACCATTTGAACCCAAATGACATAGTGTGATGGCCAATTGAATTGAAGGATGTTGTTGTTCTTTTTGAGAATTATTGTGAAATATGGGATGATCCTGAATAAGCTCAAGCAATTTAAGGAAACATTCCTGAGAGGTCCTGAACAGGTGTCTAAAACTGGGTGTAGATAGTTTAAGAAGTGTTTGGATGGTGTACTTGGGGGTATGAAGTACTTGAGGCTTTCTGGGAAGAAGGTAACGTTTCGTGGCCATTTTTGATAAAAAGACAAAAACTTCTTCTAGATCAGAATCAGAATTGCAATCAGAGTCCAAGAGCAGTTCAAGAGCCATGAAAGTCATTGCTTTATGTAATTTATCACGATTTGAAAGTGAGGAAGGCATGACTCTTTTATGATATGATATGAAGATGTAAGTGATGTACAATGTTTTGAGATATGAAGTGTTATGCTACGGAGTGCTGCATATGAATGGGATGATGCTGACAAATCAGTGAAATGGGACTTGATGGTGAAATCAGCACTTTTGGTTGAGAAAGTGCGGATTTGAGTGAAATAAGTGACTTATTTCATTTTGAAATCCACCAGTATTGGGGCTAGTGTGTTTTGGAAATCCGCACTTATTTAAGTGCATATTTGCCAGAACTGACACCCCCTATTATATTATAATTATTTCTCACTTCAAGTAATAATAAATATATTACTCATCAATTTCATTTCCTAGATTTTGTTTCCTTAAGTGATATAATAAATAAGATAAAATATTTGACATATGTAATAAAAACTTGTGTTTTTATCCTTCTTACTTATACCTTCTAGTTGTACTGGATTTATTGATGGTATTACTATACCCCTTGAGTAACAAAACACCCAGCTAAGGATGGACATAATTGTTTTGATCACAAAAATGAGGTGGCTTATGGTTTTTATCTTAAATTCTTTACATCTAATACTCATCTTTTCTTAATTTTTCTTCCTTTCAATTATTATATTGTGCTTCAATGGATCTATGGTATCAGCAGAAAATGAAGTGTCCATAATGGTTGTAAGGATATCTACAACATTATAAAGACATAATAGCAAAAATTATGAGAAATAAATTTTTTTATTTATTTTATTAGGAGAGGAGCTAGTAAATAGAATGAATGTTATGAGGAAAGTGAAAAAAAGTGCAATAGGGGGCAAGGGGACAAGGTGGAAGCAGGGTTTATTTATAGACAAAATAAATAAATAAAATTCCACAAAAGGGTAAAGTGCTCATTCACTTTGTGAGTCCTTTTCCATCAACTGTATGTACATACAAGAACTTTAGACCTGCTAAATTTTCTTTTTTTAAATTTTTATGTTTTACCTTCCCTTCTTTTTGTTTTTTGTACCTTAAATTGTTGGTTGTTTGGTATGGTCTACTTCCTGTACTTTATTTTTTAATCTTTTACCACCTGTACATGCATTCATTCTCAAGAGTACTTACATGCTAAAATTTTCAAAATTTAATTAAATTTTTGCTTTTTTATTTTATTTAGTTAACCTACTTGTTTCTCCAATTTTTTTTTTTTTTTTTTGTTTTTAGAGCATCTACCCCCGTGTCAGTAAAAAATAAGTATATAATTGCATTTTTCTTGGTCATTTCATAATGAATTTCAATATTCAACCACCCTATGCAGTATCTTTTACTAATCACCACATTTAGTTAATACTCAACCCTGGCACTTTGGCAGTCATTAGGTAAACCTTGACTGCTAATTTTTTATGCATGTATTCAATGTTCTCAATGAATAACTTGGTATGAAAGAATAAGAGTATATTATTTCCTATTTGTGTTTAGAGAGCACGCTTTCTAGTGGTTGCTCAGCATATTTCAGTAATTGAGGCTTGGAGTGTGCAACCAGTTGTGTAAAATAGTGAAAATTGATAAAATTTGGTGATGAGTAGTGAGTATAGTGAATTGAAAAGATAATGTGTGAAACGGTGGTGGAATCAAGGGTGTGATTAAGTATCTTGATGAGCAATGCAAAATGAAAAAAAATTGGCAGGGAGAGGTGTGAGTTAATGACGCAAAGTAAGTATCTGTAATTATATATACTTACTTGTACCCAACATTTGCCAAAATGAATAGCTAATGTGAGGTGTAAATGACATGGTGCCGGAATATTCATCAAAGTAAAAGTTAAGTATGCATGGAGCGGCGTGTTACCGACACGGTGTTAGATGCCCTTAGCATGTTTTTTTTTTTTTTTTTAGCTTTTTTTTTTTTATAACAAAATTTATTTTTTATTCATTTATTTATTTTTAAATTTTATTGGGGGGTGTTTTATTACTTATTTATTTTATTTTATTTTTGAAATTCAAATATTCTTGTTCTTTTTTTATTTTATTTTTATTTTATTTTTTGTTGAACTCCCCTGTCGGTAAGTCTCTCCTTAAATAAGTCACTGTGTTGATTGCAGTGACTTAATTTTTTTCTTTTCCATTTTTTTTTCTTTTTGGGTTTTTTTTAAAAAAAAAAAAATTCTTTTTTTCGCTTTCTCATTCTGCATCCCATCTCAACCGAGTCGCTGCAATGATTGTCGTAACCAGTTTTTTCTTTTCTATATCTTAATTATCCTTTTTATTTATCTTTTTTTCAATATTTTTTTAATTTTATTTTTGCTTTCCCGTCCGGCATCCTCTCTCGACCGAGTCGCTGAGTTGAATGTTGTAAACGATTTTTTATTTTTTATATTCTTTTATCTTTTTTTTTAAATATTTATTTATTTATTTATTTATTTTTTACTTCCTCAACCGAGTTGCTGCGTTGATAGCAGCAAATCGGTTTCTTGTTTGATAGATTTTATTTTATTTTTTTTCTTTATTTTTTTTACCTTTATTTATTTATTTATTTATTTACTTTCTCAACCAAGTCACTGGGTTGCTTTCTGTTCTCTCTCTATATGTAAATTTTTTTTCTAATTGCTTCCCCACGCTACATCTCACCTCAACCTAGTGGCTGTGTTGATTAGTCAGATGAGAAGGACTCATCTACAATATATTCTGTTATTCAATTCCTAAAGTGATTTTACTGATTTAAAAAAAAGAAACGAATTAAGAAAAAACTAAATATAAGTAAATATATTAAAATATATTAAAACAATGTAAAATCATTCTAATTGATACAGAAATTAAAATAAATGATAAATTTACAATAATATAATCTAAAATGCACTTTACTGTAATTAATTTTAAGCCTGTACATAATTGGCTGGCAAAAATAAAGTTTCCCTTTTTATCTATTTATTTAAGCCCTAAAGTATTTTTTCCTTCCATACCATTAGTAAATTAAAAATAATATGAATAGTGATTTGATATACTAAAAAATTTTAAATTTAAGTATTTTCACAATATATATTTTTAAAATTTTTGAATAGCTATGTTTTTTTAAATTTTTAAACACTTCTGGATTTCTAAAAAAATTTTCACCAATTTTCACCGATTTTTATAAATTTTTTACAGTTATTTAAATTTTTATAGTATTTTGCTAATTTTTTTAAGTTTTTAAATTTTTAAATTTTTTTTAAAAAGCATTAAATCTTTTACAAATCTTTTAAAGTTTTTTAAATTTTTATAAATTTTTACTAATTTTTTTAATTTTACAAATTTTTTAGAGTTTTTTAAATTTTTACTAATTTAATTTAATTTTTTTTTTTTTTAATTTTTCAAAATTTACGAAGGTTTTTTAAAAATTTTTTTTGAAAAGATTTAAAAGTTTTAAAAGATTTTAAAATTTTTATTAATTTTAAATTTTTTTTACAAATCATCAGAAAAAAAATGTGGGCACCTGATCGCAGTTGCCAATCGATTTGATTCAGTTCTAGCTCAACTGTAATTTTTCTGGAAAAACCGCGCACTGAGCACTGAGCGTGCTAGCTCGCGTAGCATCAAATCTGAGTTTTTCTTGTTTCACAAATGGATTGAAGGATTGGCACCTGCTAGCAGGTTCCAGGTGTTTTTTTGTGGTGAATTTTTTATAAATTTTATAAATTTTTGATGTTTTTACAAATTTTTAAACTATTTAAATTTTTTAAATTTTTACAAACTGATTACAGCAACACCATAAATGCTTAGCCTTTTTGCCAAAAATTATTTAATACTTTTTTGCCTGATTAAGCAATATCCCGGCCTTAAATAGGGGGTTATAGACTTTTTTATTATTTTTGCTGTAAATTTTTTGATTTTTTATACGAAAAAGAATCTTTTTTTTTTTTTTTTTTTTTTTTTTTTTTTTTTTTTTTTTTTTTTTTTTTTTTTTTTTTTTTTTTTTTTTAGAAAAACAGAAGAGCAACACAATCTCTTTTTGGCATTGTTCAAAAATGTAAGTTCTGGGACTCTTCAGAGCTCGTTGAATCTCTATACCAATAAACAAACATTTCTCATATTTCTTCCGTCAGTCTATTTTTTATTTATATATTTCTGGTTATCTGTGAAGATGAGCATGAACTGATCTCAAAATGTTATTCAAAAATATAATATTATTTACATTTTCTTTTCTTGATATATACACCAGAAAAAAAAGGGGGGTACCTGATAGAAGATGTCAATCCCTATCTTTGGTTTGATTCAGTTCTAGCTTAACTGTAATTCTTCTGAGAAGACTTTGCATCGAACACTGAGCACGCTAGATCATCTGGCATCAAATCTGAATTATTCTTGGATCACCAATAGATTGAGGGATTGGCACCTGCTAGCAGGTTGCGGGTGTTTTTCTGTGGTTATATGGATTTTTATTTTTATTTTGACCCTGCTAGCCAAAAATGTAAGCATCTATGATATGAATATCCTATCATTATCATTATTATTATTTAAGATTTGATTCTACTTGATAAAGTATGTCAGTGAGGAGTTGCCAGAAACAGATCTGCAGTCCCTAAATCTGCATCCTCATATGATTTAATTAAGAATAATTACAAGATGATTTTGTTCATAATCTTTCGCATCTGCATTATTGTTTAAATCCTTCCTATCGAATTTTTTCCATTCGCGTCCCTTTCATTTGAAATGATATTTCAAAAAATAAAAAATAAAAAATTGAAAAAAGCTTCAAGTATTACTTCCAATCAAGGAGAAAATTAAATGTAGACAACAGAACAAGAAAGGTGCTTTCATGAAGATCAAATGATAGTGTGTCGTGTTACAGCAATGTTTAAAGCAATATGGAATGATGAGAAGGGCCATTCTTGATATAAGACATAAATTGGAGACCGAAAGGCTTGTAAATCAAAATCTATATCCCCCTCCTAGAATAATAAAGCCTATCTACCCAGCTAGTTTTATCAAACCCGGATAATTGATGGTTTATCGGCATTAATTTACAGAGATCCTTATGATGAACGATTAGTGCTGTAAGGTTATCTTCATCAAGTTGATTTTAAGTGTAAATCCTCAAATACAATTATAGAATAATTTATGATGCTTCTCGAAATTCAGAAGCTGGCTACTTGCCCGCGTCAGAAGAAGTAAGCTCGAATATGGAGTTGTTCTTCTCGAGACAATGTATGTATTCAAATCACGCCAATTATCTTGAGAATAACTTGACCAACCATGACGCCATCATCTTCTTTCTTTGCAAGATCTTTCGCCACCTCTGCGAATTCATGAGAAAAAATACCTCGCTCTTCGCGATTTTCAATCGTTTTAATTGTGAAGTCTGGGAAAAACTCAGGGTGACCTTGTAAAGTGAAGATGCGGATTTCAGAGAAAGAGGAGAACTCAGGAAGAGCATTGATGAAGCCGTGATAAGGACATATTGCAGACGAGCCGAGTGAAAGGAAACCTGTAGGAGGTGAAGTGACCAGATCTTGATGACATTGTTGCAAACGCTAAACAGTAAGTTGATGACTTTTGTCAGTATCAATGCCACTTATTTATACATGAGTGACAGAACTTACCAACTTCCCTGAACCGTTGAAGTCCAAGATTTTCTTGCCCTCTGATGAAAGGTCGATAGAGTACACGCCGACTTCCCAGCCTGAAAGACATTTCTGCACTTTGCCACCAAAGGCAGAAGTAAAGATTTGGTGTCCAAGACAGATACCAATAAGTTTCAAGTGGGGATGCTCATCTGGCTGAACAGCAATAAAGTTGATGAGCTTCGTGATCCAAGGGAGCTTATCATATGCTGAGGAGGCTGCACAATCGAAGCCATCAAAAAATAAGAAATCTCATGTCATTATCCTGTGAACTCGTGAAACAGATGAAGAGAAAGTAAAACACGAATGACATTTAAAGAAAAATATTCTTACCACCTCCAGTGACGAGTAAGCCTGAAGCACTGTTCAAAATGCTAGACTCGGGATATTCATCATTGATGACATCAAAGCTAACGACCCTCAGCATTGGGTGGTGTTTGTGATTTTCAGGCATGGATGAGTCAGAAGAGTGTAAAGTGAGGGCACGATCAAAAAGGTGGATGAACACATCATGGTATGTTCCATAAAACTCAGCAGCTGGAGGAGCAGGTACACCTGCAAGAAGAATAACAAGGCTTGGAATTGAGGAATGTTGTTTTTCAGGTTGATGAGAGTTTAAAGGCAGAATGGCTGAGTACATTATTGAGTGGTGTGGGAATCAATAATTGGTATAGAAAACTAAAAGTGGGACAAGTTCAGATTTACACAGCAGAAAAATGGATTGATTTGGAAGCAGGATGTGAGTATTTCACAAATTAATTGAGGGTCCAGCCTAAATTATACATCATACTAAATAGAACTGCAAATCTGCAAATTGGAATTATCTTTCATGGGCCATCTTCCTCCACATTTCCATCCAAATCCCAAGCTACTGTCAAACATCCACTGGCCAAGCAAAATGCTGTAATCATACTGTACTCTTGAGCAACCTCCACTCATACTAAGTAACTTGTACAGTCTCCATCAATAAGTCCTCATGTTTTTTCCAATGTTTATTTAACCTCAATATCATCACTCAAATTACCTGAACTTTTGAGCTCAAGATTTATAATATTATATCAATTATATTTATGGCACTAAATTTCATTGAAATTTGAAAATTTGAACTTCAAAAAATGATGATTTTAGCAAAATGAGACTAGCATTTTTGGAAAGAGAGTATATAGTCACATTCAAAAAAGAAATGATCAAAAAATATTCATTTTGGGTCAAAAAAAATTGACGTATTGTTAAGCCTTTTTGTTATTTTAATAGGGGTTCACAAACCTTTCCAAACACGCCCAGCGTGTTTCATTTGAAAAATGCCCCACAAGCACACCATCAAACATGGCTGACATGGTACTTATGGTCTCAAACATGGGGTCAAATACATCCTACTTTTGTACAATTTTCTCAAACACAATTCAGCCCACCAATACCCACATCCTCCCAATCAAATGTGCATCACCTTCCTTTCATCCTAACCTATATACTCTAACTCACATATCTTCCTTCCCAATTCTTTTCCAAATAATATTTTTCTCCTTGACAGCACAGTAAGTTTATTACTTTTTATTTCTTTCTTTATCAAATTTTTCTGCTTTAATTTCAATCCTCACAACTTCTTACTTTTATCTAAGGCATCATAAATAGTATCAAGGTCTAAAATTTTCTGAATCTCATACAACTAATCAAGAATTTCCTTTAGATACTTTGCTTGACTCCTGAATTTGAAGAGCCAACTGTGTATTCTGACAATGAGATTGATGAGTCCATGGTAGCAAGCTTAAACTACTCTTGTCATTATTTTTTCTTTTGTATTGCTTATTTACTTCCCATGTATTAACCAGAACCAAGACTCATCAAATCAAGAAATTTTTAAGGAAGTAACTGACAATAAAAAGTTGGAAGATAAAGAATCAACCCCTCATAGCAAAAGACTCAAACAAAGGGCTTCTGCTAGTTGTGGGACAACCCAATCTTGTTCAAAGGTTATTTTTTCTGCTTATTAGGGGGTATCAAAGTTAGAAATTTGTAATTATTTAAAAGGGATTTCACAACACAAAAAGAAAGCCAAAAACTTAAAATTAATTCTCAGTAAAAAGCTGTTTTTGGGGCACAATAATGCATATTTTAAAAAATAATCATGGTTGATTCAGTGGAAAAAAGAGGTATATTGAAATGGAAGATTTCTAACTTTGATACCCCCTATTGGGAGATTGTTAATAAACATGAGAAAGGTTTTTTTTGTATTTAATAAGGGATTTTTTGTAATTTATTACTCTTATTCTTAAAAGATATACTTGTTTCAGAAAAAAAACAAGCTCACATCAAAATCATGAAGTTGGAGTCTCAAGAAAAAACTGTGGAACATCAACAACTATTCAAACAAAAAAGTGGCTTCATTCACAATCAAAGGAAGAATTTTTTTTTTGGAAATTGAGAGAGATAGTTTAGATTTGGATAGGGATAAGGTGAGAATTCAAAGAGAGGATGATGAAAAATTTAAAAATAATCAATTTCCATTGAAAAATGGCATATTTCAGTTACAACTTGATTGTTATGATCTGGTTTATGAGATGAGGAAGAGGATAGCCTTAGGTGCTATGCATAGTTAGACGCAGAAGGGAGAAATATTGCATAAGGGGGTTTTATGGGGCAAATACTGTGGGGCATTCCTCATTGAACAAATTTTTTAGTAATCCAGTTACTTCTTAGTCTCCCAGAGTTGTAACATTCACTGTAGGTAGCCCCAACATAGTCAGTATAGTTAGTCTCACTACTGAAATCAGAATAGCCAGTCCTTTCCTTGGCTAGCACTAGAATTAGCAGTAGTCTACCCTCATAGGTCTTAACATTGATGAATTAAAAATGAAGCAATTCAATGCTAAAAAATCAAAAAACCAAGCCTTTTTACTTGACTGTGTCAATGAAAATAAATAAAATGCTGATCTTAAAGAGTTTTTTTCTTTAGTTGGTTAAATTCCAATAAAAATTAGTACATTCCTTTCAGAATTTCTTCTTTAATATCAACATGAAATTTCTCCACTGTTTGAATTTGGGTTAAGAGGTGAGGAGAAGGAGTGCTATGGGAACTATGCATTGTAATAGGTGGAAGCAAGGGATATTGCATAAGGGGGCTCTACGGGGCAAGTGCTGTGGGGTGCTCCTCATTGGACAACTTATTTAGTAATCCAGTTACTTCTTAGTCTCTCATAGTTGTAACCCTCAATTTTGGCAGCCCCAAAAATAGTCAGTCAAGTTTGTCTCACTGATGTATCAGCATAGTCAGTCCTGTATTTGGCTAATGTTAGTACTAGTAGTAGTCCACCCTCCTAGGTCTTAACAATTTGTCTGATATGTAACTGGCACACTACAAAAGAATCATGAACCCCCCAGGTCAATCCAATGCAGCACTCCTAGCTGAAATGCCTAAGCAGATGTAAAGCCTGAAAGAACAGAATGCCAGACTCATGAAATGTCTAGCAGAGAAAAAAACCTCATGTTGTGGCCCCATGGAGGCAGAGCTAGATGCTTCTGAAGCTGAAGCACAGACATTGCCCACTACACTAACACCACCTGTCAAAGGCCCAAGGAATCCAGTCCCAGAAATCTTTGATAGAAAGCAAAGCCCCTGGGAATATCAGTATGCATTTCAGGTAAACCTTTACATCCTGCTCAACAGTCATCATTTTCCAGATAAGAAATCAAAAATTGGATTTGAAATCTCTCATCTCACAGATGGGGTGGCACACTGGGCAAGGACATACACAATAGAAATCATTGGAAATGGCAAGTTGGAAACAACTTTTCATTGGTTCATGGAAGCATTTGAATAAGCCTTTTGTGACCCTGATGTTTCCACAAACTTGTATAATGCACTCAACCAGTAACAACAGAAACACTCTGTTTTCAAGTATGTGTCAGAATTCTGGGTCCATGTCAGCTATTTTACAACATGGGGAGAAGGAGCACTCATTTTTCACTTCAGAAACACTCTTTCAAAAAATTAGAAACACCTTAATCAGTCATCCATTTCACGACTCTTTCCAGGAACTTATGAAGCTGGCCATCCTAATTGAAAATGAGTTCATGCACCAGAGCATGGATGGGGTGAGTGGAGCTTGCTACTGGCATACCATGCAACTGGGTCTGGCACTTGGGACCAAAACTTTATGGATATTGATGTAGTGAATGCATACAGAACTAGTGAGAGAAAAAGGTTATCTGATGAGGAATACCAGAGCTGTATGAGAAAAGGGCTGTGCCTCCAATGTGGGAATAGTGATCATCTTTCAAGAAAGTGTAGGGGGAAAATAAGGGTCAGTGAAGCAAAAGATTGTGCAGGAAAGGCACAGGTAAAAGACAGTGCTTGGGAGTTAAGGTTTTGGCCTCCTCAAGTGGATTAGAGGAAAAAAATAATGTGAATTTAGTAGAATAATTATCAGTGTGTAAGCCAATTGAAGTAAATAATAATTGCATTATCCTAAACTTACCTTTAATGACCCTTGATTCTAAAACAAATTTAAAAGCCCTTCTGGACTGCTGGGACACAAACTGTTTTATTTCCAATAAGGTTTTACACATGAATTAAAAGAAAAAAGAAACATTGGAGTACCCCAGATGTCTAATTATGTTTGATAGATCACCAGGTGGGGGAGGAGAAGTAAAATAAAAGGTTTTTTACAGATTTTGGCGCAATGGAAGTAAATATTAGTGCAAGGAATACTCAAAAAACCTGAAAACCCAGTATGAAATGGTACTGGGGATGAAATGGCTGGATTAGTACAACCTTCACATTGACTGGAAAGAAAATATAGTTCAAATGGAAATGGAAGGGAACACTGGCACTAAAGTATGGCCCTTGACCCCTTCAGGAGTCAGGGGCCAATTGCAGAAAGTCTTCTGTTTTTTTGTTATGATCAGTTTACTTTCCAACAGAACTGATACTTTCTCTTGATTCTAAGAAGAAGGATGGGGATGGGTCACCAATGGAGAGTTCAAGAGAAAACCAGAAAGAGGATGAAGTGTTCCAAGAGGAGGAGGTGTAACTGAGAAAGGGGGAGGCAGAAGATGGGAAGGTGGATGGTGCAGAGAAAGAATATGCCCCCTTTCACCTCCCTGAAAGTCTTCTGGTGTTTTATTATAATCAGTAGACTTTTCACAAGAACTGAACCTTTCTCTTGATTCTAAGTTTCAGGAATTGGAGGGAGTTCTGGAGGAACAGGAGGAGCTGGAATGGAACACAACAGCATGGAACATATCTTCCAAGATTTCAGCCAAGCTGAGTCCTACCAACAACAAACCTCAAGGAAATGTTCCCTGAAGCTTATTTGGAATTTTTACCACTTTTTGAAGATGGAGGAGTCAAGACCCTTCCACCTCACCAGCCATACAGTTTTGCAATTGATCTAATTCTGGGAGCAACTCCTCAATTTAGCTGCATAATCCCATTTTAAACCTTAGGGTTAACAGCACTAAAAGAAATGATTGATGAAAATTTAAAGAATGGGTTCATCAGATAATCAAAATCTCCCTGGGCTGGGCCAGTGATCTTTGCAGGAAAAAAGGACTTTACATTGAAAACTTGCATGGATTTCAGAAGGTTAATTGTGCTGAAAATAAAGAAAAGATACCCCCTTTTTTTGACTAGTGAGATAATTTATAGTCCTCAGGGTGTAGAGATCTTCACATCCCTAGATCTTATATCAGTTTACCACAACATACATGTGAAAGAAAGAGATGAATGCAAACTGGCATTTTGCACTAAATTTGGTCATTTTGAACAATTGGTAATGCCATTTATTTCATGTAATGCACCTACCACTTTCCAACACTTCACCAATAGTATCTTCAGAGGTAGAATAGGGATAGATGTGTAAATTTATCTAGATGATATCTTGATTTACTCCAATTCTAAAGAGGAACATCAGTTGTGGGTGAAGGATTATTTTCTGTGCTTGAGAGAGGCACAAGTATGGTTAAAACCAGAAAAATGTGCCTTCTCAGTAAGTCATCCCCTAGCTAGGTATGATCATTTCAAAGGATAGAGTGCTGATGGACAAGCAGAAGGTAAAGGCAGTAACATAGCTTCTAACTGTAACATCAGTAAAGGAGATCAAGTCATTCTTAGAGTTTTCAAATTTTCACTGTTACTTAATTGAGAACTATTCTCAAATCTGCTGCACACTTAACAGCCTCACAAAGAAGGAAGCCAAATTTAATTGGCAAAGTAGCCAACAAGATGCTTTTGATTACCTGAAAGTTAATTTTTGACAGCCCCTATTATTTTGATCCCAGACTCTCTAAAGCCATTTTTTCTGGAATGTGACTTCTCAAACTTTGCACTAGGTGCTGTATTATCCCAATATGATGCTGAAAATATCTTACACCCAGTAGCATATTTGTCACATACACTGCTAGGCCCTAATCTGAACTATGAGACATATTATAAAAAACTATTGGAACTAGTAGAAGCTTTACAAACATGGTGTCACTACTTGAAAGGGGGACTGCACCATTTACAAGTTATTATCTACACAGATCATAAAAACTTGTAAACAATTTTTCCCACAAAAAATTTGACTTTCCAGCAATAATTCTGGGAAAAACTTCTAAGCAGAATTAATTTTGTTGTGCAATTTTGACTAGGGAAGAAAAGAGTTAAACCTGATGCACTATCATGACACCCTGACTTGTTCACAGCACCAAACAAGCTGCGTACTATTGGTACAACCTTTTTGAAGGGGGAAGTTGAAGAGGGGGTAATCCTAGATGAAGTGGAGTTTGTGGATGAAGATTTTATGGAATGGGTAAAGAGGGTGCAGGATTTGGTGAAGGCACTTTTATCTAAGGAGGTATTGATAAGGAAAGGCTTGGAGGAGTAACACCTGGAAGGAGAAAAGCTGTATTGGAATGGGAGGATAGTGGTGCCAAATAATAAAGAGCTCAAGAGACAGGTGGTAAAATAAAGGCAATAATCCACAATAGAAGGACATTTAGGACTGATAAAGATGGTGGATCTGGTGAACTTAAACTTTTACTTGAAGTCCATGAAGACATATTTCCAGCACTATGTAGTAGCATGTGACCCTTTTCAGAGAAACAAGGTCAGCTCAACAGCCACACCACTAACCCTGTTAAGCATACAAAAGTATCCATGGAAGAAGCTCTCTAATGACCTGATAGTGAAGTTACTCAAGTCAAAAGGAAAGAATGATATCCTCACAGTGGTTGACCACTGCACTAATATGGTGCACTTTCTCCCCACTACTACAAAGGTTACATCAGAGAATATTGCAGACTTAATTGTGGCACATGAATGGAAGTTAAATGGATAGACTGACAGTAAAGTATCAAACAGGGGAAGTACTTTCAACTCTAAGTTGTTGAAGGCAATGTATGAGAAATAAAAAATTTAGCTCATTTTTTCAACAGTGTGGCATCTGCAAACTGATGGGCAATCAGAGATATTGAAAAAGGAAATTGAAAAAATTAACTACCATAAAGATGATTGGGTGCAGCTGCTACCATTAGCTGAATTCTTATACAACAACCAGACACATGTGGAAAGTTAAATTTCACCTTTCTACACCAGCTATGGATAACACCCAACATTCTCAATTTTTAACCCATCAATGTTTCAAGTTACAGAAGCTGAAGAATTAATTCAGAAAATACTGAGTATACACCAGGAATTAGAAGCAGCTCTCAAACTATACCAGAAGTCAATAAAGCACCACCATGATCAAGGGAAGACTCAAAATTTTCTGCTAAAGGTATGTGACAACGTTTAGCTAAGCTCATAATTCCTTACTACATTATGCCTAAGCACCAAGCTAGGTTACAGGAAGGTGGGCCTTTTTAAGATCAAGTGCAAGATATCTGACTCAGAATATGAATTGAAACTACCAATTTCAATGAGACAAGTGCACCAAGTGTTCAATATCTCCTTACTCACAAAGCACCAAGAAGACACAATACCAGGACACTTAGAAGAATTAACGTTGCCAGTCTATGTTGGAAATGAAGAGGATTTTGTAGTAGAAAAAATTCTTGTTAAGTGGGTTCACAGGGGAAAGTTTCAGTATCTGGTGCACTGGAAATGTTATGGAGTAGTAGATAGGTCTTGGGAGCCAGTAGAGAACTTGGATAACTCTAAAGGAAAGTTAATGATTTTGAGAAGGAGTGCAGGGGGTAGGAGGGGTGAGAAGGGGGGTAATGTTAGGATTTTGGTTGAGAGGTGAGGAGAAAGAGCGCTATGGACACTATGAATTGTAATAGGAAGAAGCAAGGGGTATTGCATATGGGAGTTTTATGGGGAAAGCTCTGTGGGGTTCTCCTCATTGGACAACCTATTTAGTTATCCAGTTACTTAGTCTCTCATAGTTATAACCCTTACTGTTAACAGCCCCAACATATTCAGTCTAGTATGTCTCACTTCTGTATCAGCATATTCAGTCCCATATTTGGCTAGTGTTAGTACTAGTAGTAGTCCACCCTCCTAGGTCTTAACATCCACCAAATTTTTTATCTTTCTCCTTAGATGTTTAAACTTTTCAAAACTCTTTTTTCTTACTAAACCACTTATATCTAATAATCTAGATCCTAAACACCCAATCATAATTTATATCTTCCTATCAATTAGATTTATGAATTCTCCATTTTTCTTTGAGGTAAATTCACTAAAAATTCACAAAAATTGGTAAAATAGCTTAACCAAATATCAATTTTTTTTGCACAAAAATAAGTATTTTTTGATTACTTATTTCTTGAAAATAAGTATATTTTAAATTTTATTTCCAATGGTGCTAGTCATATTTTTCTTCAATCCCTAGTTTTTAAGTCCAAACTACCAATTTTTACTAAAATTTACTTCCATGAGCAATAGCAACATTTATATTAGCAACATAGCTATAAAAATAATACAAATAAAAAATAACTTGGTTGTTTCTTATCATCTCTCATATTGAGACTCCTTTTCAACATTTTCTACAACCTGAGATGAAAGAAAATAGAAGATTCAAAAAAGTTACAAACTATCATATGATAATCCAAACTCTTCTTTTTATATATTCTAGAAAAAATTTGAACCTCTGGTAAAAGCAATTTTTTGATTGGTTTATTTGTATCATGGGGGAAAGTATGAATGGAGAAAAGATATAAATTTATATGTGAAAAAATTTTTATGATTGGTGTAAGCAAACTAAGCATGGTAGATAACACAATAGTGAAAAAAATATATGCAGAAAAGGATGTTCAACAGGATTGAAACAGTATCAAATACCAATTTTGTGTAAGACTATGGAAAGAGAATACTGAAAACTGACCAAGTATTGTGATAAGAAAACTTTTAACTGACACCATTAAACTTAAAATACAAGAAAGATAATGTTCAATGTAAATTAAGATTACCTACAATATAAAAGGTAGCATATTTTGAAATATAGATCAGATTAATAGTGGGTCTCAAACCATACCAAACATTCCTAGCATGTTTCACTTGAAAAATGCCACACAAAAATTCTATGAAACATGGCTGACTTGGTACTTGAGATCTCAAAAATGGGGTCAAATACATCTTAATTTTGTAAAATTTTCCCAACCATGATTCAGTCCACCAATACTTTCCTCCTCCCAGTCAAATATGCATCACCTTCCATCCATCCTAACCAATATATTACACCTCACATCTCTTCCCACCCAGATCTTTTCCAAATCAAATTTTTTCCCTTTACACCACAGTAAGCTTATTTCCTTTTACTTCTTTTTTATCAAATTTTCATTCTAAAATTTCTATGCTCTCAGCTTCCTATTTCTCTCTAAGTCATCATAAATATCCAAAATCTTTTTTAGTTTTTCCTATTGATCAAAAACATTTTTTTCACTAATTTCTTTGTTTAGTCTTAATTTTTCATGTCCTTCCAAAAATTTAATTGTGTTATGGCGCCATGATAATATGTACATGTATAGACTTCCATCAGTATATAGTGTAGCCTCCAATTACACCATAGAGCTTTCCTGGGTTCTGTAGGGTGTCATTTTCTACAGGCTAAGGTTTTCCTGCTTGTGGAGAACACTATGTGGAATCCTGGTTGTTCCATCATAGCTATCTTTTTGTTATTTTGAGTACCTTCAATAATTTTTTTTTGGAGAAGTACACTGTGCTCTATTGTTTTTTCTAGAAAGTACACCAAGCTTGTTGTATTTCCCCCTTTAATATGTGGAAAACTTTACCCCTTCTTTGTGGAAAAAAATTATCCCCTCCCTGTACTTAAATTTTAAAAAATCTATACCTACTCCTTTGAACAAGTCTGAATATCTCTTAAACTCATTTCTTTCCTCATAAAAACACTTTCCAGTCCTCTGAGTTACAAAAAAACTTGTATCAGTTTCTATAATATTCTCCCTAAACCTCTTTTAAGTCAATTCTCTCAACCTCTATCCAAATTCACAAAGAATTAGGATCTCACCTAACCTTATACACACCCTACTCCAACATTTCTCAATCTAAAATTTCTAACACAACTTATCTCCTTTCTGAACTCCCTCATTCAAATTAACTCTCTACATGTCAAGGGGTCCTTTTGGGTCTAGAAGATTTTATGGCAGTCCAAATGGCAGAGAAGGTGCGTAACTCAAGGATTTCAAGTGGGTACATAAATTTTATATTAATTTTTTAACTACTCAAATAAAAGTTAAAAGAATAAGATTATTATTAATTGTAAGGTTTAGATTTTACACAAATGTAAGTACTAAAACAGTAGAAGTAGTAATAAAATAGTTATTGGGTTGTAAATAATAAAATTATAATTAGTATAGGATGATCAAAAACAGCACAAAGTAGAAGGCCTTTTATAGGCAAAAAAGGATAGAGAGCACATGGAGTTGAGAAGCCTACATACAAGGGAGTGAGAGAATAGATCCTTCCAAAATAAGAAATAACCAATAACAGAGAGTACTAAAAAGATGCACAAATACAATATGTTTTCATATATATGAATTTATTTGATATATTATAAAATTCATTTTTTAAATGTCACACTTAGTACAAAATAATTTAAATTTTCAATTTTTAGAATTTTAATATAATTTGAATATTTTTAAATAAAATCCTTTGAATTTTTTATTATCTTTTAGTATTAGTATATTTTTATTTCTTTAACCTGTCATTGAGCACAGTGTTAGGGAATAAAAAAATAAGGGACATTAAAATTAATTTTAAATATTTACTAAATTTACTTATTGTAATTAGTTAATTTATTATAAGTAATTTTAAAGTAAATATACTATAATTAATAATAAAATAAGAAATAAAAAAGGGGTGGATTCATCCCAGTAAATAATTAATTATTTTACTTGGTAAGTCTAGCAGCCTGACTGACACTCCCTCACTCTAAAAAAACAAAAAAAAATGCTATAATTTTTTCTTTTTATATTTCTTTAGCAGAGTATGAAGATTAGATATCTCTTTCCCAGGTATTCAAGAATCATATTCAGAAGATTTATTCTTGAATCTCAATAAGTAATCACTACCTTTTTCAGCAGTAATTATTCTGTCATTTTTAATCTCATCAATTTCTGCTCTTTCAGTGATTTCATTAGGGGTCTTCTTTGGTCTTCCCCTCCTTTTGGGAAATAAATCACTATTGAATGTGTAAGGTTTCAGAAGTGATATTGGAAAAACAGGATGTTTTCAGTCAAATGGAGAGTACAAGATAACTTCAACTGCATTATCACCAACCATTCTTCTGACAAAAAACAGACTTACAAATGGGTCTTTTAATTTGTTATTACCTTGTAAATTTAAGTAAACTGTAGAAATCAGTACTTAATCATTCTTTTTAAAAGTGTATTCTTTATGGGATTTGTCCCACCTCTTCTTCTCATATTCAAAAGATTTTTCAATACATTTTTGAGCATGACTTCTGCAAATTTGTTGCATTTGAAGAAAACATTTTACACCAGGATGTAAATCCAATTTAGGTATTTTATTATTGAGAATTTGGGCAG
Organism: Hemileia vastatrix; assembly: GCA_030280995.1. Taxonomy (NCBI): domain Eukaryota; kingdom Fungi; phylum Basidiomycota; class Pucciniomycetes; order Pucciniales; family Zaghouaniaceae; genus Hemileia; species Hemileia vastatrix. The sequence goes on from JASXTE010000015.1 coordinate 26,723,565, forward strand.
GAGTATTTGGAAAATATCCAAGCCAGAGCTCAAAAGGCTTTATCTGAGTAACAGAATGAACAGTGCCATTATAAGAAAGTTAAAAACCAGGAAGTAAGGTAACTAAATAATAAGTAAATCTGTCATTGTCTTTGTACTCAAGGCCAAAGGCACAATACCTTCTTATGATGTCCTCTAAGGTCTGAATCATTCTTTCAGCTAATCCATCAGTCTGGGAGTGATGGGCAGTAAAAGTCTTCAGATCACACCCCCAAACATCCATCAGAGACATCCAAAATTCAGAAGTAAATTTAGGGTCTCTGTAAGAGATTATAGCCTTTGAAAAACCAGCAGTATTAAACATATGAGACCACCACAAAAAAGCTAATACTTTAGTAGAAAAATCCTTGTGAGTAGGGATAAATTGACACATTTTTGTGAATCTGTCCACAATAACCCAGCAAGAGTTATGACTGTCTTTTCCAGAAATGGGTAAGCTTGTTACAAAGTCAATGTTTATTATTTTCCATGGTGCATCAAAAGCTTGAATATGTTGCATTAATCCAGCTCTTTTCCCAGTCAATATTTTTGATTTCTGGCAAGAATCACAGGATTCAACATATAGTTTGGTGTCTTCAGACATATTAACCCACCAAGCAGGGCTCTTAATTCTAATAATTGTTTTCTCAAGATCAAAAAGTCCAGCCAATATTTCATCATGACAAATTTTCAAGATGATCTCTTTCATAGAAGGAGGAATAACAATAACATTACTCAACTTTCTTCTATAATTGAGGTAGTCTTCATCAATTGAAAATTTACTTTTTTCCAAAGCCTTCTGGTACTTTGGTGGGAGGGTTTTAAATAATTCTTGTATTGAAGAATTCTTTGGATCATTTAATATAGTACATAACTTTTTTAAGTCAGTGTCCTTATTATATGAGTCCAGAATAAGCTATAATAGCTCTTCCTCCATATCAACCACATATATACCATGAGTGTGAACTATTTCATCTTCAGGAACATATGCAGGATTTGAGTCATCATTTGTGAAAGGTAACCCTCATAACATATCCAAATTTGAGTGAACAATACCAGCCCTATGAATTATTGTCATCCTCCCTCTGTATTCTTGAACAGCTAGCTGCCATATGAACATCTTTCTATTTGGTGTTTTAAATTTAAAGAGGGATATAACTGCACTGCAGTCAGTGAAAAGTTCAAATTTCTGGTCATCTAGGTAATAATGTAGCTTTTCTAGAGCCCACACTACGGCTAAACACTCTAGCTGAGTGGAACCATATTTCAAATCAATATTTCTTAAGGTTCTTGAAATATAACAAATTAATACTTCGGATACTCTATAATCCATAACTTGTTTTTGATGGAGAGCAGCACCAAGACCAATAAAGCTGGCATAAGTGTACAAAACAAATGGTTGAATAATTTCAGGCAAAGCAAGAATTGGTGCTGACATCAAACAATGTTTCATAATGTCAATAGCGCTTTGTCTTTCACTGTTCCAGAAAAAAGCATATCTTTCCTAGTAAATTGGGAAAGGGGTAATGCTATGAGTTGATTATTTTTGATATACTGTCTATTGTCTCCACACATTCCCAAAAAACTCTGGAGCTCTCTAACTGTAGTAGGAGCTTTCACCTGTTGTATGGCTTCCACTTTGTTTTTGTCAACACATATCTGAAAACCTGAGACAACATGACCAAGAACTTTGAAGGAATAAAAAACAAATTTGCATTTTTTCAAGGCAAGTGTCATATTTATCTCATCCATCTTATGGAACACTTTACAAAGGTGGTTAAGATGGTCCTCAAATGTTTTAGAGAATATGATGATATCATCAATGTAAACCATCAGCCATCCTTCAATTATTTCCTGATGGAATGTATTATCCATAAATTTTTGAAAAACTGAAGGGGCATTTTTGGGGCCAAATGGAATCCTAACATACTTATAAATATCCATATGAAAGGAAATCATCGGAAAATTCTGAGAATTCTTCTCAACAGGTACCTGGTTATATCCTTTATGACTATATAAACATCTGAAATATTTAGCACCTTGTAAGGTAGCATGTATAGATCTAATTCTGGGTAAAGGATAGATATCATCAACAGTATAAGTGTTCAATGCTCTATAATCACCACATAACCTGGCTTTATCTTTCTCATAAGAAATTAGGACAGGTGAGATAACACAATTTTTAGGTGTTTCAACTACCTTTTCAATGATATTCATTTTTAAAAGGGTAGAGATATTGTCTTCAATATCTTTTCTCTTTTTGGGAGAAGCAGGATAAGGCTTCTTCTTTTAAACAAGATGGTATTTCAGTTAATTTGCAAGATAATAAGAGCTTCATTTCTTCTTTTACCAATCCTAACTCATGTTACCCATGAGCAAAGGCCATAGGAAAAAATTTTATCAATTGAATGATGGAATCTTTTTCCTCATCAGAAATTTGTTCTCCAAAAGAAGCAGTGTCAAAGTCAGAAAAAAGGGAAGGCATTTCTTTTGTAGATCTTCCTTTATTTTGAACCACAGAATGACATGTTTTCAATCCTGGTGTTAATAATTTTTTGGGGGAGGAAATTTTAAATTTTCTCTTCCCATTCATCCCAGTTGTGGAACATTGGTTTGAGGGATCCAATTTTATGCCATATATGGTTAAAATATCATTTCCCACAATGAACCAGCTTCTTAAGTTATCATTTTTCATAAAAACAAAATCACACATAGATCTTACAAAACCATGGTTATATTTAAAAAATACTGTGGATTTGTATTTACCAATGGGGGACAAAACAGAGCCATAACCTCTTCAATTCTCAGAAATGATAGGCATAAGTTTTGATTTATAATCCTGGTCCACTGAAGCAAGTGCTATTTCAGATACTAAACTTCCTCCAGCTCCAGAATCTAAAACAACCTCAATAGGGGGTATCAATGTTCAGGGATCCGCAATTAGGGATCAGGAATTTTTTTTTCCGGGATCAGACATTAATAATAGCGGAAGATTCTTATCCACTATCCCCGGGGCTAGTGGATAATGAATCCATGATAATGCATTATCCTGCCTCTTATACCCCAATTTACATTTCTAATTCCTGATCCAAAACTCATCACATCCATGAGGAATATCCAGAGAGTATTTCAAGATGTGGTTATGGCAGAAAGTTGTGCAACATGTGGTTATGACAGAAAGTTGTCCAAGATGTGGTTATGAAAAATTGAGTAGAAAAATGTTGGATAAGAGGTGAACATTGACACATAAAGTGTCTAATAACCCAATTATTAGCAAAAATAATTGCAGAAGATAATTGGGGCATAAGTATTTTTATCCACAATTAATTTAATTGTGGATCCATCAACATTGATACACCCTAATGTTATTTCCATTAATAAAGACTGGTGCCTTGAGAGGGGCAATATTACTTGAGCTGTCCACAAGATCTCTTATGATTTCAGCATTTTCTACTGTAGATAAATCATTATTCCCAATATCAATATTATCTAAAAAATGAATATCTTCCTCCAGCATTAAAATTTCCTGGTGAGATTCATATGAAGTATTTCTGGCACAATCACTTGAAGTATCATCCGGTGCAACTGTGTCATCAGCATGTTCCTCTGTCTGTTCAACAAGATTTACTTTCTTGTCACAAACATGGCCTTTCTTCCAATGCTTGTTGCATTTAAAGCAAGTGTTTGTTGCATACTTTTTAGGTGCAACAGGGGAAGAAGGTTTACCAACTCTTTCAAGAGGTTTATGTTGGTAATTGGAGGTTTTATCCAATGAAGTTATATGAATGAATCTTCTAGAATCAAACTTGTTATTTAAAAGGATCTCATCACAAGTATTAATAAAAGAAGAAGTATCTCTTGAGAAGTCAGTCCTAGCAACTATCAAGTCTCTCAGAGACATAGGCAATTTATAGAGACTGCTGTCCTTCTATAATTCAAACTCCATATTTGGGTCCATTTTCCTCAGGATTTTCACAAGTTTCATCAGGAACTCAATAGGTCTTTCAGCAGAAGAAAAGCTATATCTAGCTTCTTCATACTGCCTATGTTGAGCTAACCTAAACTTGGAACCACCAAATTGTGCTTTAATAAATTTCTTCCAATTTTCCCATGAGTAGTCATTTTTATCTAAGAGGAAAGACTCATAACACATTAGGACTACATTGGTAAATAAAGAAATTAAATTTGACACAATTTTCTCATCTGGCAGTTTTTCAGAACTTTTCAGATTATCAATCCTGAAAATAAATTGCTGCCAATCAGAGGAAGAATCACCATCAAATGTTGGATATTGGTCAAGTTTTGACCAATTATTTTGATTTGAAGTTGTCTCCTTATTACAAGCTTCCTGCTGAGTGAGAAAAAGCTGTAACTTCTCCAATTGGGAAGTAATTTCATTGTTTAACCCCTCTGTAGATGAACAAGGTACATCATCAATTTTCAATGGAAACTCAGTAATATCTACAGGAATTTCTAGCATTAATTTTACTTTAGATGAACTAGAGACAGGTACAGTCAGAGTATCCTGTGAAACAGGTTCTTTCAAAGAAATGTAAGAAAGTTTTTGGTCATGTAACAATAAGTTCAATTTCTCTTTAATGGTTGTTAGCCTAGTCTTCACTCTTGGAATACTAGATAAAGTCTCATTGATGGTTTCAAAAGATAATTGGTTCTTATTTTGCAAAGATGAATAATTTTCACTTAATCTCTTTAAGTTCAACTTATGTCCCTCTAGCTCCTGGAAACAGATAGACACAGTGTCTTTTAACTTAGATAAAGAATTATTGATATTTTTCGACAAAGCAACTTTCTTCTCATGAGTTAATTTTTACTTAAACAAATAATCAGAAACTCTTTGTAATTCACTTTTCACTGATTGATAACCAAGTTTAATTAAAAAAATATTGAATTTTTGAGTCAATTGCATGTTGTTCATTATATGATTTTTTTAGCAATAATATCTCTCAAATATTCATCATTAATGGTAGCTACATCTGGAGTATTTCTTAATAAGGAAACAGAATAATTTTCGAGATTCTCATAAAATTCAGGATCAAGTGTTTCATCAATAATAGCCATATCCGGATTTATGATTGAAGTAGCAATCAATACCAAAGGATTAGTTACATTAGAATGTTAAGCCATCTACCAACTACAGCCAGCCTCTACTTGTCTCAAAGTATCATCTTCTCTTCCAGAATTACCTGAAGGAACTGAATCAGTAACAAGAAAGGGTACTTGGGATTCAATAGAGAGTCTTACCGTGGTTTTGGAAAAGATTGAATTTGATTTTTCTTCATCTTTCTTCCTCCTTGGTAGGGGTGAGGAGGTGTTGTGTTGAACTGATGGGACCTGGAAGGACCTGCCTGAGGTGGTTTCTGTTATTGTTGGGCCTGGAGATAGTCTCACTGGGTGTTTAACCAGTCCCATTTCCATTTTGAAACTTCAACCTTTTCCTGTTGTTGAGGTGACAATTGTGGAAGGGATTTTGTTGCTGGAGGAGGTTTCCTCTTCTCTTGAAGAAAGGATTCTATGTTTCTTAATTTTCTTCTAGGGTTTCTGCTTTTGATCTTAGCTTGAGATTCTCTTCCCTCAACTACTTGATGTGAGTGGAGAGGTTGCTGACTTTCTGTTGCAAAGGCATATTTTATATCTTGAATCCTTTTGGAAGCTCTTCTGGGGGGTTCACTGAAGGCTTTTGATCCAGAGCAGTTTTTTCCACTATTATTTCTATTTCTTGAATTTCAACATCCTGATTGATCCAATAATTGATTAATTTGAGCAACTTTTGTAGTCAAAGGAGAACTTACAGAAGTCTCATCATAATCAATCAAGTCTAGTTCCTCATCACGGCCAGAAGAAGCACTTTGATCAGTCATTGGTGTGTATAACTGAACTGAGAGAAAGAAATATTAAAATTTAATCAGTTATTATTTGACTTTATTGAAAGAAAAATAAAGGAAAAAATAAAAATATTTCAGGTATATGACCAGTTATCAGGATTATTTAATCAACTGGAATAATGAAAATATATTATTTATCAAGACAAAAATCAACTGAATAATTATAATAATTTTTATTAAAACTACTTAAGATATGTGTATTTTATTACCAGAATTCAAAATGAATCAACTGAAATAATCAAATAATTTATTAATTATCAGGAAAAAGGTCAAATAAAATCATTAATCCCAATCTAAATTAGTTATATATCTTGATATATAGTAATCAGGACTATGAGTCAACTGAAGTAATTTAATGTATTTAAATTAGATAATTTATATATTTATTATTTCACTTTCAGGACAATTTTCAACTGAAAAAATAAAATTTTTACTATGAAGACAATTTTCAACTGAAATAATTAAAATATAATAATATATTTTATTAAAATAATTAAATTACTTCAAGGACTAAGAACAGTATTGCTCTATCTTGGTCAATAAGGAAAAAAATTATTATTTACAAGGCACCTCCCCCTGTAATGTGAACAAATTAATGCCACTACAAGGTGCTGAGTAAAAGGATATAAGTGAAAGATGAAATAAGCAGAGTCAGACCTACAGATAATAACTGGTATAGTCACTAAAAATTTAAAGGACAAAAACACCTATATAAACATTAGATTTTGAGCGAGTTTCAATTCCCAGTTGTGGCAAAAAATGTAAGTCACATGATTTATGACGTTGTGGTAGCCTAAAGTTTAGTATGGCACCTAAGTACGTAAATGGAGTTATTACTGCATGCAAGATTGGTGTTATTATTGTTTTTTTATAAAAGGGTTTTATTTAATTTATTTGAGTTTTAAATATGAAGAAATTGGTCAAGAGCGAATGCCTATGCAAAAACAATTTATTTTACAGAGAAAACTTATTTTTACGGTCTGAAGAGTTTATAAGTATCAAGTCGAGTCACTCAAGAACTTTGGGAAATTTTCCCAGAATTTTTACTATTTTTCATATATTTTTAAATGAATTTTAATATTTTAAAGAAATATTTACGTTTTTAGAAATTACTTAACTTTGATAAATTTTCACAGGGTGATTAGAGCTGCTCAGACTACAAAAATAAGTTTGGAATGTAAAGGGGAAGTAGCTCTATTATGTGTAATTTTCCTAGATTTTTTATTATAGTTTTAAAGGTTCTAATTGAGTCTGGACGGACTCCGTTTGGACTCCGCTTCGACTCCGTATGGACTCCGTACGAGCTCCTTACGGGCTCCGGATTGACTCTGGCTGAGCTCTGGAGGGGAAACTTAGGCACGTGACTAGGTATACTTAAGAGCCTCTCAGACTCAAAATTGGGCATCATCTTACAATCATCAGGGATCATACAGCTTAATCTTTTACCACCACAGTCTCATTTTTATTACTCAACAAATTAAATAAAATTGTAATACCCTTATAACTTTATATTTTATATATAAAATTTTTAGAAATACTACTCAACAACTTAAATCACACTTCATACAGGGTATCTTTAGAAAGGTCTTCATCACTGGGACTTGATTATTGCTGTCTCATAAAATTCAAATTATTATAAAAACATAATAGTCAATCTTTTCAGATCTTTCACTGGTACACCTTAATTGTTGTTATCAGTATTTCTTTTCTCAACAGCCACTTTTATTTAAATCTCAATAAGCATTAAATATTTTAGAGTTTCATTATTTTTATCAATCAGATCCAAGTAGACTGGTTAGATTAGTGATTTAGAATTCCCATTTTGTTATTTTTATTGGAAGGACGGGGTTTTCAGCTAAATCCACACATCTCCTCCAGATTCTGCTTACAGCAAGGTGACTGTAAGAGTTTACCTTACCATAGTTGGCGCCCAACGTGGGGTTTCGATTTCTCTAGCTTTCTTTAAAGACTTACTTGGATCAAGAACGTTCTTAGCCTGCAAGAGGCTTATTTTCTGGAACTCTAATTGAATTTTTGTTATTGGCCTGCAAGAGGCTTGTTATTTTATCAATTGTTAACTCTTTTCATTACTTATTGGGATGTCTTCTTCTGCTGTTGCTTCTGGATCTCCTCAAACTCTTACTCCCTCTGTTAGGATTGTTTCTTGGGATGGCCCAAAGTTTGATGGGGAGGAGGTTAAATGGTTCATTAGCAGGTATGAAGCTGCTGCTGCTGTTGATGGTGCTTCTCATGTGGATATGGTGAAGCAAGTTAGATTTTTTATTGCTGATAGGGAGGTGGAAAAAGAGGTTATTGCTATGCAGGCATTTAAGGACAAGGATTGGGTTAAGCTTTCTAAAGCTATGGTTGATAGATGGGGTGTCAGGTTTACTATGATGGACCTCAATAAAATTGTTGGAGACTGGAAAGCAAAAGGTGGAGTTTCTTCTATGGCTGACTTCAAAAAGCTCTGTGTTCAGTTTGATGAAGTGGTGGAATATCTCATACTGGTGGACGAGTTAGTGCATGAGAATCAAGCAAAAGATTTTTTTTGGTCAGCATGCAGCAGGGATATTCGAATTGACGTCTTGAAGGATCTTTCAAGAAAAGATTTGATGAAGGAGCTGCCTAATGGTGAGCAGAAACTGCCGGCTCTGGAGGTTATCAAAGAGAACATTCAGGCCCATCTCAAGTTGTTAGCATTGGACAAATATCAAGAGTCCTGCACTCAATATGTTAGCAAGGTTAGCGAAGTTTTGGCCAAAAACAACGATATTATGGTCAAAGCCCAGGAGGCCAAGAAGGCACAAATGGGATTACCTGCTGCTAAAGTTGAGGGCAATGTGGATAATAAGATGGTCGATCACTTGGCCGATTTAACAAAACAGTTAAAAATATTTGTTCAAGAGACTCAGAAGGCTAACAAGGCCCCAATAGCTTCTTTGTCGACGTCGACTTCTTATCAGTCCAGAGGTTATGAACGTCGAAATTATAATGTCAATAATAATGGTAACCGCTTCCCAGGCAATAGGAGAAATGGTGGGAATGGTGGTAGTAGTTATAGAGGTGGCTACAATGAGCCAAAAGTGTGCTCCTATTGTAATAGGAGGGGTCACAGAGCAACAGTTTTTTTTGCTCTTGATAAGGATATGGATGCTGGGCGAGTTTTATTTGATGGTAAAGTTTATAAATTTCCTGATGGTTTTTTCATTAAGCCCAGTGATGGACAGTCTCCTTCTGATTTGGTCAGAAGAAGTTTAACGGCTGAAAGGAGAGCCAGATTTGAAGAGGTGGCGGATGAAGATGTTAATGCCAAGGGTGGCAAAAATGGTAATGGTAATGGTGGTAAAGCTGACAAGGGCAAGGAGAAAGAGGTCAGTAAAGCCACATTTTCTACTTCTTTTGGTGGTTTAGAGCTGGCGACGGTTGCCCAGGTGGAGGGTAGCTGTATGGCTGGCAAATAAGATGTTAATGCTGCTAGAAGAGCAGCTGCTACTAAGGCGAAGAGTAGCATTCAGAGCCAATTGAGGGCTAATCCTGGAAAGGCCAATAACAAAGTGAACCCTTACTCTAAGGACAAAAATTCTAGTGCTCAAACTGCCGCCAACAAATTGAACCCTTACTCTAAGGACGAATTATATAAAATGCAGAAGGGGATTGCTGATATGGGGCCCCATAGTTATGGCAAGTTTTATTTAAATGGTGAGCCTATTCCAGAGGATGATTCGGATTCTGAGGAGGACGTACTGTTGGCGTCTCTACCCAGACCAAGCTTTAGCGGTCCCATCCCAATGGAGGGAGTAAGAAGGACTAGCGATGGATCAGGATTAGTGCAAGAAGCTGGTGACGGAGTTAGGGTTATAGAAAGTGAAGATGTTATAATGGGGGGTGAAGATGGCTCGGTTGGACCTCAAGAGGTACCCAGGGCCAAGGTTGTTAAATCAAAGGCCCAGTATGAGCGGCCAGTAGTTTCTGGTCAAGCTAATGCAATGGACGTAGTTTTGAATAGGGTGAATCAACTTCAGATTCCCTTATCTTTGGGGGAGTTATTTACAATTAGTCCGGCGCTTGCTGAAAATCAAAAGAAGCATTTGACAAGGCGTCAGGCTTCCACTGGAGAGGTGGAATATATTTGTGAAAATGCTGAAAAGTTTGGGGAAGATGTAGATACACATTTTTCCGCTCCCCTGGGTTACCTGGTGGTAACTCTTAACGGTAAAGAAGTAAAGGCCTTGGTCGATTCAGGGTCTCAAATTAATTTAATTTACTTGGAGCAAGCGATGAGTATAGGCTTTCCAATTAAAGGTGGAACTGGAAGAAACCTCAGAGGCATTGGAGGGCATGCAACAGAGCTGATGGGAACAGCTGAGCATGTCAGGTTAGGAATTGGTGGATCTGTTGGTAAGGTTCACTTTTATGTGGCCAGAGGAGCAGTCAAAACTGTTCTTGGTGGTCCTTTTTTGATGGATTTTGAGGCCAGGATAGGGTATCAAGCTGGCATGGGGATTAGTTTGGAAATCACTGGTGAAGATATGCGGAGGTTACATATGCGGTTAGCGCCTCCTGGAGATGAAGGTTGGGAAACACGGCCAGGGATTACTACTCTGTGCCAGTGTTGTGTTTGCACCAAGAAGCGGCATATAAAACGGATGGCTTCTGGTGAATTATGTTTGTTGGAAAGGGATGAATGCCCTCATTTTTTGGGGTAGCAGGGGCTGATCACTCTAATGTTGTAATCTCTCCTCTGGATGAGATCCCGGATTGCAATAGGTCAGCTCACTTGGAGATAATTCAAGTGGATTCTCCATTATTTTCTGTTAATATTACTTTGGAGTGCAAATACATTTTGGAATTTTCTATATGTTTATTGGATTTACCCTGTTTTTCTATTAAATTTAAAAATGGTAAAAAAGGCAAAATGGGCCAAATTAGGTTGGATAAAAATTGGAAGGGTATGTTTGATGACTTCCAGCAAGAGGTTAAACTGCAAATATCTCCTTCTATTATGGACCTCCAGCAAGAGGTTAAACTGCAAGTATCTCCTTCTATTATGGACCTCCAGCAAGAGGGTAAACTGCAAAAATCTTATCAAGATCCAATAAAAAATCTCAGTATAATTAAAACATAAAAAAATAATTTTTGTGAAAATTCAATTCCGGTTCTCCAGCAAGAGGTTAAACTGCCAACTTTCTGTACGGGTGATTTACTGTTGGATAAGGGAAGCAAAGGTGTTGCAAAATCTGTTTATAAATTAGACGAGGGAAAGGAGAAAAGGGTAAAATTTAAAAATGAAATAAAATATTTTTCTAATTTTTCTTATTCCGATTCTGACGATGAAGAAGATTTATTTGATGAAATTTTTAATGGCGATACAAAAGTAAATGTTTTATCTCAAGTTTATTTAGATGTGGACGCAGCCAAATATAAGAAAGTAGCAAATAAAGTTTGACCTATTAATGAACCGCTACCTGCAGAATTAAATCCACCCTTGAGAAGACCAAGGTTATCAAGAAATCCTTATGAAAGTCCCTTGGTAAAGAATCCGCCTGAATTTTCTGAGACGTCAAGAATCACTTTTGAGAGACTGGGTGTTGTTAATTTTGGACCTGATGGTTGGTTGTCTGGAGAAGAGAAGAAGTTGTTGTTGGATGTGATGGTCAAGCGAGAGAAGGCCATTGCTTTTGTAGAAGAGGAGAGGGGTGTGTTGAAGCATTCCTATGGGGAGCCTTACAAGATTCCTGTGGTATGTCATGAACCGTGTCAGCAGAAACCGATTCCTATTCCGGCTGCATTAAAAGAAGCCTATATTGAAGTTGTCAGAGAACAGATACGCACTGGACTGTATGAGCAAACAACGTCAAGTTATTCTAGTCCGGTATTTTGTATCAAGAAACCAAATGGCAAGCTAAGAGTTGTTCATTGTCTTAGGGAATTAAATAGGGTTACAATAAAGGATGCTGGGATACCACCTAGTGCTGAGGAGTTTGTCAAAGAATTTGCAGGGAGAGTGTGTTATGGTTTGGGAGATATTATGGGTGGATATGATGAGAGAGAGTTATATCCGGACTCAACGCCTCTCACTACATTCGATACGCCACTAGGACGTTTACAGTTAACAAGATTACCTCAAGGAGCAACAAATTCGGTTGCAGTTTATCAAGCTCAGATGGCTTGGATCCTTCAAGACGAAATTCCACAATATGCTGGAATCTTTATAGATGATGGAGGAATTAAGGGACCAACAACCGACTATGATAACCAGGTGTTGGAAGAGAATCCCGGGATACGCAAATTCATTTGGGAGTTTGCAATTACATTAGAAAGAATCTTGTTTCAAATTGAAGAGGCTGGTTTAACTATTTCAGGTTCAAAATTTTCATGTTGTGTGCCAGCCTTAGAAATATTAGGCCATGTGGTATGTAGAGAGGGTAGGAATATGTCCAAGAAGAAAGTTAACGAAATTCAGTCCTGGCCAAGACCCAAGAATACAACCGAAGTTAGAGGGTTTTTAGGTGTTTGCGTATATGTTAGAATGTTTATCAAGGACTTTTTTTCATTGGCAGCTCCATTGAGACGGTTAAGGAGAAAGGATGCAGAATGGGAGTGGGATGAAGAGTGTGAGAAGGCGTTTGTGAAGTTGAAGGAGGTTTTGGGGAAGGATTTAGTCCTGCACAAGTTGGATTATGGAAAAGAAGCTGGCAGAATTTATTTAGCAGTTGATTCAAGTCAGGTTGCAGCTGGGGCGGTTTTGTCTCAGATGGATAAAGCTGGTTACATCAGGCCAGTTAGGTATGAAACTGTAGTATTTACTGAGGTCGAATCAAGATATTCTCAACCAAAATTGGAATTATGTGGTGTGGCAAAAATACTGAAGAAACTTCAGCATATTTTGTGGGGGCAACATTTTGAGTTGCAAGTGGATGCAAAATCGTTAATCCAGATGATTAATTCCCCAAGTTTACCGAACGCACCCATGAGGAGATGGGTAGCTTTTATTCAACATTTTTCGTTTGATTTAGTTCATAAGCCTGGCAAAACTTTTACTATGCCAGATGGTTTATCAAGGAGACCACCCACTGAGGAAGATTCAGACTCAGAAGAGTTTGATGAAGATATACCTATTATCAAAGCCAGCACTAAAGGAGCTGAAGACTTTCCATACCTCCCCCATGAGGTTAAACTGGCAGGACTATTGTGTTTATATTATGGTGATGATGACCTCCACCAAGAGGATAAACTGGAAAATAGTTTTTATGTTAATAAAGGTGTTGGAAAAGGTGTAGATAAATTCGGTAGAAAGGAGGTAGAAGAAGATGTGGTGTATGTAGAGGAAGATGGATTGGTAGTGTGGGATAGTAGTAAGTTAAGGAATGGTGTATATGTTGGAGAATTAGAGAATTAAAATAAAAAGGTGGATAAAGAGAAAGAGGTATTTTCGAATACGGTTTAAGAAGGATCCAAAGGTTCAGAAGAAAAACGTAGACATGGCTCGATTAAAGATTTATTTAGGGGTCAAGATTATTGGCTCATTCATGTGCAGGTGATATTGTTGATAGAGAAGTCCCTATTGATGTTATATTAATTGATTTTCAAGATGAAGTCTGGGGTCAGACTGGTTTTTATTTTTTGTTAGTCAAATATTTGTTGACTTTAGAGAGGCCAGAAGATTGTGAAGACGATGAATGGGTGGCTATCAAGAGGAAGTCATCTAAGTTTTACCTATCTGGTCGACGTTTAATGAGGAGAAGGTATCCAAATCCTCAAGTAGTTATAACTCAACAGAAGGGGCAAGAATTAGTTTTGAAATCACTGCATGAAGATCTCGGGCATAGAATCGTTGGAGAAAAGTTTAGAAGAATTTCTGAACAATTTTGGTGGCCTGGCAAGAAGATGGCTGTTAAACAGTGGGTTCAGTCATGCGAAGAATGTCAAAGACAAAGTTATTTAAGGCCAAAAGAACCTGGATGCGCGACCAGTGAATATACGCTCTTTGGGAGAGTTATTTTAGATGCCGTTCATATAAAAGAGGGACGGTATAAATACTTAATTGTGGCCAGAGATGATTTATCTGGTTGGGTAGAGGCAGCGCCTCTTATTAATTTAACTGCCAAAAATGTGGCAGAATTTTTGTTGAATAATTGGGTATATAGGTATGGGGTGATGAAGTTGGTGACGGTAGATGGAGGTCCTGAATTTGGGACAGAGTTTAAAGAGGCCGTATTAAAAGTTGGATCAAAGGTTAGGGTAGCGACCCCATATTATCCTGAAGCTGAAGGCATGGTTGAAAGAGGGCATCAAGTTATTAAGGATGCTTTAGTTAAAATGTGTGGGACAAGTGCCGAAAAGTGGAGGCACTATTTACCTTTAGTTTTATTTGCTGATCGAATCACTGCCAAAAGGACAACTGGATTTTCACCTTATGAACTTGTTTTTGGACAGAAAGCAGTTTTACCGGTTGATTTAGAAGCTGAATCATATCTTGGAGTTGACTGGGACACGGTCAAAACTACTGATGAATTATTGTGTGCAAGAATGATGCAGCTAGAAAAGAAAGAAGAATATTTAGAAAAGGCATATTCATGGATGATGAAGATCCAAAATCAATCAGTTAGATATTGGGATGAGCGGTTGGCACATCGATTAAGGAAACCTTTGAACCCAGGAGATATGGTCTTGGTGTATAATAGGAGTTTGGAAAGTAAGTGGGGAAAAATGTTTGCAGATAGGTGGAATGGACCGTATAAAGTTAAGGAGCAAGTTTCTGGCGGTTCATATGTGTTAGAAGAGTTGGATGGAGTAGTATTGAAGAAGAGGGTAGCGGCCGATCAAGTGAAGCGGTTCTATCCTAGAGGCACGAGGAGTGCCAAAGTCTACCTCCGCAATGAGGATAAACTATAATATCAACGAAAACTTCATTATCATCCGCAATGAGGATAAACTATGATATCGACGAAATTTTATGGATACCTCCACAATGAGGATAAACTATGATGTTTATAAAAACCTTATCAACCTCCGCAACAAGGATAAACTATCTTCTTTTTATCAAAAATACTTTACTGTTGTTACACTGCATATGGGTGACAAAACTGTGATGAAACTTAACAAAATGCAAGAAAACCTTCTTTGAAATTTTCAAGATTTAAAATTCTTAAAATATGGGTGAAGATAGTGTTGGAAAATTTTAAAAATTTATTGGAAGAAGTGTTCACAGGGGAACCTTCTTAATTTAATATTGGCAAGTGTCGGGGTAATTGATGGGCTGGCTGCTCTATACACAATTACCCCATAATGTTCGTTTACAAACTTTTCCCTGTTTCTAGTTGAATCCTGGATTTGTCTTTTAATTATAGGAAGTCCACTAAGACTATAAACTGGAACGAATCAAGAGACACCTCTCTCAACGCCGAATTCAAGATTCTTTTTATTTTATTTTGTTTTTTTATTTTTTTTATGTTAGATTGTGATTTCTTTTCTTTAATATATATTATGAATTATTGTAAAGGTGATGCTCACTGGTGGTCTCTAATCATTTTTATAAATTGGAGGGAGCCCACCCAGTGATCATCATTATATAAATTATCTTCAAAAAACTTTCATTTATTTTCTTTTCTTTTCAATTTCTCAAAATTGTGTAACCACATCAAGTTGCACTTGGATTTGGGTATGATGTCAAGGGTACGGCTCATCAAATGGCCGGGGGGCATCTTTTAAAATTTTAATTTTGATAATTCTTTTTTATTACTTTTTTTATCTTTCTTTTCACGTTTGTTTATCTTTCTTTAAAATTAAATTTTAACTTTTATTTCAAAACTATCTTTTATAAATCTTTCAAAAATAAACTAAAAAAAAAATAAAAAATAAAAAATAAAAAAAAAAAATAATAAAAAAAATAAAAATAAAAATAAAATAAAATAAATAAATAAATAAATAAAAAAAAAAAATAAATAAATAAAAATAAAATAATAATAAAAAATAATTAATTAAATCAAAATTATTATTATATTTCTTAGTTTTATTTTTCAGTCTTCATTCTTTTTAGATTATTCATTTAGTTTAGATAGGAAACAGGGTCTAGGGGAACTCAAAACCTATGGGATTTTACTTCAAGACAGCTGTTAGTCCTCCAAGACTTTAAACTTGCTACTGTTCAAGATGTTCTTTAAGTTTTTTTTTATTCAAATTTTGGAGCTGTTAGTCCTCCAAGACTTTAAAATGGCTAATTTTCAAGACTGTCATTAAATATTTCTTATTGGAGCTGTTAGTCCTTCAAGACTTTAAACTGAATTTCAAGGATGATCAAGATTTTATGGATATTTTTGGAGATGATTTTTTTATATATATAAATCAAATGTTAGGTCCACCAAGACCTTAAACTGGAGTGTTATCAAATGTTAGGTCCACCAAAACCTTAAACTGGACTATTATCAAGTTGTTGGGTCCACCATGACCTTAAACTGGATTTCTTATCGATCAAATGTTTGGTCCACCATGACTTTAAACTGGTAGTTCATTCATTGTTTTAGTCCACTATGACTTTAAACTGGAAAATTAATATCTGCAGGATAATTCAACATTCATTTGTCCACTATGGCCCTATACTGGATTACTTGTCGATCAAATGTCTGGTCCACTATGACATTAAACTGGATTATCAAGTTTATTCAATCTTTGGTCAAGCCTAGGCCTTACTTAGAAATATTTCAAGTTATTTATGCACTTAAACGATCTTTGGTCCACCAAGACCATAAACTGGCAATCAATTATATGTTTGGTCTACCAAGACTTTAAACTGGAATGTCAATCTTGTTTGGATAACTCAATTCAATCTTTTAATTTATCACTGTCCACTAAGACTCTAAACTGGTTATTCAATTATTTCTGGAATTGGGTGCTGATGAGCTTTAGGAGGTTAAAATTTTAGGTGGTGATGATGCTAAGGAAAGAATAATGATTAATTAGGTGAAATTTGTGGCGCTTTAACATGGTCTAAAGTTAATATTATTATTGGAAGCCAGGCAAAAGTATTTTATGGGATTGCTGTATAGCAAAGTTTGAAAATTGTGATGAAGGAATCAGAAGTTAGGATGGTAGTTGGATTTTAGGGAATGATTTTTTTTAGTGCCTCATAGTTAGGCCATTTTTTTTTGGTGTGAAGCTTGGAGGACCTTATGGCAAGATTGGAATCATAGAATTCGGCTCAGTGGGGGGCCCTATGAGATCGGAATCAGGAGTATTCGGCTCATTAGGAAGATCCACTCTCTCAATGCTGTGACAAGAAGGAAGACTGGTATATGGGAGTCTGAAGGGATTCAAACTTTGCTCTCAGTAGTGGAATCATCACAAGATTTATATTATTTTATTTTATGTTATATCAAGCCAGAGAAGAAGAAACAACGTTTTTATTATAAAGAATTAAAAGAAGACCAGCTAAAACAAATTTATCAAATTATTTTATTAGAAAAGATAATTCTTTTGGAATTGCTCAACCACTTATGCAAAGTTTTAAGAATGGGGACATTCTCAATTGGAGGGAAGATGTGGTAGCCTAAAGTTTAGTATGGCACCTAAGTACGTAAATGGAGTTATTACGGCGTGCAAGATTGGTGTTATTATTTTTTTTATAAAAGGGTTTTATTTAATTTATTTGAGTTTTAAATATGAAGAAATTGGTCAAGAGCGAATGCCTACGTGAAAACAATTTATTTTACGGAGAAAACTTATTTTTACGGTCTGAAGAGTTTATAAGTAACAAGTCGAGTCACTCAAGAACCTTGGGAAATTTTCCCAGAATTTTTACTATTTTTCATATATTTTTAAATGAATTTTAAAGTTTTATAGAAATATTTACGTTTTTAGAAATTACTTAACTTTGATGAATTTTCACAGGGTGATTAGAGCTGTGCAGACTACAAAAATAAGTTTGAAATGTAAAGGGGAAGTGGCTCTATTATGTGTAATTTTTCTAGATTTTTTATTATAGTTTTAAAGGTTCTAATTGAGTCCGGACAGACTCTGTTTGGACTCCACTTGGACTCCGGACGGACTCTGCTTCGACTCTGTACGGACTCCACTTCGACTCCGTACGGACTCCGTACGAGCTCTGTACGGGCTCTGGATTGACTCTGGCTGATCTTTGGAGGGGAAACTTAGGCACGTGACTAGGTATACTTAAGAGCCTCTCAGACTCGAAATTGGGCATCATCTTACAATCATCAGGGATCATACAGCTTAATCTTTAACCACAACAGTCTCATTTTTATTACTCAACAAATTAAATAAAATTGTAATACCCTTATAAATTTACATTATATATATAACATTTTTAGAAATACTACTCAACAACTTAAATCACACTTCATACAGGGTATCTTTAGAAAGGTCTTCATAACTGGGACTTGATTATTGCTGTCTCATAAAAATTCAAATTATTATAAAAACATAATAGTCAATCTTTTCAGATCTTTCACTGGTACACCTTAATTGTTGTTATCAGTATTTCTTTCCTCAACAGCCACTTTTATTTAAATCTCAATAAGCATTAAATCTTTTAGAGTTTCATTATTTTTATCAATCAGATCCAAGTAGACTGGTTAGCTTAGTGATTTAGAATTCCCATTTTGTTATTTTTATTGGAAGGACGGGGTTTTCAGCTAAATCCACACATCTTGTCGGTCAGTCGTCTAGAAGAGATAAGAGAAGAGGGAAGAAAAGAGAGGAAGACAAGCAGGAAAAAGTGATTGAGAAATAAGGGAAATAAAACAAATGAAATTATTTAATCTATTGAAGAGAAAGCAACAATGAGTGATTTTTAGAGGTGACACAAAATTGGTTTTATTAATATTAATATTATTTCAAGTAAGGGTTCTGCGCGACAAACACTTTAATTACTATCAGACTTAATGCAACCTTTTAATTGTTATATAGAATTTTTAATTAGATTGTAATACTAATAAAAATAATAATAAACGTAATAGAAGTAAATTTAAATTGTTGAGTATATAGTAAGTGATGAGCTACAGGGGATTATCCAAGGCCTTTTTATAGGAAATGGGTCCTCTGAAGCGCTACTATATTTGTAAATACAAGAATTATAATAGAATGAAACAAGAATATAAAAGAATAAGTAAAACATAACAATGTAGAGAAAAATATGAAACAAATAATTAAAAACCCCAATTAAGAATTCAATTTTCCCACAATTAATTCCCAAATCAGTAAGTAAAAATAGTAAATAACTAAACAAGCCTGGGACATATGGACTATGAGAAAAATAATTCAAAACAGATTGTACAGTCTGATTTAAGGATTTTTAAGTGAAACAAATGATATTGTTACGCAACAAAATATGTAATTAATCTCAATTTAGTATAAATTAATTATTTGTTTTTCCTGACACACTTAAGGGTAAAAAGAAGCGTCATTAATTATTTTTTAATATTATATGAAAGGTGTTATTTAATAATAAATTTAAATAATTAATTTAATTATATTATAAGTCAATTTTACACTTATAATTATAATATATGTTTTTAATTAATTAAATATAAATTTATAATTATTAAATACATAAAAATGTGCCATTATTTGTAGAATATAAAATATATCATAATTTAAATGTATAAAAATTTATATATAAACAATAAAATTAATATAACACTTATATGTAATAAGATACTTATATAATTTTATTATGCAATAAAATATTAATTTATATACATTAAATACAATTCTTACGCCCTCTTTCAGGTATTATAAGTTAACATATCATTTACTGCACTCCTGGAATAGCCTGGCTGACACTCCCTCACTCTAAAAAAAACAATAAAAAAAATGCTAAGATTTTTTCTTTTTGTACTTTTTCAACAGAGTAGGCAGATTTGAAATCTCCTTGCCAGGTATCCATGCATCACGTTCAGATGATTTGCTCTTATATCTCAATAAATATTCAGTACCTCTCTCAGAAGTGATAATTCTATCATTAAGAATTTTATCAATTTCTGCTGTTTCTGTGACTTCCTGAGGGTTTTTCTTAGGTCTTCCCCTTCTTTTGGGAAATATGTCACTGTTGGAAGTATAGGGTTTAAGCAAAGAAATGGGAAAAACAGGATGTTTCCTATCATATGGAGAATACAATAAAACTTCTACTGCATTATCACCAACCATTCTTTTAACAACAAATGGTCCTACAAAAGGTTCTTTTAATTTGTGGTTACCTTGTAAATTGAAATGGACAGTAGAGATCAACACTTCATCACCATTGTTAAATGTGTATTCTTTATGGGATTTATCCCATCTTTTCTTTTCATATTCAAATGCTTTATCAATACAACTCTGAGCATGTTTTCTGCATAGCTGTTGCATTTGCATGAAAGATTTTACACCAGGGTGTAGTTCCAACTTAGGTAATTTATTATTGAGAATCTGAGCAGGAGTGTTTGGGACATAACCCAACCAAAGCTCAAAAGGCTTTTTCTCAGTGACAGAATGAACAGTGCTATTATATGCAAATTCAAGACCAGGCAATAGAGTGACCCAATCATGAGTAAATCTGTCATTGTCTTTATATTCTAAACCAAAGGCACAATAACTTCTAATCATATCTTCCAGAGTTTGAATCATTCTTTCAGCTAGACCATCAGTCTGAGGATGGTGAGCTGTAGACAATTTTAACTCACAGCCACAAATATCCATCAAAGAGGTCCAAAACTCAGAAGTGAATTTTGGATCCCTATCAGAGATAATGGCTTTTGGAAAACCAATAATATTAAACATGTAAGACCACCATAAGAAAGCTAATTCTTTGGTGGATACATCTTTGTGGGTTGGAATAAATTTGCACATTTTTGTGAATTTATCCACTATTACCCAACAAGAGTTAAAGCTGTCTTTACCTGCAACAGGAAGACCAGTGACAAAATCCATATTAATGATTTGCCAGGGAGAATTAGGTGCTTCAATATGTTTTAATAACCCTGCTCTCTTACCTGTTAACCTTTTAGACTTTTGGCAGGAATCACAAGATTCAACATATAATTTTGTGTCTTCAGACATATTAGCCCACCATGCAGTGTTTTTGATTCTAATCAATGTTTTTTCAAGATCAAAATGACCAGCTAATATGTCATCATGACAAAGTTTGAGGATAGTTTCATTCATAGAAGGAAGAATTACAATTACATTTGTAAGCTTTCTTCTATAATATATATAACCATCTTCAATAGAAAACTTTCCTTTATTCAACGCATTTTGATACTTTGCAGGAAGAGTTTTTATTAATGCTTGAATTGAAGCATTCTTAGGATCATTTAAGATAGTAACCAATTTATTTAAATCAGAATCCTTATCATATGAATCCAGTATTAATTGTAATAACTCTTCTTCCATATCAACTATAAATATACCATGGATATGAACAGTATCATCTTCAGGTACATAAGCAGGATTTGAGTCATTATTTGGCAGAGGCAATCTGGAGAGCATATCAACATTGGAGTGAGCATTTCCAGCTCTATGGATAATTGTCATCCGTCCTCTGTATTCTTGAACAGCAAGTTGCCACCTGAACATATGTCTGTTAGGTGTCTTCAGGTTTAAGAGGGACTTCACAGCACTACAGTCAGTTACCAACTCAAATTTTTGGTCATCCAAATAGTAATGAAGCTTCTCAAGATCCCAAACAACTGCTAAGCACTCCAATTGAGTGGCACCATATTTCAATTCACTATTTCTTAAGGTTCTTGAAGTATAACAAACTATAACTTCTGAGGATTTATCATTAATAATTTGCTTCTGGTGAAGGGCAGCACCCAGACCAATAAAGCTAGCATCTGTATATAGGACAAATGGCTTGTTAAAATCTGGAAGAGACAATATAGGGGCTGTGATTAAGCAACTTTTTAATGTATCAAAAGCTTTTTGAAAGTCATTATTCCAGAGAAAAGCAACATCTTTTCTGGTCAGTTTTGTAAGAGGCAAGGCTATGACCTGATAATTTTTAATATATTGTCTATAATAGCCACACATACCCAAAAAACTTTGGATTTCTCTTACAGAAGTTGGTGCTTTCACATTTTGAATGGCAGCAACTTTGTTATGGTCTACACAAATTTGTAAGCCTGACACAACATGGCCAAGGACTTTCAAAGATTGAAAACCAAATTTACACTTTTTTAAAGATAAGGTCATATTGATTTCATCCATTTTTTAGAAAACTCTATTCAAGTGAATCATATTTTCATCAAAAGTTTTAGAAAAAACAATAATATCATCAATATAAACCATGAGCCAAACTTCAATAATTTCTTGATGGAAAGTGTTATCCATAACTTTCTGGAAAACTGAAGGAGAATTTTTAGGGCCAAATGGCATCCTAACATACTTATATATTCCCATATGAGTAGCAATTAGCAAAAAATTTTGAGAATTTTTCTCAACTGGAACTTGATGATATCCTTTATTACCATCCAGACAACTAATAAATTTTGCACCTTGCAAGGTAGCATGTATTGAATTAATTCTGGGTAAAGGATAAATATCATCAACAGTATAAGTGTTTAAAGCTCTGTAATCTCCACATAATCTAGCTTTATCTTTTTCATAAGAAATCAAGACTGGGGAGATGATACAATATTTTGGGGTGACATCCACTTTCTAAATGATATTCATTTTTAATAATGTTTCAATATTATTTTCAATATCCTTTCTTTTTGATGGAGAAGCAGGATATGGTTTTTCTTAAGACTAGGAGGAATATCACTCAAGTTACAGGATAAGGTAATTTTCATCTCTTCCTGATCAATTCCCAAGACATGAGAACCATGAGCAAAAGCCATAGGGAAAGAGGTAATAGAGGCAACAATAGAATCTTTTTGTTCACTAGTCAACTGATCACCAAAAGAAGAAGTATTTATTTCATGTAATAAATCATCCATTTCAGTTGTTGTTCTACCTTTACACTGGATCAGTGAGTTACAAGATTTCAACAAATTCCAAGAAGTTCTGAGAGGAAATTTTGAATTTCCTTTTCCCATTCATTCCTAAGGTAAAGCAATTATTTGCTGGGTCCAGTTTCACACCAAACATGGTTAAAATATCATTTCCCATAATAAACCAATTGCTTAAATTATCATTTTTCATGACAACAAACTCACAAATAGCTCTGACAAAACCACCATTATATTTGAAGAATACAGAGGTTTTGTATTTGCCAATAGGAAATAAGGTAGAACCATACCCTCTCCATTTTTCAGAATTTATAGGTAATAATTTACTCAAATATTCCTTATCCACTGAAGCCAAAACTTTTTCAGACACTACACTTCCTCCAGCACCAGAATCAAGAACTACATCAACATTTTTACCATTAATGATAACAGGTGCCTTCAAAGGGGATATAGGAATAGAATTGTTAGTAATATCTTTAATTATCTCAGCATTTTCTACTGAAGATAAATCCAATACACATTCTTCAGATATATTATTTAAATAATGGACATCTTGTTCCAACATTAAAACATCTTTAACAGATTCATTGTCATAGGAGATATTACTTTTACAGTCACTGGAAGAATTATTGACATCAAGTTCAACTTCATCAGTGTCTTCATTTTGTTCAACAAGAAGAATTTTCTTGTCACAAACATGACCCTTCTTCCATGGTTTGCTACATTTATAACAAGTATTTGTTGCATATTTTTTAGGTGCAACTGGGGCAGAGGGTTTACTAGATTTTTCTGGGAGTTTTGTAGAAGGTTTATTCTGATCATTATAAGATTTACCAAGGTAATTCTTTGGTTCATATCTATGGTTGAGTAGTACCTCATTACAGATATTAATGAAAGAAGAATTTTCCCTAACATGCTCAGTTCTAGCCACAATTAAATCTCTAAGAGAATTTGGTAATTTATACAAGATTTTATCTCTCCAAATATCATAATCCATCTTTGGATCAATTGCTCTTAGGATTTTTGTCACTTTCATAAGAAAAACAATGGGATTTTTAACAGAGGAGGATACATATCTAGTATTCTCATACAGTCTTTGCTGAGCAAACCTGAATTTTGAACCACCAAACTGATTCTCAATCAAGGATTTCCAATCATTCCATGTATAATGATTGTTATCCAAAAGAACAGATTCATACCACATCAAGGCTACATTGGAAAATAAAGAAATTAGCTTAGAAAGAATTTCCTCATCAGGTAGTTTATAAGATCTCTTTAAATTATCAATTCTTTGGATAAAGTGTTGCCAATCAGAGGAAGAATCACCATCAAAGGTAGGATATTGGTCTAACTTAGGCCAATTTTTCTGACTACTGGGATGGTCCGCTTTTTGGTTTGAATTATTCATTATTAATAATTCCTGAAGTTTAGCCAGGTGTTCAGAAATTTCATTATTTATAGAAACAGCTGGTGCATGACCATCATAAGATTTTTTGCTAGTAGCAAAAGATTTCACAGACTCATTGTCAGTTTGTTTAATGGTTGAAATATGAGGAAGAAAGGATGAACTTTGCTCAGGTTTTTTTCCTTTATTTTTATGCAGCTTATTGACAGCATTCTCATTTAATTCATTATTAATGGTTAAGGTTGAGAATTTTTCCTGTAGGTCAGACACATAGTTTCTTATTCTTGGAATTTCAGACATTTGGTCATTTACTTTTTCAAGAGATAGAACATTTCTGTCCTCAGAAACTGAGTTTTTGGCACTTAGTGCATGGAAATCATTTCTTAGCTTTTTAAACTCATTTTGCAGAGATTTTATTTCATTTTTGAATGAATAATTTTCTTCAATAAGGGGTTTCAATTCACTCAAGGTCTTATGTAGACTGATATTTCTATCTGAGATAGCTCTATGGTCACTTCTTATTTGTTTTTGTTGACTAAGAATAATATTCAAGGTTTCTTTGATTTTTAAATAAGCTGTATCTTGTACAGAAGAACTCACTTTACATTGCAAGTGTAAATTATTTAATCTATCATTTTCATGGATTAACACATCTCTCAAATGTTTGTCTTTCACAACATTAAAATCAAGGGTATCTTTCAATATTTCCTCAGAAGTTCTTTCAATTAAGGTATAGATTTCAGGGGGAACAGAATCATTTTTAATTGCAAGAGAAGGATTAATTAAAGAAGTAGAAGTTAAATGTAAAGGTTCATCAAATGACAATTTGCTAATTACATCAATAGGGCTACTAGTTACAGGAAGCTGTCTTTTAACAGGTTTAACTGTTCTTTCACCATGTTCAATAATATTACCTGCAGAAGAAGATTTATTAGAAAACATACCCAAGTGACTATCAACCAAATTACTTACCATGGAAGAGGAGGAAACTTCCCCTGAGATTGGGTTTGGGATTGTGCTTGGGCCTTCTTTCTCCTGCCTTGTTGGTAGGGATGAGGAGGTGGATGGAAATTGGGTGTTCTGGATGGGCCAGGCTGATGATGAGGAGGGTGTTGCACATTCTGTTGGTAGTGACTCATTAGATAATCCCATTTCCATTGCTCTACTTCCATAGTATTTGGATTTTGGATGGTTGAGCTGGGTGGCTGTGAAGGTTGAGCCTGAAACTGAGGTTGATTGGGAGGCAACTGAGGAGGGGCCTGTGCCTGATTCTGGTTCCTGTGTTCTTGAACCTGATCCCACAAGGTGTCTACTTTTGCCTTGTACGTCATATTTTCTGTCTTCAACTCTTTTATATGACTGTACAGGTTGCTGATTTGTTGTGGAAGAGGAAGCTTTTTTATTTTGAATCCTTTTGGAAGACCTTCTTGAGGTACTAGAGGCTTTACTTCCTTCTGTTGTGCTGGGGGAAGGGGGTTTGGTTTGTTTGCATTTCCTGTCATTTCCACATCCTGAATTATGTGAATTTTTCGTGTTAGCATAAGATTTTTTATGTCCAACTTTAGAAGAACTCACAGTATCAGCATCATAGTCAATTTCAATTTCATCCACTTGCATGTTATCCATTTTTTCAGCCAAATTGTTGGACATAATAGTGGGAAGATTAATTAACTTTTTTTTTTTTTTTAAAAAAAAAATAATAAAAGTTAGTTAATAATTGCTCCAAAAATAAAAAAAAATTATTAATTAAATTATAAAAAAAAATTTTTTTTAATATAAAGTAATAATTATAAAAAATTAATTAATAAAATGGATTACAAGGTTAAATTGGGAATAAACAATAAAGTTCATTCAACCAATTAATTACTAATATTAAATGTGGCAATATATCTGGGACTAAGCACAAAGTACTTTTAAGTCAACCAAAATTAACAATAATTAATAATAAAAAAAATTAATTTAATAATTCTTTGTATTAATAATAATTTCAATTCTTCTAGGACTAAGAGGATTTAACACTCTATAATGGTCAACTAGGAATTAAAAAAAATTTATAATTGAACACTTACACTCAGTGAATCAGCAGTCAAGCCACAATCACTGTTATTGCAGTAAAAATATAGTAATATGAGTGAGAGGTGCAAAGGAGAACTTACTATAGTGATCAAAAAATCACTTCAAAATAATATAAACCTAAGAAATTGAACCCAAGTTCGAAACACGGTCGCGGCAAAAGTTTCTTTTTTGCTAGGTGGTCCGTGCGTTTGTTGTTTGTCGCCAGGCTTGATTGTCGTCGTTGTTTGGAAAGGCCCTCAGTTGTCGGTCAGTCGTCTAGAAGAGATAAGAGAAGAGGGAAGAAAAGATAGGAAGACAAGCAGGAAATAGTGATTGAGAAATAAGAGAAATAGAATCAAATGAAATTATTTAATCTATTGAAGAGAAAGCAACGACGAGTGATTTTTAGAGGTGACACAAAATTGGTTTTATTAATATTAATATTATTTCAAGTAAGAGTTCTGCACGGCAAACACTTTAATTAATATCAGACTTAAGGCAACCTTTTAATTGTTATAAAGAATTTTTAATTAGATTGTAATACTAATAAAAATAATAATAAACGTAATAGAATTAAATTTAAATTGTTGAGTATATAGTAAGTGATGAGCTACAGGGGATTATCCAAGGCCTTTTTATAGGCAATGGGTCCTCTGAAGCGCTACTATATTTGTAAATACAAGAATTATAATAGAATGAAACAAGAATATAAAAGAATAAGTAAAACATAACAACATAGAGAAAAATATGAAACAAATAATTAAAAACCCCAATTAAGAATTCAATTTTCCCACAATTAATTCCCAAATCAGTAAGTAAAAATAGTAAATAACTAAACAAGCCTGGGACATATGGACTATGAGAAAAATAATTCAAAACAGATTGTACAGTCTGATTTAAGAATTTTTAAGTGAAACAAATGATATTGTTACGCAACAAAATATGTAATTAATCTCAATTTAGTATAAATTAATTATTTGTTTTTCCTGACACACTTAAGGGTCAAAAGAAGCGTCATAAATTATTTTTTAATATTATATGAAAGGTGTTATTTAATAATAAATTTAAATAATTATTTTAATTATATTATAAGTCAATTTTACACTTATAACTATAATATATGTTTTTAATTAATTAAATATAAATTTATAATTATTAAATACATAAAAATGTGCCATTATTTGTAGAATATAAAATATATCATAATTTAAATGTATAAAAATTTATATATAAACAATAAAATTAATATAACACTTATATGTAATAAGATACTTATATAATTTTATTATGCAATAAAATATTAATTTATATACATTAAATACAATTCTTACGCCCTCTTTCAGGTATTTTAAGTTAACATATCATTTACTGCACTCCTGGAATAGCCTGGCTGACACATCTCCTCCGGATTCTGCTTACAGCAAGGCGACTGTAAGAGTTTACCTTACCATAACGTTTGTTGTTTTTCAGTTTTCCAAAAGTCTTTATTTGTTGTCACAGTTGAAGGTCCCTCTGTGTAGACAATCCTATAGTACTTGCTATAGGCCTTGACCAAGGGAGTTGGAGAAAAACCAGAGAGAAAATCCCCTGTCCCTTTAGAAAAATAGATTGAGATTTACTTGCTAAAGTAAGTTGGTTCCTGTTTTGCTAAAGCTCCTTTTCAACACACTTGACTTCTTGATGAGCCAAGAAAGTAGTCCCCAGATATACTACCAGACCAAAGAACTGAAATGTAGAACAATGTCCACACCAGAGACAGCAAAGATACTTGATGTAGGCTGCAAATCCACACCAGAGACAGCAATAATACTTGCTATAGCTTGCAAGACTATAACAGAGAAAACAGTTGCCAAAGTTAAGTTAAATGAAGAACTCACTTGCATCAAACACAGCCAATTGTGCCCAGAAAACAGTGAAAACTGAGTGAGGAACAATGAGATCACCTCCGGATGGTTGTATGATGATTAAGGCTGCCCCAAACTGTCTTATTCACTATGTACCCACAGACCACTAACTAAGAGCCCATGCTCACCCACCAATCTGGCGCCTGTACCCGCCAAATTGCATAAAAAACCCTCCTGAAGCACTCCCCAACCTCCTAAAACAGAGGCGGCCCGGCCTCCCTGAAGCCAGAAAACCAATAAAAACAACTAATCTACTTAGAAAAATTAGCAACAACCACTAAAACCTTTAAAACACGGAATTTCACTATAACAACTTTGAGACATGAAATATAGAGAAAAATTAGCTCTATCCAATGGTACCAAGCACTTAACCCTAAGACTTAAGGTTAGCCCGTAAAACACAAAAAACAAAATTAAACAGCAATCTTTTATATATGAAAAATGAGGAAATGACCCCTTAAAACTCAGAATATGGAAAATGTCTTCAAGACATAAAATATAGAGAAAAACCAGGGCTATCCAATGATAGTACCCACATACCCACAGACCCAATATCCACGTAATAAAACCAGAAAAATACCCAATTCCTTAACGGATGTCAAATAAAACATGCACAAACAGCGCCAAATCACACAACAAAGGCCCCTGCCAATGTTGGAAGACCACATCCTCCCTCCAATTGAGAATGTCCACATTCTTTCTTCATCCAACCACCATGTTAAACCTTCTTCCCAATTCTGCCTCTGTAATGGGTCCTTGCCAATACTGCATCAACAATAATTTAATCTGCACCATGACACCACCTGTCCATCCATACAGAATGTCCTGCAATGTCTGCCAATCTAGAAAGAAGACCTTCCACAGAGCTGGTCCACTATCTTCTGAAACAGATTCACCTCCACCTCAACCTGGTCCATCTTCTGCCAGCACCAAAAGATCTAGGCCATCCATCCTGATACCCATATTAATCAAAAAGCTCCACCCTTCCCAGAAGAGTGCCACAACCCATAAAACAACTAGTTCCACCATCCCTGGTCCATCTGATGGTAAAGAAATTTCATTTCTTCCTTCAACTTTAAAACTGATGACTTCTCAGTTCCTCCATCTTCTGATAGTGATGATAACAATGTAGGATCCATTGCACCACCAACACCAACCCACTTGCCCACTATCAAGGCCAAGTTCCAACAACACACATCTCAACAGAAACAACTTCTGCTTCACTACTTCCAATCCACTCCTGCTAGAGATCAACCGGACATTGAGAACAGAAGACACCTCATTAACCAATTTAAGGCTAATTCTAAACACTTCATTTCATCTCTTGATTCCCTCTGTAATTCCACTAGTACTTGAGTTTTATTCAGAAGAAAAAAAATTGACCACACCCTCTATAGGATGTAACCACAAAACAACCCTCAGTTTAAAGTCTTGGGGGACTCAAAAACCTAAATCATAAACCCAGAACCAGAGATCAACCACATTAAAACACAGAGAAAAAACTAACATTCTGGGGTAATTGTAAATAGAGCTGCTAGCCCATCAATTACCCCCAAACTTGCCTTTGCTAAATTTGGAGGCTCCCCCTGTGGATACCCTCCACCAAACTTTCAAAACCAACTCCAACAACAAAAACTTTTTCCTCAGTTTATAGTCTTGGGGGACTTACAACCCTCAATTTAAAGTCTTGGGGGACTAACACAGTGTTCAGTTTAAAGTCTTGACGGACTAGTCTTGATAAAATCTTGAAACCAGCCAGTTTAAAGTCTTGGAGGACTGACAGAAACCAGATTTCAGTTTAAATTCTTGATGGACTGGCGGAATTTTGCATAAAATAAACGCAGCCAATTTCATACAGACCACCCCTACAGCCAACCTGCTGAACTTCCACCTTCACTTCATCATCTACCCATCACTGAAAAAAATCTCCTCCTATCCCTTTCCATCATCTTTTCTCACCACAGATCATGGCTGGATCTCCTGATGTTATCCCTTCTACTCTCCCTTGCTTCACTTCTCCCAAGGACTATGCCTGCAAACAGTGCATCCACATGTGCAGACCTTGCACATTCACTCTTCCAAATCCTGAAGCCAAATTCTACAGCAGGGCTTGTGATTCTAGCTATTCCAAAAACAAAAGATGTGACAGAGATTCCAACTACCCTATTCCTCCTCCTTCACCTTCTCATAAATACATCTCTTGATCCCCTACCAGATCCCCAGAGCTTGGTCCTTCCTCTTCCTCTTTATCTTCAGCACCTTCCAGAAGATCCAGAAGCTCCGCTTCCAGAACTCTTCCCAAAAAGACCAGCCTTAGCTTCCCAAGAAACTGCTTTTATCTCCGCCAAATTAGCTCCAAAAGCTTCAAGATCAACTCCCAGGATTCTAGACTGCGTTCTGGCAGCCCGCCCACACTGGACAGTGAAAATCTGGCTCAAAATCACCAAAAACGGCTGGAAAACAGCCGAATTCCATCAATCAACGAAAAAAACTCTACACAATCACCTCCCACTGATCCCAGAGAAATGCAGCCAACTCTTACAAGGTCCAAAAACTTCAATTTTCCCAAACTTCTAGGAGACCTTCCAGAGAACCCCAAGAAGAAACTAGAACACCCCACACAGCTCCCAAGCAACAACTTCATCCTCAACTAAGACAAAGAGACTACACCTCTCCTCTGTCAGCCAACTATTCTTCTGACAGTTCCATCTCTTCAAAAGCTCCATCCAGAAGAGATCAATCTGCTTCCAAATCAACCTCTCCTGCTCCATCCTTTAACAACCCTGGTACTCCATCACCAGCACCTCCTCCAGCTGAATCCAACAGAAATAACAACCACAACAACAACAAAAATCCCACTGCTTCAACTAGGCCCCAGGAACATCAGCCTTCTAGTTCACCTTCTCAAAATCTTTCAGAGGAAGACCAAGAGAATCCATATCTTTCCGTGGTTGATTCACCCACTATGACCATTACAAAATCTTCAGAGATCCAAATTCCAGCTTCTTACAAATTTGATGAGCTTCCAATCTGTAAGTACCAAATTAATTTATCCCATTTCTTCAACAAAAATAATTACTGATCCAATTCTTCTTGTCTAGTTGGCACCCCTCTTCCTGAATCTATTATTAGAGTTGGCCAACCTCTTGAAACTTCTTTGACCCTGGATTATGGAGAAATGAAGAAACACCTAAGCACCATGTGTTCCAACATGCTAAAAGCCTTTGCCCTCCATGGACCTTTGAATGACTTTGTAAAATTCCTGAGAAAGCGCCTGTTGGATGGCCAATGGAAAATGTCTAGGATCATTAAGCACACCCTCCAGCACTCCATTCCTGCCTCTTCTTCTTCCTCCTCTGAACTTCCCTCTAATCAAATTCCTGACCATTACAATCCCTATAATCTTTCCAGCAGGATGAACTTCAAAGAACAAAGTGCTTCCCACAATCTCAACAAAAAACAAAAACGTCATCACAATCCGGACCAGCCTCAAGAAGCTTCATCATCCAGACAATGAGCTCCTGCAAAAAGATTAGAAACATAATAATAATATAAAACAATTTATAAAAATAATTTCAGAATTTTTTTTTTGTCTACCAATATACTAAAATTAAAAATTAATAAATAAAATGAAATGAAAAAACATAAATGAAATAAAATAAAATATTAAAAATAATACAAATGGTATCCCCCAGCCAATTGATGAGCTGATCCCCTGATACCTTACCCACATCCAAGTGCACCTTGATGTGGATACACAATTAAATCTTTTAAATGATTAACAGAAAATAAAAATAAAAAAATTTAAAGATTCAGAATATAATAAAAATAATGAAACACAGAAACACATGAAATAAATAATAATAAATAAAAAAAAGAAAATAGAATTGCCCGGCCAATTAATGAGCCTTTACCCACCAATGCTTGCCCACATCCAGGTGACCCTGATGTGGTAACACCCTATATTTTTGATTTTATAATCTTAAACAACCCCCATAAAAAATTAAAAGAAAAAAAGAGAAAAAAGAAAATAATCTAAAACTGCTATCAAGCAAAAAAATAACTGCAAAATCAAAGAAAGTCCAGCTCCATAGATGGTCCAATAAGGGAAAGTCCGATCCATAGAAATGATCACTGGGTGGGCTCCCTCCAATAAGTAAAAATGATGGGAGACCACCAGTGATCCACCACCAATCTGAAAGAACCAAAGATAAAGAAGCCAGTCCCAAACCAGTTTAAAGTCATAGTGGACTTGAAACCTGAATAATAAAAAAGAGAACTAGAATTCAACTAGGAAAAACAAAAGACGTGAGACAGACACTCTGGGGTAACTGTTCTACAGAGCAGCCAGCTCATCAGTTACCCCCACACTTGCCAAAATAAAATCTAGAAGCCCCCCCTGGGTACCTTCTAACAAAAACACAACATCCAACACAAGAAAACCAAAACCAATAATAGTGAAGAGACCAGCACATGAAAACCAGAGGAAATTCCAGTTTAAAGTCATAGAGGATTAAAACCTGTGAAAAGAAACCAATACTAGGGTTCAACCAAATTAAGAGAAAGGGTTGGAAACAGACAATCTGGGGTAACTGTTGATAGAGCAGCCAGCCCATCAGTCACCCCTACACTTGCCAAGATCAAATCTAGAAGCCCCACCCATGGGTACCTTCTAACAAAAAGTTTCCAACACAAAAATTGCTCTGCAAAACCAAAAATTCCAAAACAAAAAAGAACGTTCCATAGTTTATCCTCATTGCGGAGTCAATCTTCTTCATTCCTAGTGCCTCTGAGAAAAAACCTCTTTACTTGGTCTGCAGCCACCCTCTTTTTCAAGACTGCACCATCCAACTCTTCCAAAACATTAGAACCTCCAGATGCCTGAGATCTGACTCTGTAAGGTCCATTCCATCTGTCAGCAAACATTTTCCCCCACTGACTCTCCAAACTTCTATTATACACCAAAACCAAACAACCAGGTTTCAAGGGATTCCTGAGTCTATGAGCCAACTTCTTGTCCCAGTACTTGACTGATTGATTCCTAATCTTCATCATTCTAGAGTATGCCTTCTCTTGACATTCCTCTCTACATTCCAACTGTTGCATCCTGGCACAGAGCAAATCTTCTGTTGAGTGCATTTCATCCCAATCAATTCCAAGATAAGAGACAGCTTCCAAGTCCACTGGTAGAACGGCTTTCTGACCAAACATTAACTCATAAGGAGAATAGCCAGTTGTCCTCTTCACAGTGACCCTATCAGTAAATCACACCAAGGGTAAATAATGCCTCCACTTTTCAGCACTATCTCCACACATCTTCACCAAAGCATTCTTGATAACTTGATGGCCTCTTTCAACCATGCCTTCAGCTTCAGGATAATACGGTGTAGCCACTCTAACTTTAGAACCAACACTAGCCACAGCTTCTTTAAATTGGGGACCAAACTCTAGCCTGCCATCAAAAGTGACCAACTTCATCAACCCATACATATATATCCACTCCTTCTTCAAAAACTCTGCCACATTCTTGGCAGTAAAATTAACCAGATGCACTGCCTCAACCCAACCAGACAAATCATCCCTAGCAACAATCAAGTATTTATACCTGCCCTCTTTAATATGGACAGCATCCAGACTGACCCTTCCAAAAACAGTTGATTCTCCAGTAGCACGGCCTACCTCTTTAGGTTTCAAGTGACTTCTTCTTTGACATTCTTCACAAGATTGAACCCAACCCTGCACATCCAACTTCATACCTGGCCACCAAAATCTGTCTGCTACTCTTCTATAAGTCTCCCCAAAGCCTCTATGATCAAGTTCTTCATGCAAAGACTTCAAAAGAAATTCTTGACCCTTCTTCTGAGTCACCACCACTTGATGATTTGGATGTCTCCTCCTCATCAACCGCCTTCCTGACACATAAAATCCAGGACTCTTCTTCTTGATTTCCAACCAAGTATCATCATCACAACTATCTGGCCTCTCCAAGGTCAACAGATATTCAACCAAAATAAAATAAAACCCAGACTGACCCCAGGTCTCATCTTCAAAATCCTACAACACCACATCCAAGGGTACAATTCTGTCATCAAAATCACCAGTATGAACATGAGCAAATTGAGCAGCCCAACCAGGACACCAATCCTTAAATTTTGGCACGTCCTTCTCTTGACCCTCACAGTCTTATCCTCCTGAGACAAAACAGCACTGGCAGCAATATAACTTGAGTCCACTGCCAGATAAATTTTTCCAGCACCAACACCATAATCCAACTTGTGAAGAACAATATCTTCACCAACCACCTTTTTTAACTTCTTAAAAGCTTCTTCACACTCTTCAGTCCGTTCCCAATCTGCAACTTTTCTGATCAACCTCCTTAAAGGTGAAGCCAACAAAGAAAAATCCTTAATAAAAATCCTGACATATACACATACACCCAAAAATCCCCTGACTTCAGTAGTATTTTTAAGCCTTGGCCATGAATGAATTTTATTAATCTTCTTCTTTGCCATAATCCTTCCCTATCTACATACAAAATGACCCAGAATTTCGAAAGCAGGAACACAACAACAGAATTTTGACCCTGAAATGGTCAAACAAGCCTCTTCAATCCTAAACAACACTCTCTCTAGAGTTATTGCATATTCCCACACAAACCTCCTTATGCCAGGGTTCTCTGCTAACACCTCATTACCATAATCAGTGGATGGTACTTTAATTCCACCATCATCAATAGAAATACCAGCATAAATAGGAACCTCATCCTGCAAAATCCAAGCCATCTGTGCTTGATAAACTGCCACTGAATTAGTTTCTCTTTGAGGCAACCTAGTGAGCTGAAATCTTCCCAAAGGAGTCTCAAAAGTTGTGAGAGGCCTTGAATCCTTATGGAGTTCCCTCTCATCATAACCACCCATAATATCACCCAAACCATAACACACCCTTCCAGCAAAAGCTTCAACAAAATCCTCTGCACTTGGTGGCATCCCAGAGTCCTTGATAGTGACTCTATTCAAGGCTCTAAGATCATGAACCACCCGCAACTTTCCATTCTGATTCTTTACACAAAACACCGGACTTGAGTATCTGGATGTCTTTTGTTCATATAACAAAGTCCTGACTCTTTCCCTAACAATCTCCACAAAATCCTCTCCAATAGCGGCTGGAATCGGAATAGGTTTGATTTTCCAAGGTTCATGACAAACCACAGGAATAAAGTAAGGTTCCCCATAAGAGTGCTTCAATACACCCCTTTCCTCCTCAACAAACGCCACAGCCTTTTCCCTTAGCACAATAACGTGCAACAACAACTTCTTTTCTTCTTCAGACAACCACCCATCAGGACCAAAATAAACAACCTTCAACCTTTCCACGGTCACCCTAGCCGTCTCTACAAATTCTGGAGGATTCTTCACCAAAGGAGTACAGTACGGATCTCTTGACAAAGGAGGTCTCTTCAAGGGAGGATTCAAAACCACAGGCATAGGCTCATTGACAGGCCTAATCTTCTGCGCTACCTTCTTATACTTTGCCGCTCCACATTCAACTTGAGGGATCTTCAGTAAATCTTCACCACCAGACCTGGAACAAAAACCAAGGGTTTCCCCATTGCTCACATGTGTGGCCAAGGTAATGTTTTTGAAAGGTGTAGAAGAAACCCTAGCGGTGCACAATTGGGAGGACTTACTTTTAGACCCCAATCTCACCACTCCAAAACTTTTCCGCAATTCCACATCTTCATCCTCACTTCCAACTTCTAAATCTTAAAATCTTGATTCATCTTCTGAATCACATCTTCTAAAATTGTGCAGTTTATCCTCATGCTGGAGGCCCAAAGATTGATCTTGATGATCTTATTTCTTCATAATTCTCTGCAGTTTAACCTCATGCTGGAGGCCCAAAAATAGATCTTGACAATCTTCACAAAAATATTTTGCATCTTCTTTCTTCATTATCTTCAGATTGTTTTTCTTGTTTTTCATGATTTATCTTGAAATTTTTATCTTGTTTTCTTGAGTTTTCTTCTGACCTACAAAAATAACCAGGGGTTTCCCCAATGCTCACAGGTGTGGCCCAGGTAATGTTTTTGAAAGGTGTTAAAGAAACCCTAGCGGTGCACAATTGGGAGGACTTACTTTTACACCCCAATCTCACCACTCCAAAACTTTTCCGCATATCTTTCAATAAAGATATATAACCAATCATCTTCCATGAACTTGAATTAAAAATAATTAAGAATCTTGAGAGAGAACAGAGACTTGATAAAAAACTTGATGAATACTTGCAGAGAAGAGAAACATTAAAAAGAGAAAGTTGAAAATCCACTTGGTATATCTCCAAGGGAGCTGACCTACTACAACCTGAATTTCCTCATCTTGGGGAGAGGCTGTAGCACTAGGGTGATCAGCCCTTATTACTCTAAAAAAGACAGACTCTCAATAGAGCCTGAGCGGCACTCCAAAAAACCAGAGGCAGCACCCACTTCCTTCCTTCTCCTGCAACAGTCCATGCACTGGCACATTGAAGATAAAACAGGCCTGGTCTCCCAACCATCTTCTCCAGGGGATGACAACCTCATGTGAAGTCTCCTTTCATCTTCACCAGTAAACTCCAAACTGATTCCCAAATCGAATTGATAACCAATTCTTGCCTGAAAATCCATCAAGAATGGCCCACCCAAAACTGCTTTTACATTACTTTTAGCAATGTAAAAATGAACCTTCCCTGAGGCTCCGCCAACATCTAAATTCACAAATTTTGAAGTTCCAACCAATTCAGTGACATGGCCACCGATCCCTCTCAAATTCACACCAATACCAGATTTGATGGGGAGGCCCATATGAGTTGCCCCAAACAAAGAAATCAGGTTTATCTGAGAACCTGAATCCACCAATGCCCTTGCCTCCCTGCCATTCAGAGTAACATTGACATATCCCAGAGGAGCAGAAAAATGAGTTTCCAACCCCTCATCAAACTTTTCAGCAGAATCACAAATGTATTCTACCTCACCAGAAGAAACTCTTCTCCTGGTCAACAACTTTTTCTGCCTATCAGCCAACCCTGGACTGATAGCATACAATTCCCCATAAGATAGGGAAACCTGACCCTGATTAATCCTTTCCAGGACAGAGTCCATAACATTAACTTGACCAGACACTACTGGCCTCTCAAAGTGAGCTCTTTGCTTCACCACCTTGGTCCTAGAAGATTCTTGAGGACCAGTACCACCAACAGATTTACCATTAACAGGAACCAAACCAGATCCCTCACCAGAACCTCTGACTCCAGCAGGCTTTGGCAATGAAGCCAAAGGGACATCCTCCTCAGAGTCAGAATCCACCTCCATTAGCATTGGCTCATCATTCATGTCCAATGCGCCAAACCTAGGGGGGCCCATGTCAGTCATACCCTTCTGCATCTTGTACAGCTCCTCTTTACTGTACCTCTACCTAGCTGCACTCATCTTAGGATCCACCTTTGAAGCATTTGGCTTTGGTTGGGCCTGAGAACTGCTCTTAGGCCTTCCCACCTTTCCTGCTTCCACATCATAAACACCAGCCAAGCATTCACCACTTGACTGTCCACCACAAGTTTACAACTCCAAACCACCAAAAGAAGTAGAAAAAGAGACCTTATTGACCTCCTTCCCCTTTCCCTTGCCATCCTCATTCTCCTTACCAGAAGACTTCCCTTGATCAGGAATCCCCTCAAACGTTGGCCTCCTTTGATTGAGACCACCCCTTCTCCTGACCAGATCAACAGGAGCCTGCCCCTCACTGGGCTTAACAAAAGAATCATCAGGGAACTTGAAAACCCTGCCATCAAATTTCACCTTTCCTTCAGACACATCCCTGTTCAATGCCCAACAATCATTGGACCTGTGCCCCCTCCTGCTGCAATAAGAGCAGACCCAAGGATCACTCCTACCAGCCCTCCTATCAAAATCTCTAGGCTGAGAAGGTGCCTTATTGACCTTCTTAGTCTCCTGAACAAAAATATGCAGCTGCTTTGTAAGATCAGCCAACTGCTCCACCATTGGGTCCCTCTCCTGTTTGGGAACCTGCACCAAATTCTTCTCCTCCTTCTTCTCCCTAACTTCCTCTTCAGCCAAAGCCTCACTGGCTTTGCTGACATACTTGGCACACCCCTCCTGATAGGTATCCACAGCCAATAACTTCAAATGGGCCTCAACAGCCTCCTTCACCTTATCCAAGGCAGGCAACTTCTGGTCCCCATTAGAAAGAGTCTTCATCAATTCCTTTTTTGATAACTCCTTCAACACATCCATCCTGACATCTCTAGCCAGGGCAGACCAAAAAACATCCTTGGCAGCATTTTAATGTGCCAGCTCCTCCACTTCCACCAAATATTCCACCACAGGATCAAACTGTAGCAGAAACTTCCTGTAATTATGTAAGTTACCAACACCACCATAAGATTGCCATTCACTGACAACCTTGTTCAGATCCACCATAGTGAACCTGACACCCCATCTATCCACCATCTCCCTACACAACAATTTCCAATCCCTCTTCTTGTAGCCAGACATGGCCACAATCTCCTTCTCCACTGACCTATCACCAATGAAGAAGATAATCTGCTTCACCATGTCCAGGTTAGAAGCACCATCCACTCCAGAAGCAGTTTCATACTTCTCTAGAAAACACTTGACATCCTCCCCATTAAACTTGGTACCATCCCAAGTTTTAATCCTCACACACTCCCTAATCATCACAGAAGGAGGACCATCCCCCCCACTGACAGTCACCACAGGAATAGAGGAACCAGAAGCCATTCCTCCAGACCAAAACACCAAAAAGAGCCAACCAAAGAGAACAGAGATTCCAAAGAACTGGATAGTTCTACCCCACGTTGGGTGCCAGAAATGTAGACAATCCTATAGTACTTGCTATAGGCCTTGACCAAGGGAGTTGGAGAAAAACCAGAGAGAAAATCCCCTGTCCCTTTAGAAAAATAGAGTGAGATTCACTTGCTAAAGTAAGTTGGTTCCTGTTTTGCTAAAGCTCCTTTTCAACACACTTGACTGCTTGATGAGCCAAGAAAGTAGTCCCCAGATAGACTACCAGACCAAAGAACTGAAATGTAGAACAATGTCCACACCAGAGACAGCAAAGATACTTGATGTAGGCTGCAAATCCACACCAGAGACAGCAATAATACTTGCTATAGCTTGCAAGACTATAAAAGAGAAAACAGTTGCCAAAGTTAAGTTAAATGAAGAACTCACTTGAAACAAACACAGCCAATTGTGGCCAGAAAACAGTGAAAACTGAGTGAGGAACAATGAGATCACCTCCGGATGGTTGTATGATGATTAAGGTTGCCCCAAACTGTCTTATTCACTAAGTACACACAGACCACTAACTAAGAGCCCATGCGCACCCACCAATCTGGCGCCTGTACCCGCCAAATTGCATAAAAACCCTCCTAAAACAGAGGCGGGCGGGCCGCCTGAAGCGGCCTGGCCTCCCTGAAGCCAGAAAACCAATAAAAACAACTAATCTACTTAGAAAAATTAGCTACTACTACTAAAACCTTTAAAACACAGAATTTCACTATAACAACATTGAGACATGAAATATAGAGAAAAATTAGCTCTATCCAATGGTACCAAGCACTTAACCCTAAGACTTAAGGTTATCCCGTAAAACACAAAAAACAAAATTAAACAGCAATCTTTTATATATGAAAAATGAGGAAATGACCCCTTAAAACTCAGAATATGAAAAATGTCCTCAAGACATAAAATATAGAGAAACACCAAGGCTGTCCTATGATAGTAACCACATCCCCGCAGACCCAATATCCACGTAATAAAACCAGAAAAATACCCAATTCCTTAACAGATGTCAAATAAGACATGCACAAACAGCGCCAAATCACACAACAAAGGCCCCTGCCAATGTTGGAAGACCACATCGGTTGCCGGTGTCCAGATAACAATGTGTCAACAACAATTCGGAAAATCTCCCAACTGTCGAGGGGTCCTTTTGGGTCTAGAAGATTTTACAGCAGTCCAAACGGCTGAGAAGGTGGATAACTTAAGGATTTCAAACGGGTATGGAAATCCTATTTTATGTTTTAATTGCTCAAGTAGAAGTAAAAGAATAAGATTATTATTACTTGTAATGTTTAGATTTTACGCAAATGCAAGTACCAAAACAGTAGTAGTAGTAATAAAATAGTTATTTGGTTGTAAATAATAAAATTGTAGTTAGTATAGGATGATTAAAAAAAGCATAAAGTGTAAGGCCTTTTATAGGCAAAAAAAAATAGAGAGCACAAAGAGCTAAGAAGCCTTCATACAAGGGAGTGAGAGAAAAAATCCTTCCTAAAAAAAATAACCAATAACAGAGAGTAATAAGAAGATGCGTAAATACAATATGTTTTCATATATATCAATTTATTTGATATATTTTTAAGTTCATTTATTAAATGTCACACTTAGTACAAAATAATATGAATATTTTTGAATAAAGTTATTTGAATTTTTTATCATTTTTTAGTATTAGTATATTTTTATTTCTTTAACCTGTCATTGAGCTCAGTGTTAGGGAATAAAAATATAAGGGACATTAATATTTATTTTGAATATTTAATAAATTTACTTATTGCAATTAGTTAATCTATTATAAGTAATTTTAAAGTAAAAATACTATAATTAATACAAAAATAAGAAATAAAAAAGGGATGGCTTAGTCCCAGTAACCAATCAATCATTTTACTGGGTAATTCTAGCAGCCTTGCTGAAACTACATCTCATCCAAATTCAATCTTTATCTTTAGTTCAAATTTTTAGGTTTATTTCTATTTCCTGGCACTAAAGGTAAATTTTCTATGGTGAGGTGGTAATGTTGATTTCCCTTATTCTTCAATTTACATACTTTTGTCAAAAAATGATAGTCACATTTTAAGCTCTAGTCAATTATTATTTTAGGTTAATTTCATCAATCCTGGGTGCTCAATGATAGTATCTACTTTGAAGGAATGGTGATATCTGTCATATAAAGTTAGGGGATGTTATGGTGTTACAATAAATGTACTTAGCTTGACTTACATTATTATATAGCATAGACTCTGAGAAATTTTAGGAGGTATCAATTTTTACCAATTCAAAATTAATTTAATTTCCCAAAAAATCATTATAACCCAATTATCTTCTGCAATTATTTTTGCTAATAATTGGGTTATTAGACTTTTTACATTGCGGCAGCTTAAAGATTAGTACTGCAATAGGTTTAATTAAAAATATTTATTAGAGCTGATTATTGAGGTAAGAAAAGCCAATCAATTTTAAAATAGTTTATAGTTAAAAAAATGAGTAATTAAAAGGGAAAATTTTATAAGTCAAGATTAAATGGTTAATTAACAGTCAGAAAATGCAATTATAGGTCTAAAAGTGTAAAGAAATTAAATTAAGGAGCTTCAAGAGCTTTTAGGAAATTTGGGGTAATTTTTACTTTTTTTATTCTATTTCTAATAATTTTATAAAGTATATTGGATTATTTTTGAATTTTTCTTGATTTACTTAACTTTGATAATTTTTTATTAGATGAATAGAGATAAACAGACTACAAAAATTTGTTGGGATTATATAGGAGAAGTAGCTCTATCATCTGTAATTTTCTACATTTTTTATTAGTATTGTAAGGAAAATTGAGTCCCGAAGCCCATACAAGCTCCAGAATGATCCAGACAAGCTCCATACAAACTCCGGAGATCTCTGGAAAAGCTCTAGGATGCTCTGGCTAGGAAAAAAGAAGCATGTGACATACTACACAGGGGAAAAAAAAGGTGAACCAGACATCTAGTTCAGTTTTTTGACCCTATTCCATACCAAGGTGTGCTTCAAAAGAATACCATTGAATAACACTGGTTGAGCCAAGGCAATGGCCCTAGGAGTGACCTTTTACAGGCTCTTCTTTTTTTATTTGCCAGTAGTTTTCATAAAAATTTCTCATAGTCTCTCACCCCATCTCCTGCTACCTGTTTAGACATAGCTAGCTTTTTCTCTTAGTTTTTTCATCCCTTACTCTCTTGTTTGATTTGCTAACTTTCTTCCTCCATACTGATCCCTCATCTATTCACACAACATCCTTACTTCATATGACCCTTTTTCTTGATAACTTTCTGAATAAATTTCTTTCACACACTTAATGATTCCATCTTCTTTCAACTCCTGTTCCTTAATTTCTCATATTTTGTCTTTTTTTTACAAAAAATAAAAATTACTAAGAAGTACTATGGAGAGCTATTGAATTATACTTTAAAACCACCTTGGAATGATACAAAATATGAATAATGGAACTTAAGTACCAACGGTGTACACAATGCTATAATACTAGCTATAGGCCTTGATCAAGGGAGTTGGAGAAAAACCAGAGAGAGAATCCCCTGTCCCTTTAGAAAAATAAGTGAGATTGACCTGTTGCAGCAAATCGGAGATCTGTATTCTAGAACCTCTAATTAAACACACTTGACCCCTTTAAAAGTGAAGATAATAGTCCCAGACAGACTACCAGAAAGAGTTGAAATGAACAGTAATATATTCCAACAAAAAAAACAGCCAATGAGACAGTGAGGAACAGAGAGGCGATGAGTA
The DNA here is from genome assembly GCA_030280995.1 of Hemileia vastatrix. Lineage (NCBI taxonomy): Eukaryota > Fungi > Basidiomycota > Pucciniomycetes > Pucciniales > Zaghouaniaceae > Hemileia > Hemileia vastatrix. Next base: position 26,766,419 of record JASXTE010000015.1, read on the forward strand.
AAGAGATAAGATGATTCCCCTATAAATCTTCCCACACACGCATCATACAGCCAGTGCACAGACCACCCTGACCAATTCCCCAGCCAAAATCCAGCTTTCCCATCCTTTTTCATGCATAAAAGTGCATTTTAGCGCCTCCCCAGTGCCCAGGCGGCCAGGCCGCTTGGAGGCGGCTCTGCTTAAGAGTGGGCAGGCCGCTTCTAGGCCCTAAAACACCCATACAACCCATAAAAACCCTAAAAACCCTAAAAACCCATAACTTCACTAATAAACAAAATAAACACACATAAGACATACCAAAATGAAAAGAAAATGAAGGAAAATAAGCTGAGACATAATAAGTGACCCTAGCTTCAGCCTACATAAGCACCACTAAGCAATAAACATCCGATAAATACCAATAACAACACCATAACTACACTATAAAACAAGGTAACCACCCATAAGGGATACCAAAATGAAGAGAAAAGAAAGGACATTAAGCTGAGACATAATAAGTGACCCTAGCTTAAGCCTCCATAAACACTACTAACTACCACCTAAAGATGAAAAAATCCACTAATAACACCATAACCCCAATAACACCCTACATACCAAATACCCCCAAAAATGCACTCCAAAGGCCTAACCTTCGAAGGGTGGATTGAATTGCTCTGGGAGCAGTAGGAGGTAGTTGGTTTGAGTTGGTATTGTTGTCTGGATGAATTTGGCTATTTTCTGGCTGTTTTTGGAGGTTTTGGCCCTGATTTTTGCTGTTTGGTGAGGCGGGCGGGCCTCCCGACGCCGGCCGGGCCTCCTGGACGCGGTCTAGAAGCCTAGGGGTTGATTTTGAAGATTTTGGAGCTAATTTAGCAGTGATAAAAGCAGTTTCTTGAGAAGCTAAGGCTGGTCTTTTTGGAAGAGTGCGGGAAGCTGAGCTTCTGGATCTTATGGAAGGAGCTGAAGATAGAGAGGAAGAGGATGGACCAAGCTCTGGAGATGTACTTGTGAGAAGGAGAAGGCGGAGGAATAGGATAGTGGGAATCTCTGTCACATTTCTTTTTTTTGGAATAGCAAGAGTCACAAGCCCTGTTGTAGAATTTGGCTTCTGGATTTGGAAGAGTGAATGTGAAAGGTCTGCACATGTGGATGCACTGTTTGCAGGCATAGTCCCTTGGAGCAGTGAAGCAAGGAAGAGTAGAGGAGTCAACAGTAGGGGATCCAGACATGATTTGTGGTATGAAAGGTGAGGAAAAGGATAAGAGAAGATTTTGTCAGTGATGAGTAGAAGATGAAGTGAAGGTGGACGCTCCGTGGGTCTAGCTGTGTGTGTATTGCATGAAATTGGCTGGGTCAGATTCATGCAAGATTCTAACAGTCCTCTATGACTCTAAACTTGAAAATTTATCAGTCCATCAAGACTCTAAACTGAAAAAGCTATGGTATCAAGTCAGTCCATCAAGACTTTAAACTGAAATCTGGTTTCTGTTAGTCCTCCAAGACTTTAAACTGGCTGGTTTCAAGATTTTGTCAAGAAGTAGTCCGTCAAGACTTTAAACTGAACACTGTGTTAGTCCCCCAAGACTTTAAACTGAGGGTTGTAAGTCCCCCAAGACTATAAACTGAGGAAAAAGGTTTTTGTTGTAGGAGTTGATTTTGAAAGATTGGTGGAGGGTATCCACAGGGGGAGCCTCCGAATTTAGCAAAGGCAAGTTTGGGGGTAATTGATGGGCTGGCAGCTCTATTCACAATTACCCCAGAATGTTAGTTTTTTCTCTGTGTCTTAATGTGGTTGATCTCTGGTTCTGGGTTTATGATTTAGGTTTTTGAGTCCCCCAAGACTTTAAACTGAGGGTTTTTGAGTCCCCCAAGACTATAAAATGAGTATGGTCGCCCAAGACTTAAAACTGAGGGTTGTTTGTGGTTACATCCTATAGAGGGTGTGGTCAATTTTTCTTTTCTGAATCAAACTCAAGTACTAGTGGAATTACAGAGGGAATCAAGAGATGAAATGAAGTGTTCAGAATTAGCCTTGAACTGGTGAATGAGGTGTCTTCTGTACTCAATGTCCTGTGGATCTCTAGCAGGAGTGGATTGGAAATAGTGAAGCAGAAGTTGTTTCTGTTGAGATGTGTGTTGTTGGAACTTGGCCTTGATAGTGGGCAAGTGGGTTGGTGTTGGTGGTGCAATGGATCCTACATTGTTATCATCACTATCAGAAGAGGAAGGAACTGAGAAGTTATCAGTTTTAAAGTTGAAGGAAGAAATGAATGTTCTTTACCATCAGATGGACCAGGGATGGGGGAACTAGTTGCTTTATGGGTTGTGGCACTCTTCTGGGAAGGGTGGAGCCTTTTGATTAATCTGGGTATCAGGATGGATGGCCTAGATCTTTTGGTGCTGGCAGAAGAAGGACCAGGTTGAGGTGGAGGTGAATCTGTTGTAGAAGAAAGTGGACCAGGTCTGTGGCAGGTCTTCTTTCTGGAGTGGCAGACATCGCAGGACGTTCTGTATGGATGAACAGGTGGTGTTATGGAGCAGATTAAATTATTGTTGATGCAGTATTGGCAGGGGCCCATTTCAGAGGCAGATTTGGAAAGGAGGTTAAACATGGTGGTTGGATGAAGAAAGAATGCGGACATTCTCAATTGGAGGGAGGATGTGGTCTTCCAACATTGGCATGGGCCTTTGTTGTGTGATTTGGCACTGTTTGTGCGTGTCTTAATTGACATCTGTTAAGGAATTTGGTATTTTTCTGGTTTTATTCCGTGAATATTGGTTCTGCGGGTATGTGATTACTATCATAGGATAGCCCTGGTTTTTCTCTATATTTTATGTCTTGTAGACATTTTTCATATTCTGAGTTTTAAGGGGTCATTTCCTCATTTTTCATTTATAAAAGATTGCTGTTTAATTTTGTTTTTTGTGTTTTACGGGCTAACCTTAAGTCTTAGGGTTAAGTGCTTAGTACCTTTTGATAGAGCTAATTTTTCTCTATATTTCATGTCTTAATGTTGTTATAGTGAAATTCTGTGTTTTAAAGGTTTTAGTAGTTGTAGCTAATCTTTCTAAGTAGATTAGTTGTTTTTATTGGTTTTCTGGCTTCAGGGAGGCCGGGCCGCCTCTGTTTTAGGAGGTTGGGGAGTGCTTCAGGAGGGTTTTTTATGCAATTTGGCGGGTACAGGCGCCAGATTGGTGGGTGAGCATGGGCTCTTAGTTAGTGGTCTGTGTGTACATAGTGAATAAGACAGTTTGGGGCAACCTTAATCATCATACAACCATCCGGAGGTGATCTCATTGTTCCTCACTCAGTTTTCACTGTTTTCTGGCCACAATTGGCTGTGTTTGATGCAAGTGAGTTCTTCATTTAACTTAACTTTGGCAACTGTTTTATCTGTTATAGTCTTGCAAGCTATAGCAAGTATTATTGCTGTCTCTGGTGTGGATTTGCAGCCTACATCAAGTATATTTTCTGTCTCTGGTGTGGACTTTGTTCTACATTTCAGTTCTTTGGTCTGGTAGCTTATCTGGTGACTACTTTCTTGGCTCATCAAGAAGTCAAGTGTGTTTAAAAGGGGCTTTAGCAAAACAGGAACCAATTTACTTTAGCAAGTAAATCTCACTCTATTTTTCTAAAGGGACAGGGGATTTTCTCTCTGGTTTTTCTCCAACTCCCTTGGTCAAGGCCTATAGCTAGTACTATAGGATTGTCTACACCATGGGATATCAAGAATATGAATTCTCCAAAATGAGTATAAATAACCTAAAACTGTCTGAAATTTTTTATTTTCTCTTCTATGATTTCTATTGGATTCTGTTTTACTTCTATCTTTTTTATTTCGGTCTTCCTCCTGCAAGAGGATAAAATGCATTTAAAAAAGTCAACATCAAGAAAAAAATTCTCTAAATAATCAAATATAAAATCAATAACAAAAATTATGTAAATATTCTTTCTCTAACCTCCATCTTGAGTCTAAACTGCACCATCAAAATTGAAACAACTAAAAATCTCTGAATAATTTAAAAATCAAGATAAAATATTTTGAAGATTCTCAACACTCTCTTATTTTTTCACCTATATTTAGAGGCTAAACTGCACCATCAAAATTGAAAAAACTACAAATATCTGGATAATTATAAAATCAAGATAAAATATTTGTGAACTCTCATTTTTTTTGCCTCCAACAAGAGGATAAACTGAAATTATCACATCAAAATCAACAAAAAAATATTATTATAATTAATTCATAAAAAAATAATATTTGTGATGATTCCATTTCTCTCCTCCAGCAAGAGGTTAAACTGCAAACTTTATATAATGGAATTTTTATGGTGAAAAAAGGTAGAAAAGGTGTTGGATAATTCAATGTTAAATTAGACAAAGTAAAAGGGGGTAGTAATGAAAATATTAAAAATAAAAGCTATATTTCAACTTATTCTGTTTCTGTTTCTGATTCTGAAGATAAAAAAAATTCTTATAACAAATTATATTACAATGATACTATAATGGATCAAATATCTCAAGTAAAAGTGGACATTGATGCAGCAAAATAGAAAAATATAGCTAATAAAATTAGACCAATCAATGAACCACTTCCAGACAAATTAAATTCTCCTTTGAGAAGACCAATTTTATCAAGAGAGATAAATATGACAGTCTTTTAATCAAGAGCTTCCCAGAATTTTCTGAAACTGCAAGGATCACTTTTATAAGATTGGAGGTTGTTAATTTTGGACCTGAATATTGGCTGTCAGGTGAAGAAAAAAAGTTGTTTTTGGATGTAATATTTAAGAGAGAGAAGGCCATTGCATTTTTAATGGAGGAGAGAGGTGTGTTAAAGCATTTTAATGAGAGCCATATAATATTCCAGTTGTTTGTCATGAACCATGGCAAAAGAAACCTATTCCTATACCCACCACTTTAAAAGAAGATTATATCAAAGTGATAAGAGAAAGAGTTTTAAAATTCATTTTAAAAACATTCATCATCAAGTTATTCAAGTCCAGTATTTTGTATTAAAAAACTAATGGAAAGCTGAGGGTAATTCAAACTCTCAGAGAATTAAATAGGGTTACAATAAAAGATGCAGGAATAAAACCTAGTCAAGAGGAGTTTTTGTAGTGTTTTCAGGAAGATTGTGTTATGTTTTGGGAGATATAATAGAAGGATATGGGGAAAACAAGTTACATCTGGATTCCAGGCCTCTCACAGCTTTTGATGTGCCACTTGGAAAAGTACAGCTGACAAGATTTCCTCAAGTAGAAACCAACTCAATTGCTGTTTATCAAGCTCAGATGGCTTGTATTCTACAAGAAAAGATTCCAAAATATGCTGGGATATTTATTATTGATGGTGGAATAAAAGGACCTTCAAAAGATTATGGTAATAAAATTAAAGAAGAATCCAGGGGTAAGAAAGTTTATCTAGGAATATGCTGTTGTTTTAGAGAAGTTTTGTTTAGGATTGAAGAGACTGGTTTAACTATTTTAGGTTCCAAATTTTCTTGTTGTGTGCAAGATTTAAGAATTCTAGGTCATGTGGTATGTAGAGAGGGTAGAATCATGTCAAAGAAGAAGGTTAATAAAATTCAGTTCTGGCCAAGACCCAAAAATATGAACAAAGTTCGGGGGTTTTTAGGTGTATGTGTTTATGTCAGAATGTTTATTAAGAAATTTTCTTCATTGGCTCCACCTTTGAAATAGTTGACTAGGAAGGATGTTGACATGGATTGGGATGAAGAGGGTGAAGAGGCATTTGAGAGATTGAAGAAGGTTTTTGGAGAGGATATTATCCTGTATAAGTTAAATTATGGGAAAGATTCAGGGCAAATTTACTTGGCAGTGGATTCTAGTCAGATTGCTTCTGGGGAAGTTCTTTCCTAAATGGATAAAGCTGGTTATATTAGACCAGTCAGGTATGAATCTGTGGTTTTTACTGAGGTGGAATCAAGATATTCTCAGCCCAAAATTGAACTTTGTGGTGTGGTGAAAATTTAAAAGAAGTTTCAAAATGTTTTATGGGGACAACACTTTGAATTGCAAGCTGATGCAAAATCTTTAATTCAAATGATCAATTCCCCAGTTTACCAAAAGCACCCATTTCCAGATGGGTAGCTTTTACACAAAATTATTCTTTTGATTTATTTCATAATCATGGCAAGACATTTACTATTCCAGATGGCTTGTCAAGAAGACCATCTACCAAAGAGGATTCTGACTTGGAAGAATTTGATGAAGGTGTACCTGTAATAAAGGCCAGCACAAAAGGTGCTGAAGACTTTCCTTACCTCCCCCATGAGGTTAAGCTAGCAGGAGTAGTAAGTGTAGAAAATGAAAACCTCCACCATGAGAATAAACTGGAAAATAATAAAAATATGATAAATTATGTGTTTTGGGAGTTTGGTGAAGGTGTAGATAAATTTAGTAAAAAGAGGTTGATGAAGTGGTGTATATGCATAATGGTGATATTTTGTGAGAGAGTAGTAAGTTGGTGAATGGTGTATATGCTGGATTATTATATAATTAAGTTAAAGAGAGGTTGGGTGTTTGTGAAAATTCAGTAAAAAGGAGATTGGACAAAGATGAGGATGTTAATGCTAAAAAGGGTGTAAAAGAAGAGAATTTAGTTGTTAAAAGGTTGGAAGGTTCAAAGGTAGAAAATTAAAAGTCTTTTATGACAAATAGTAAAAGTAAAGGATTAATAGTATTGGCTAATTCATTTGTAGGTGATTTTGGAGATAGGGAAGTGCCCATTGATATTATATTAATGGATTTTCAAGATGATGTCTGGGGACAGAAAGATATTTAATATAAAATGGTAAAATACTTATTGACATCAGAAAGGCCAGATAAATGAGATAATGATGAATGGTTGGATATCAAAAGAGATCACTGGCATTGTATCTTTCTGGAAGAAGATTAATGAAGAGGAGGTATCCAAATAATAAAGTTGTTATAACTCAAAAGAAAGGGCAAGAATTAGTTATGTGATCACTGCATGAAGATTTTGGGCATAGAGGAGTTGATAAAACCTATAGACAAATTTCTGATAGATTTTGGTGGCCTCAATTGATGCTGGCTGTTAAAAATGGTTTCAATCATGCAAAGAATGTCAAAGAAGAAGTTATTTAATGCCAAAGGAACCTGGAAATACAACCAGTGAAAACAATCATTTTGGTAGGGTTAATTTGGATGCTGTTTGTATAAAAGAGGGGAGATATAAATATTTGATTACAGCCAGAGATTATTTATCTGGTGGGGGGAGGAAGCGCCTCTTAAAAATTTGAATTCCAGGAATGTGGCATATTTTTTGATAAAAAATTGGGTATATAAGTATGGAGTGATGAAGTTGGTAATGATTGATGGAGGTATTGAATTTAGGACGTAATTTAGAGAGGCTATATCAAAATTTGGATTAAAGGTTAGGGTAGCAACTCTATATCATCCTGAATTTGAATGAATGTTAGAAATAGGGCATCAAGTTATAAAGAACGCTTTAGTTAAAATATGTGGAGATAGTTCTGAAAAGTAGAGGCACTATTGAACATTAGTTTTATTTGCTGACCAAATCACTGCCAAAAGGGAAACTTTATATTCACCATACAAACTAGTTTTTGGTCCAAAAGAAGTTTTACTAGTTGATCTAGAGGCTGAATCATAACTTGGGGTAGATTGGAACATGGTCAAAACTACTGAAGAATTATTATGTGAAAGAATGGTTCCATTGGAGAAGAAAAAAAAACTCTGGAAAAGGCATATTAAAATGATTAATATTTGAAATCAGTCATTCAGATATTGGGATAAGAGGTTGGCAACTAGGTTAAGAAAACCCTTGAAAAATAGAGATATGATCTTGGTGTATAGTAGGGGTTTGGAGAGTCAGTGGGGAAGAACATTTTCAGATAGGTGGAATGGGCCATACAGAGTCAGAGATAAAGTATCTGGTGGCTCATATGCATTAGAAGATTTAGATGGTGTGGTGTTAAAAAAGAGGGTAGCTGCTAACTAGTTCAAGTGGTTTTATCCTAGAGGCACTAGGAGTACCAAAGTCTAACTCCCAAATGAGGATAGAATACTCTAATATTGCTTAAATAAGAATTACTCTGTAAAAGAGTATAAACTAAAACTATCATTTAAAATAACAATCATGAAAAAAATTCAAATTTTGAAAATTTTAGGGTGAAAAATTGTAATAGAATGAGATTATTTTTTTGGTAGAAGTCTTCACCGTGAAACCTTCTAAATTTATTATTGACAAGTTTGGAGGTAATTTATTGGATTGAAGCTCTATACACCATTACCCCACAATGTTTTTTACTGAAGTTTCCCTGTCTCTATTTAAATACTGGCTTTTTTTTTTTTATATAGGTAGTCCTCTGAGACTATAAATTGGATCACTACAACAACACCACAATTACACTCATTCAAAGCCAGATTCATGGATTTCTTTATGTTTTATTTTTGATTATAAAATTTTTTTATGCTTGAATTTTATATTTTTAAATTTCACTTTTAAATTTTATTATTAATTAATTATCCAGGGGTAATTTTCACTGGTAGTCTCCAATCATTTTTACAAATGTGAAGGAGCCCACCCAGTGATCATTTCTATTTTTGTTTATTATGTTTTTCAAAATTTTTTAGAAATCGTTTATGTTTATTTTATATTTCTTTCTTGTGTATCACACACCAAGATGCACTTAGATGTGGGTATGATATTAGGGGCAGGGCTCTTCAAATGGCTAGAGGACATCTTTTAAAATATTTTTTTTTAATTTCAAGTTTCAAATTTATGATCATATGTTTTTTATATTAAATTTCTTTTATTTTATAGTAATATTTTGTTGTTTTTTTTAAAAAAAAAATAAAAAATCAAAAACAAAATAAAATAAAAATAAAAATGAATAAATAAATAAATAATAATAATAATAAATTAATATTACTAAATTTTATAATACATAAAATTAAATTAAATTTTTATTATTTTATTTTATTCTAATCAATTCATTTTCTTTTTTTATATATTTGGAAACAGAGATGTGGTAACCAAGGATTGAAAAAAATGTGATTATATGTCAAGAAATTCTTTAGTCCTTCAAGACTATAAACTAGCTATATATCATAAATCTTTCAAAACTTTGCAATTAAATTGTTGGATCTGTTAGTATTTCAACACTCTAAATTGAATACCTTTGAATATTTTCAAATTATATGGGATCTGTTAGTCCATCAAGACTTAAAACTGAATTTTAATGACTGTTTTCAAAATGTTATAAAAATTTTATTGGTCAAGGATTTTTTATGGAATTGGTGAAGTGTTGGTACCACAATGGCTTAAAACTTAAATAAACTAAAGTCTTGTGTCCTTCATGACCTTAATCTAGCAAAATGTCAATTATTAGTTCCCCATGACTTTAAACTGGAAAATTACTTTTTCTTTGGTTCAACAAGAGTATAAACTGGAAATTGATTAAATGTTTGATTTTTCAATGAAATAAGGACAGAATTTTAATCTAGGAGGATATTCAATTCAGTCATTTTTAATTTATTACTGCTTCATCAGTACTCAAACTTGTGCTCACTCATTTATACAACTCAAACATTGATGGATACACTGAAACTAATTTTAGGGAATAAAGATGTCTTTAAATGAATTTATTTTAAGATTAAAGAAAGACAGGGATTTTCAAGGTTATTGATGGAGATTTTTATAAAGCTCAAAATAAAGGTTCCAAGAAAATCTGGTAAAAACTATAAATTCTGACAAAATTTAGGAGAAATTTATAATGTTGGAAAACCATTTGAATGTTGTGATTATGAATCATAGAAGATGGATATGATTCATATTTAGTGGGTCTCTTTGGTAGACTATTTAGGTGAATTATGCAGGACCTTATAGCAAGAATGAAATCATAGTATTTGGCTCGGGGGGAAGCCCAGTTTGAATGGAATCACAAGTATTTGGCTCATTAGGGAGGCCAGCTCTCTCATGCTGTGAGAAAGGTAGAGACTGGAAGAGGAGAGTGTGAAGGGTTTCGACCTTTTCTTCATTAGTGGTATTATCATAAGGAAAATACAGTTTATTAAATATTTATACCAAATATGACTATTAAAAGACAATTAAAAAGAAATAAATCAGCCAGACAATAACAGTTATCAGGACAAAAAGAATAAAATTATTAAATTTTAAAAGAAGAGAAGAAAATCAATATAAATAATCTCTTTGAAATATTTCAACATTATTATCAAAAAAAATTGCATTACAATTCTTCTCTTCATTAAAACTTCAGTATTATTAGAAGGTGTTTCTTCAAAATAGGTGAAATATTTATGCTTCATATCAACACAAAAGTCAAGAAAAAATATCTATTGAACTTAGGATAGTTATTAATGTAATCATTCTTCATCTGGCCAACATCATCTGTAATGGTGATTTTAATAGCTTAGGAGAAAATTAGGAGTTTGATTTGGAATTAGTAGGCAGATTATTAAAATTGAAGTTAATGGAAAAACTGTCACTTTATGCTAGTAAATAAGTATTATTTAATAGTAAATATTAATGGTCCTACTACTTATTTTTAAATTATTTAGTGATTAAACCTCAGGGGAAGACTAATAAAATAGTGATTCTCAATATAAACTCACAATATTTGGATGTTATGTGTGCTAGTGGTGGAAAATAGAATGATAAAATATAGTTATAGATTTATATAAAGATAATATAAATTTAAAAAGGCTTTATAATATATTTCTGAATAATGATAATTGTTTTATAATGTTTATTTTAATTGTAGTAAGTAGGTGATGTCTAATAGTCACCAAAATCCACTGGAGTGCACAGACCTTCAATCCAGATAATGTCACAGCTATCCCCGGCATTTACAGCACTGTGAGGGCCCATCACCTCCCCATGGCGTCCACTTCAAGCAGAATTAACACCCAGACCTCAAGTAAGGACCCTCCATCACAATTAATGATAACACAGACCCATACCATAAATAGAAAATCCAGATAAAAGCAGATACCATAAAGAAACAGGTAAAATAACTAATCCAAAAGGAATAAAATGAAACCCAAAGCATATAAAGGGAAAAAATTAAATGTCCAAGCCCCCAATAACATCCCCAAGAATCCATATTAACCCAGCAATGACTTCCCAACCCATAAATCAGTGAATATCTATCCAAGGAAACAGATTAAGTTGTCCAAACTGAGTACATGCTCCTGAAATAGATGTATATGCTTCTGTAGGCGTTGTGAATCCACTGAATACGTCCATATGACCTAAAATAAGCAGAAAAACAAAGGTTATAGGCTATTAAGAGGCTAAAAGCCCACTTATAGACCTAAATATACATAATATACTGCATATTTCACTGAATATGATATTTATGTATACATATAAGCTTATGTATGTCAATAATTACTTAATATCACTTAAGATAAAGATATTATAACTCCATTAACACCTTAATAAGTATTATTAGGCCATGGATAAGCTATTTAAACTACTATAAGTTATATATTAGTGAAATAATTATATATATATGTATTATGAACATATATATATAAGTGTTTTAACCTTATTTTTAAGATATAATCCTAATGTATTTAAGGTTATCATATTTTAAACATAAGAATTACTCATTCCTGGAGATAACTAGGATGACACAAACATTTAGAGCCAGGAAATAATATTTCAGACAAACTTAATGAAGAAACTGGAAAAATAGGATTAGGATCCTGGGAAGGAGGAGGAAGCTTAGGATTAGGATTTTTAGATGAAGAAGCTGTTTTGGCATTTATGCTTTGAAGGAAGGTAGGGATTTTGGATAGTCATTTTTTAGGTATTGTTAAATCAGGATAGGTAGCTGGTCCAGTATAGATGTTAGTTCTGAAAGAAATAATTGGAAAATTACACTTAATTTTCTTAAGCCTGAAAAGATGACAGGCAGTTCTTCCAGGAAGACCAGAGTTAGAAATAAGAAAAGGTACTTGGTATTTGTTGCAAAGTTCACATGAGACTGCAAGGTTTTTTGTTGAAATTTTGATGATGATATTGATGATAAGATGAAGTTAAAATTTTTTGGGAGTATTTGAAGAGGTTTGTTGAAGAGGATGAAGGGAGAATGAATGTGTGTTTGATCAATTATGCAAATTTTAACAAATGGGGAAATTCTTTATTGGAGTGAGGATTTCAGGGTGTGTTCAAGTACAGAGACATGAAATGGCTTGAATAGCCATATTTCTAGAAGATTTTATTGGTCCTATATGAATACTGTAGTATAAATCCAATAAGTATTAAAATATAACTCAATATAAGGGTCTCTGTCAGCCAGGCTGTCTCAGGAGCCCAGTAATATGTTATAATACTTTATTGGAACCATAAGAGGGAATAAATTTATGTATTTTATGTATTTAAAATAAAATATTTTATTGTATAATGAAATTACATGAATATTTTATTAATGAGAAAAATAATTATGATCTTAATTTTATTATTCAGTAAATTATCTATATACTTACATAAAACATAATACATATTATATTCTATAAATCATGGCACATTTTTATGTATTTAATATTTATAAATTAATAATTAATTATTTATAAAGATATATTATAAGTGTAATGGTAAAATAAACTTATAATTTAATTTAAACTTAATGAATAAAATTTATATATTAAATAAAACTTTTCATATGTTATTATCCATAAATATTGGGCGCTTTTTTGACCCTTAATTGTGTCAGAAAAATTACTAAATAAGTTAAAATACTTATTTAATAAAAGTGTATTAAAACTCTCACTTTATACTATAAATATCATTAAATTAATTACTTGTTTCATTCAAACTATTTATTGCATTAATTAAATAATTAAAACAATCAATTATTTCTGCTTTATACTAGGTTAAATTGATTACATAAATTTTTGCTTCAAAATAATTTTATTTCTTTCAATTAAAACTCTTTAATCTCACTTTAATTTCTGTTTTGGATTATTTTACTTGAACTTATTATGTTTCATACTTACTTAGTAACTCATTATTTCAATTAACTGGTTTGGGAAACTATGGTGGGAAAATGAGTCTCTTAATCATGGGTTTAATTATTTGTTTTATGTTTTTCTCTTAATATCTATGTTTTACTTATATTCTTTTATTTTATTGTTTCACTTTATTACTATTTTGTATATACTCATTTGTGTGCTTTAGAGGTCCCCTTGCCTATATAAAGGCCTTGGGTAATCCCCTTTAGCCCAATCACTTACATTACTTATTACAATTTAAATATATTTTATTATTATTTTGTGTGACGCTTCAGTCCTCTTAAAATACTATATAAATACATTGGTTGCTTTAAGATTTTTAATAGTTAGTAATTGGTATTTAAGCAGAGAAGAATAAAATACTTACTGAATCATAAATCCCTATTAAAATACTGCCATTTGTCCTGTAAAAGTTCCTAAATTACCATTAAACTTTATTTAAAATCTCCATTATTCTTTTCATCTATTTTTTCCCCTTATTTTTTCCTTTAATTTCTTTCCCATTTTACCTTCCTTCTCTTTTCCTCTTCTCCTCTTCTCCTTCTTCTAGATGACCAGCCAAACATCTCAGTAATTTAAATCTCAAAAATTATATATGGGTCAAAATGTTATAGTTGCAGAAAAATAGATGTAATAGTTCAGATTCTAGTCAAAGACTTTATAAGTACTATTGATATGTATTGTAATTTTATTAGTTATATATTTTTGATTATAATGATGAAGAATGTAGAAAACAAGATCAAAAACCCCCTCCTTTTATACCCAATAATCCTTCTATGTACCCCCTTCATTTACCAGCACTATAAATGGCTAATGATGCCTCATTCTAGCTAATACACCTGTCCAACAACATATAATGACCAATAACATAATTAGAGTGATATCACCTTCCAAAATCCGGATGTAATAAGGATAATTCATCAAGATAAAAGAATAAGCAAAAAAAAGTGTGTATGCCTGTAATACCTTAAAATAAATGACTAAAAAGAGAAATTATAACACTGAATATTACATAATATTAATGGAAATCAATAGGTTAAATTATGTGGCTAATTATGACAATATACTACATGAAATCCCCATCCAAAAATAAACTATATTGACTGAGAAACCACTGAAAAACCCGAAAATGGGTGTGAGATGTGGGGTAACTACATGCAGTCCTTGGCAGGTGCTTTCACAAGTAAATCCTTGACAAATTTAGGCAAATTTAAGTGTTGTAGTGAAACAAAGGTGCCAAGTTTGAGATTATTAATGAAATAAGTGAATATAATAAGGTCAATGCAGCTATAATTAAATTAGGACACTAAATAAGCGCCTGTCACCTATTTTAGTTTATTTTCCCACAGTGGGCGTAGCATATAGGGTAATTATAGTGTGAAAAAGATAACTTTTCTAAAAAAGAAGCTATTCACGCAGGAAAAATGCAGGCAGTATTTTGCCAGTAAACAGAAGCCATTTCTGGCATAAAATACACCAATTTTGAAAAGTGATATTTTTATGCATTCGAGTAGCCAAATCAATAGGACAAACTAAGAAAAACTGATCTGTAAAAGCACGTTTTTAAAATTATTAAATTTATAGCACATATAGTCAGTCTTTAAGTGATGTAAAGTGCATTTCTTGTTTTTCACATAAAACAATGCTAAAAACAGCTTTATATCTACTTAAAAATTATGTAGCCTTATATTTAAGGTTGGTAAGATTACCCTAGAATATTAAAACTTAATATAAAGTTTATAAGACTTATAAAAGGTAGATATATGCATGTATATAAGGTGTTATAATGGCATATATTGTATTTTATCATAAATTTTACTTATTTATACAACTTGTGTACTTTTATTTATTATTCCTATGTATAGTCCATGTGTTTAAAATAATTTATAAATATTTTTACTCAGTCCTTGAGATATCCAGGCTGATAAAGGATGTGGCAGCCTAAAGACTAGTATGGCAATAGGTTTTGTTAAAAGAAGCTTTATTTTATTTGGTTATTAATGTTGAAAAAGCTAATCTAATTTTAAAATGGTTTATAGTTAAAAGAATAAGTAATTAAAAGGTTCAAAAAGTGTTAATTTTAAAAGTCAAGATTAAATGGTGTAGAAAATCCTATAGTACTAGCTATAGGCCTTGACCAAGGGAGTTGGAGTAAAACTGGAGGGAAAAACCCCTGTCCCTTTGAGAAATAACAGGTGAGATTTATTTGCTACAGAAAATTAAAGACTGTTACAATACCCCTTCCAACACACTTCTTGACTGCTTTACAAGTCAAGACAGTAGCTAATAACAGACCACTGAGAGCAAAAGAACCAGAAACCTGAAATGCAGAATGATCCACACCAGAAACCAAAGACACAGTGCACTTGTTGCACAAGCACAGCAAAAAAACATGATGTAGGTTGCAAAGCTACAACAGAGAGATCAGTTGCCAAAGTTGAGTTAAATGAAGAACTAAACTTGCAACAAACATGGCCAATTGTGGCCGAAAAAAGTGAAAACTGAGTGAGGAACAATAATATTACTACTGGATGGATGTATCATAATTAAAGTTGCCCCAAACTGTCTTATTCAGTATGTACACACAGACCACCATCTCAAAAAATCCATGCACCAAAACAAATTTGTCACTTTTGACAGCCAAATTGAATAAAACCCCTCTAGAAACACTCCTCAGCCTTCTATAACCAAGGGGGGGCCGCCCAATGTTAAGCAGCTTGCCTAGTAGCGGCCAGACCTCCCTAAAGTCAGAAAACCACCAAAAACCTCCAATAAAGACCAAAATACTTAGAAAAATCCACCACAACTAATAAAACCTTTAAGACACAAAATTAAGCGATGAAAAAATCGTGACATAAATATAGAGCCAAATTAGCTCTACTTAATGGTACTGAGCACTTAACTCTAAGACTTAAGGTTAGCCCATAAAAGACAAAAAACAAAATTAAACAATCTTTTAGAAAAAAAATGAGGAAATAACCCCTTAAAACTTAGAATATGAAAAATGTCATGAAGATGTAAAATATAGAGAAAAGCCGGGCCTATCCAACAATGGTAGTACCCACATGACCATAGTCCTAATAATCACTGAATAAAATTAGAAAAACACCCAATTATTCAACCAATGTCAATTAAGACATACCAAAACAGCACCAAACAGCTCAAAAAACGCCTCTGCCAATGTTGGAAGACAAACTCCTCAATCCAATTGAGAATGTCTACATTTTCCTTTACCAATCCCACCATCTTCACAAATTTTTCAAAACCAACCTCTGAAATGGGGCCCTGTCAATACTGTATTGACCATAAACTCACCTGTACCGTAACACCACCAATTCATCCATACAGAACTGCTTGTGATGCTCGCTATTCCAAAAAAGAATCTTGCTCCAGACCTGGTCCATTATCATCTGCAACAGATTCACCTCCTCCTCAACCTGGTCCGTCTTCCAACAAAACCAAAAGATCTAGGCCTTCCATCTTGATACCCAGATTAATCAAAAAGTTACACCCTTCCAAAACGAGTGCCAAAACCACTAAAACCACTAGCTCTACCATACCTGGTCCTTCTGATGGTAAAAAAAATGCTTTTCCATACTGAAATTTAAACTGATGA
Source organism: Hemileia vastatrix (assembly GCA_030280995.1). Lineage (NCBI taxonomy): Eukaryota > Fungi > Basidiomycota > Pucciniomycetes > Pucciniales > Zaghouaniaceae > Hemileia > Hemileia vastatrix. The sequence continues at coordinate 26,783,064 of JASXTE010000015.1, forward strand.
ATTTCCAGTTCATTCCCATCCAGACAGTGATGATGAAAATGTGGGAACCATTGAAGCACAACCACCCAATTAATTGCCCACAATCAAGGACAAATTCCAAGAACACTCTTCTCAACAAAAACATATCATTCTAAACTATTTCTAATCCACTCCTGCCAAAGATCCACAGGAAATTGAGAAAAGAAGACACCTCAACCACCAGTTCAAGACTAATGCTGAACAATTTCTTTCATCTCTTGATTCTCTTCTGTAATTGATTCTTGCCTGCAATTCTTGACATAGAAATAAAAAAATTGAACACTTTCCAGAATTTTTGAATTTAGCCAACCATAAAATAAATTCCATAGTTTACAGTTATGGGGAACTCATGCTCATTTTCAAGTCTTGGGGGACTAACAGCCCTCATTTTATAGTCTTGGGGGACTCAAAAATACTCAGTTTACAGTCTTGGGGAACTCAAAGCCTAAATCATAAAGGCAAAAACAAAGATCAAATCATTAAAGACTAAATAAATAATCTAAAATTCTGGTTTAACTGTTCTACAGAGCAACCAGCTCTTCAGTTACCCCCACACTTGCTTTAAATAAATTCAGAGCCTTCCCCTATGGATAACCTCTGCCAGAATTACACCAACATCACATTATCAGTTTATAGTCTTAAAGGACTCATTCGTCAAACCATCCTCAGTTTTTAGTCTTGGGGGACTATACCATTCTTAAGTTTGAAGTCTTGATGGACTTCCAACAGTGTTCATTTTAAAGTCTTGACAGACTTTCCACACTTTGCATAAAAAGACAGAGCCAATTCCATGAACAATACTCCACAACCACCCTACTGACCTTCCACTTTCTCTTCATCATTTACCCATCACTGATAATAAATTTTCTTTTATCTCTCTTCTCTTTATTGTTGTCCCATTACAGATTATGGCCAGATCCCCAGACTCTGACCCATCAGACCTTCCTTTTTTCACTGCTCCCAAGGACTCTGCTTGCAAACATTGTTTCCACATGTTTAGACCTTGAACTTTCACTCTTCTAACTTCTGAGGCCAAACTCTACAACAGGGCCTGCGATTCTTGCAACTCCAAAAGGAAAAAATGTGAGAGAGACCGCAATTATCCTAAACCACTACCTTCACCTTCAAACAAATACATCTCTAGATATCCTACCAGATACCCAGAACTAGGACCTGCTTTCTCATCTCTATCTTCAGCTCCATCCAGAAGATCACACTTCTTTCTCCCTAGAGCTCTCTCCAAAAGACCTTCTTTATCATCTCAAGAAGGTACAATTATCTCAGCAAAACTCATCTAAAACAGCTTAAATATAAGCTCCCAGGCTTCTAGACCATGTTCAGGTGGCCCTTTGGCCTAATTAGAAAGCAAAAATCAAGCTCAAAACCTCCGAATTCAGCCAGACAACAGCCAAAAACTCCACTTAACAACCCCCTAAAGCTCCCAGAGAAATGTGCTCAACAATTTCTTCATCCAAAAATGCCAAAAATTCCATATCTTGTAAAAGACCTTCCAGAGGACCTCAAGAAGACACCAGAGCACCAATCACTGCTCTCAGACAAAACTCTTCCACTTAAACAATAAGAATTAACTACACCTCTCCTCTGCCAGCCAATTACTCATCTGACAGTTCAATTTCATCCAGATCTTCATCCAGAAGATCCGAATCACCTTCCAGGTCACAAACTCCTGGACCATCCTACAACCAACCTGGTACTCCACCACCAGTATCCAACCAGACTGATCCAAGAAACGATATTATCAACAACAACAACCATAGTGCTTCAACCCAGTCACAGGAACATCCTCATTATGGTTCATATTCTCAACACCATTTAGAGGATGACCATGAAAATACATACCTCCATCTGGTTGATCCTCCTACTTTGTACATTCGAAATACTTCAACAGTCCAGATTCCAGCCCCTTAAAAATATGTTGATCTTCCAATCTATAAGTACCAAATTAATTCATCCCATTTCTTCAACAGACAAAAATTACTGATCCAATTCTTCTGTTTAGTTGGCACCCTGCCTCCTGAAACTACTATTGGGATTTTCCAACCTCTAGAAACCACATTGACAATGGATTACACCAATATGAAGCAACACCTAAGTATTTTATGTTCAAACATGCTTAAAGCCTTTGCTCTTCATGGGAAATTGTATGAATTCAAGAAGAATCTGAGAGAAAAACTTCTTGATTATCATTGGAAGATGTCTAGAATAATTAAGCACACCTTCCAACACTCCATCCCAGCCTCTTCTACTTTTACCAAAAAATTACCTTCTAATCTGGTTCCTGACCATTACAATCCATACACTCTTTCCAGCCACCTACACCACAAGGAACACAGTTCTTCCTCCATCCCAACAAAAAGAAAAAACACCACCATAATCTGGACCAACCACAGGAGGCTTCTTCTTCCTTACATTGAATAAAAAAGTAATTAATAATTCACTAAATAGAGAAAACAATAATAATTAGAAATATATATATATAAAATTGTTTTATCTATTGTTTTTTTTATTTGTTTTAAAATTAAAATTAAAATTTAATTTTATATATATATTTATATTTATATTTATATTTATATTTATATTTATCTTTATATTTATATTTATATTTATATTTATATTTATATTTATATTTATATTTATATTTATATTTATATTTATCTTTATATTTATATTTATATTTATATTTATATTTATATTTATATTTATATTTATCTTTATATTTATATTTATCTTTATATTTATCTTTATATTTATATTTATCTTTATATTTATATTTATATTTATATTTATATTTATATTTATATTTATATTTATATTTATATTTATATTTATATTTATATTTATATTTATATTTATATTTATATTTATATTTATATTTATATTTATATTTATATTTATATTTATATTTATATTTATATTTATATTTATATTTATCTTTATATTTATATTTATATTTATATTTATATTTATATTTATATTTATATTTATATTTATATTTATATTTATATTTATCTTTATATTTATATTTATCTTTATATTTATATTTATATTTATATTTATATTTATATTTATATTTATATTTATATTTATATTTATATTTATATTTATATTTATATTTATATTTATATTTATATTTATATTTATATTTATATTTATATTTATATTTATATTTATATTTATATTTATATTTATATTTATATTTATATTTATATTTATATTTATATTTATATTTATATTTATATTTATATTTATATTTATATTTATATTTATATTTATATTTATATTTATATTTATATTTATATTTATATTTATATTTATATTTATATTTATATTTATATTTATATTTATATTTATATTTATATTTATATTTATATTTATATTTATATTTATATTTATATTTTAACTTTATTTTTATTTTTATTTTTATTTTTATTTTTATTTTTATTTTTATTTTTATTTTTATTTTTATTTTTATTTTTATTTTTATTTTTATTTTTATTTTTATTTTTATTTTTATTTTTATTTTTATTTTTATTTTTATTTTTATTTTTATTTTTATTTTTATTTTTATTTTTATTTTTATTTTTATTTTTATTTTTATTTTTATTTTTATTTTTATTTTTATTTTTATTTTTATTTTTATTTTTATTTTTATTTTTATTTTTATTTTTATTTTTATTTTTATTTTTATTTTTATTTTTATTTTTATTTTTATTTTTATTTTTATTTTTATTTTTATTTTTATTTTTATTTTTATTTTTATTTTTATTTTTATTTTTATTTTTATTTTTATTTTTATTTTTATTTTTATTTTTATTTTTATTTTTATTTTTATTTTTATTTTTATTTTTATTTTTATTTTTATTTTTATTTTTATTTTTATTTTTATTTTTATTTTTATTTTTATTTTTATTTTTATTTTTATTTTTATTTTTATTTTTATTTTTATTTTTATTTTTATTTTTATTTTTATTTTTATTTTTATTTTTTATTTCTTATTTTTTTATTTTTTTTTATTGACTATTACTAAAACTACTAACATACAAAAAAACACTTGAAAATAATTAAACAAAATTTCCCAACAAAATATGAGGGGTGAGAAATTAAAATGAAATGAATAATAATAAGATAAAATATTTAATAATTACAAATGGTATCCCCCCAGCAAATTGATGAGCTGATACCCTGAGACCTTACCCACATCCAAGTGCACCTTGATGTGGATACACCATTGTAAAAATTTAAAATAAATTTAGATAAAAATAAATTATTATAAATAATGTCAATAAAGATAAGATGAAATGAATATAAATTAAAGTAAATAATAAAAAAATGAGATAAGGATAAATGGAAAATAGAATTTCCAGGCCAATAGATGAGCCTTTCTCCATTAATTTTTGCCAACATCCAGGTGAACCTGATGTGGTGACACCATATAATATAATTTTGTGATTTTCCCTCTATATATCCTAATACCCCCCAAAAAAAGAAAATAATCTAAAACTTCTATATAACACAACCATAGTCACAAAAATAAAGAAAGGAAAAGAAAAAGTCTGGCTCTATAGGAAGTCCAGTCCAAAGAAATGATAACTGGGTGGGCTACTTCCAATAAGTAAAAATGATGGGAGACCACCAGTGATCCACAACCAATACAAATAGACCAAAGATAAAGAAGCCAGTCCTAAGCCAGTTTATAGTCATAGTGGATTTGAAACCTGAATAAAAAACAAGAACTAGGATACAAATAGGACAAACAAAATACTTGAAACAGACATTGTGGGGTAACTTTTCTAACAAGAAGCCAGCTCATCAGTTACCCCCACTGTCAAGGGGTCTTTCAAGTCTAGAAGGTTTTAAACTGTGGTCCAACAGCAGTGACAAGAGGATTTTTGGATCTCAAGTTTGGGGTACATATTTCCTTATCTTTTCAATTATTTACTCAATATAAAGAAATAAGAATATAAATTACTATTATAATTAATGGATTAGAATTACGTGAATGTAAATACTAAAGCAATAATAAATAGTAATAAATATGTTATTAAAGTAAATTGTTTTGCAGTATGAGTAAGTAATGGAATGATGAAAAACAACCAAAAGAGAGGCCTTATATAGGCAAGGGAGAGACAAACCACAGCAATAAAATTATAAAAACAGTAGTATGAGAGAGAGAGAAAAAGAATATTCAAGAAGGAGTATTTTCAAATAATAAAGTTGTTCTAAAAAGAAGGTGTCAGAAAGGTGTATTTACTGTATATGACAGAAATAAATTAATGTATCTAAAATTTACTGTAAATGTCAATTTTAAATAAGTAATTTGAATTTTTTGTAGGTAGTTAATTTTATTTAAATTTTTATTGTAATTTATTTTAATATTAATTTCTATTTTTTTAATCTGTCATTGAGCACAGTGTTAGAAAATAGAAATATAAGGGACATTTTAATATTAATTATAATTATTCACTAACTTTACCATTTTGTAATTAGTTAATTTATTATAGGTAAATTTAATGTGAATAATTAATTAATTAAAATAATAAGGTGTGGCTTCATCCAGTAAATAATTAATTATTTTACTGGGTGGGTCTAGCAGCCTGGATAAAATTCCCTCACTCTAAAAAAACAATAAAAAAAATGCCACGATTTTTTTTTATATTTCTTTGGTAGAGTAGAAAGATTAGATATCTGATTCACAGGTATTCAAGAATCATATTCAGAAGATTTATTCTTGAATCTCAATAAGTATTCTGTACCTTTTCCAGCAGTAACTATTCTGTCATTTAGAATCTTATCAATTTCTGCTGTCTCAGTGATTTCAATAGGGGTCTTTTTTGGTCTTCCACTCCTCATAGTAAATAAATCACTATTGGATGTGCAAGTTTTCAAAAGAGATATTGGAAAAACAGGATTTTTTCTGTCATATAAAGAATGCAAAATAATTTCAATTGCATTATCACCAACCATTCTTCTGACGAAAAATGGGCCAACAAATGGGTCTTTCAATTTTATATTACCTTCTAAATTGAAGTGGACTGTAGAAATCAACACTTCATCACCCTTTATAGAAGTGTATTCTTTATGGGATTTATCCCATCTCTTCTTCTCAAATTCAAAGGATTTTTAAATACAATTTCGAGCATGACTTTTGAAAAATTGCTGCATTTGAAGAAAAGATTTTACACCAGTATGTAAATCCAATTTAGGTATTTTATTATTGAGAATTTGGCCAGGAGTATTTGGAACATATACAATCCAGAGCTCATAAAGCTTTCTTTGAGTAACAGAATGAACAGTGCTATTATAAGCAAATTCCAAACCAGGAAGTAAGGTAACCTCATGAGTAAATCTGTCAATGTCTTTGTACTCAAGGCCAAAGGCAAAATACCTTCTTATCATGTCCTCTAAAGTCTGAATTTTTCTTTCGGCTAATCCATCAGTCTGAGAGTGATGGGAAGTAGAAAGTTTCAGATCACAACCACAAACATCCATCACAGACATCCAAAATTCAGAAGTAAATTTAGGGTCTCTGTCAGAGATTATTGCTTTAGGAAAACCAGCAGTATTAAACATATGAGAAAACCATAAGAAAGCCAATACTTTAGTGGAAATATCCTTTTGAGTAGGGATAAATTTACACATTTTTGTGAGTCTGTCCACAATAACCCAACAAGAGTTATAACTGTCTTTTCCAGCAATAGGTAATCCTGTTACCAAATCCATGTTTATTATCTGCCATTGTGCATCAGGTGGTTCAATATGTTGCATTATTCCAGCTCTCTTACCAGTCACCTTTTTGATTTTTGAAAAGAATCACAAGATTAAACATATAATTTGGTGTCTTCAGACATATTAACCCACAAAGCAGTGTTTTTAATTCTGATCATTGGTTTTTCAAGATCAAAATGTCCAGCTAATATTTCATCATGACAAATATTCAAGATGAACTCTTTCATAGAAGGAGGAATAACAATGACATTACTCCACTTTCTTCTATAATATAGATATCCTTAATCAATTGAAAATTTACTTTTTCCAAAGCCTTTTGGTACTTTGGTGGAAGAGTTTTAATTAATGCTTGCATTGAAGCATTCATTGGATCATTTAATATGGTGCATAATTTTTTTAAGTCAGTGTCCTTATCATATGAATCCAGAATAAGCTGTAATAGCTCTTCATCCATATCAACCACATATATCCCATGAATATGAATAATTTCATACTCAGGATAATAATCAGGATTAGAGTCATCATTTGGTAAAGGTAACCTTGATAAAATATCCACATTTGAGTGAAAAATACCAGCCCTATGAATAATAGTCATTCTCCCTCTGTATTACTGAGCAGCTAACTGCCATCTGAACATATGTCTGTTATGTTTTTTAAAGTTTAAAAGGGATTTAACTGCACTGCAGTCAGTGACAAGCTCAAATTTCTGGTCATCTAGTTAATAATGTAAATTTTCTAGATCCCACACTACGGCAAAACATGCAAGCTGAGTGGCACCATATTTCCATTCACTATTTCTTAAGGTTCTTGAAATATAAAAAATTACTACTTCTGATACTTTATTATTCATCACTTGTTTTTGATGGAGGGAAGCACCAAGACCAATAAAGCTGGCATCCGTGTACAAAACAAATGGTTGATTAAAGTCAGGTAAAGCAAGAATTGTTGCTGACATCAAACAGTGTTTCATAGTGTCAAAAGCTCTCTGTCTTTCACTATTCCAGACAAAAGCAACATCCTTTCTAGTCGATTGGGTAAGGGGTAAAGCTAAGACTTGGTAATTTCTAATATACTGTCTATAGTATCCACACATTCCCAAGAAAATCTGGAGCTCTCTAAATGTGGTAGGAGCCTTCACCCATTGTATGGCTGCCACTTTGTTTTGGTTAACACATATCTGTAACCCTAAAACAACATGACCAAGCACTTTTAAGGAATAAAAACCAAATTTACATTTTTTCAAAGCAAGTGTCATATTTATTTCATCCATTTTGTGGAACACTTTACGCAGGTGGTTAAGATGGTCCTAAAATAATTTTGAGAATATAATGATATCATCAATAAAAACCATCAGCCATTCTTCAATTATCTCTTGATGGAATGTGTTATCAATAACTTGATGAAAAACTGAAGGGGAATTTTCAGGGCCAAATGGCATCCTAACATACTTATAAATACCCATATGAGTAGCAATCATCAGAAAATTCTGGGAATTCTTCTCAACAGGTACCTAGTGATATCCCTTGTAACCATCCAGACAGCTGATATATTTAGCACCTTGTAAGGTAGCATAAATAGAGCTAATTCTAGGTAAAGGATAGATATCATCAACAGTATAAGTATTTAATGCTCAATAAACACCACATAACCTGGCTTTATCTTTCTCATAAGAAATTAGGACAGGTGAGATAACACAATATTAAGGAGTTTCAACTACCTTTTCAATAATATTCATTTTTAAAAGGGTGGAGATATTGTCCTCAATATCTTTTCTCTTTGTGGGAGAAGCAGGATAATGCTTCTTCTTTAAACTAGGTGGTATGTCAGTTAATGGACAAGATAATTAAAGTTTCATTTCGTTCTTAACTAATCCTAGTTCATGTGACCCATGAGAAAAGGCCATAGGAAAAGATTTGATCAATTTAATGATGAAATCTTTATCCTCACAAGAAAGTTGTTTTCCAGAAGAATCATTGTCAATTTCAGGGATAAGGGAATGCATTTCTTTTTTAGATCTTCCTTTATATTGAGCCACAGAATTACATGTGTTCAATTCTGGTTTTAATAATTTTTTTGGGGAGGAAATCTTAAATTTTCTCTTCCCATTAATCCCCATTGTGAAACATTGCTTTGAAGGATCCAATTTTATCCCATACTTGGTTAAAATATCATTTCCTATAATAAAACAACTGCTTAAGTTATTATTTTTCATGAAAACAAAATCATATACAGCTCTTACAAAACCATGGTTATATTTAAAAAACACTGTGGCTTTGTATTTACCAATGGGGGACAAAACAGAGCCATAACTTCTCCAATTTTCAGAAATGAGAGGCATAAGTTTTGATTTATAGTTTTGATCCACTGAAGCAAGTGCTTTTTCAGATACTACATTTCCTCCAGCTCCAGAATCCAGAACAACCTCAATGCTGGTTCCATTGATCAAGACTGGTGCTTTGAGAGGGGCAATAACAATTGAGCTATCCTCAATGTTCTTTATGATCTCAGCATCCTCAACTGTAGATAAATCATTATTATCAATATCAATAGTATTTAAATAATGAATATCTTCATCCAGCATCAAGATTTCTTGTTGAGATTCATATGAAATATTGCTGGCACAATCACTTGAAGTATCATCCAGTGCTATTGTGTCATCAGCATGCTCCTCAGTTTGTTCAACAATATATATCTTCTTTTCACAAACATGGCCTTTCTGCCAAGGCTTGTTTCACTTGAAGCAAGTGTTTGTTGCATACTTTTTAGGTGCAACTGGGGCTGAAGGTTTACCATCCTTTTCCAGAGGTTTCTGTTGGGAAGTGGAGGGTTTCTACAAAGAGGTTCTAGGAATGAATTTTCTGGAATCATATGTGTTGTTTAGAAGGATCTCATTACAAGTATTATCGAAGGAAGAAGGTTCTCTGGAGAACTCAGTCTTAGCAACTATCAAGTCTCTCAAAGACATTGGTAATTTATATAGGATCCTGTCCTTCCATAACTCAAACTCTCCATATCTGGTTCCATTTCCCTCAAGACTTTTACAAGTTTCATTAAGAACTGAATAGGTTTATCAGTAGAAGAGTTATATCTAGTTTCTTCATACTGCCTTTGTTGAGCCATCCTAAATTTGTAGCCACCAAATTGTGCTTTAATCAATGGTTTCCAATCTTCCCATGAGTAGTAATTCCTATCCAAGAGAAAAGATTCATACAACATTAGGGCTACATTGGTAAACAAAGAAATTAACCTAGACACAATATCCTCATCTGGGAGTTTGTAATAATTTTTCAAATTATCAATTATGTAAATGAATTGCTGCCAATCAGAAGAAGAATCACCATAAAATGTTGGATACTGGTCAAGTTTTGACAAATTATTTTGATTTGAAGAAGTCTCCTTAGTATTAGCTTCTTTCTGAGTAAGAAGCAGCTGTAACTTCTCCAATTGTGCAGTAATCTCATTTTTTAATCCTTCTGTTGAAGATCCTTGTGCATCATCAATTTTTGATGGAAACTCAGTGGTATCAACAGGCGTTTCTGAATCTAATTGTACTTTAGATGAACTAGCAAGAGGTAACCTTGTAACATCCTGTACTATATGTTCCTTCAAAGAAATGTCAGAATATTTTTGATCATTAAACAATGAGTTTAATTTCTCTTCAATGGTTGTTAGTCTGGTTTTCACTCTTGGAAGACTAGATAAACTCCCATTGATTGTTGCAAAAGATAACTGGTTTTTATTTTAAAAAGATGAATAATGATCTCTCAATCTTTTCAGGTTTATCTTATCTACCTCTAGCTCCTGGCAACAGGCAGACACAGTATCTTGTAGTTTAGACAAATAATTTTTGATATTTTTCCATAAAGCAACTTTCTTTTCATGAGTTACTTTGCAATGAAACTAATCATCAGAAACTCTCTGTAAATCACTCCTCAATTCTTGATAACCCTTTTAAGTTAAAAAACTATTTTTTTCTGAGTAAATTGCATGTTGTTAATGACATGATTTTGTTTTACAATAATATCTCTCAAATATTTATCATTAATTTTTGCATCATCTGGAGTGTTCCTCAATAAAGAAACAGAGTAACTTTCCAGATTCTCATAAAACTCAGGCTCAAGTGTTTCATCAATAGTAGCCATATCAGGATTTATCATTGAATTAGCAATTAAAACTAAAGGATTAGATACATTAGAATATTGAGTTATTTTTTTACTATTATCAGCCTCTACTGGTCTCACAGTGTCATCTCCTCTTCCAGAATTACCTGAAGGAACTGAATCAGTAACAAGAAATGGTAATTGAGATTCAATAGAGGGGCTTACCAAGGTTTGGGCAAGATCTGAATATTGTTTTTTCTTTTTCTGCCTCCTTGATAAGGGTTAGGATGTGTGGGGTTTAATTGACTGGGTCTTGATGGACCTGCCTGGGGAATTTGAGGCTGCTTATGTTGAGACAGATAATCCCAATGGGTGTTTAAACAATACCTCTGCCACTTTGATACTTCCACCTTTTCTGGTTTCTGGGTAGCCAATGGTGGAAGATCCCTGGGGGGAGGAGTTCTCCTCTTCTCTTGAAGAAAAGCATCTATTTCTCTTACCTTTTCATCTGGTGAGTCTGTTCTTGCTCTCAGTCTTAAGTTCTCTGTCTTCAGTTCATTTATGTGGGTGGAGAGATTCTTTACTTGCTGAGGTAAAGGCATTTTTTTATTTTGAAGCCTTTGGGAAGTTCTAGGGGGTTGATGGAAGGCTTTTGTTTCTGAGCATTTGTCTCCACTAGTATTTCCACATCCTGATTGGTCCAATAATTGATTAATTTGAGCCAATTTTGTAGTCAAGGGAGAGCTTACAGAAGTAGCTTAATCATAATCATCAGATCCGATTCCTCTTCAAGGGTAGCAGAAACACCTTGATCAGACATTTGTTAAATTTAACTTGAACTGAGGGAAGGAAATATTAAGATGTATTAGTTTTATTTTTGCTTTTAAAAGAAAAATAAGAAAAAAAATTTAAAAATCTTCAGGACAAAAATCCACCAAAATAATAATCACAATTTTTATTAATTCAAAATTATTTTATAACCAGGATTAAAAAAAATCAATTTTTTAATCAATAAAGAAAATTTTGATAATTATCAGGATTAGAATCAACTGAAGGATATTTAATTACCAGGACTTGATGTCAACTGAAATAATTTTAATATAATTTATTTTTTTTATTTTTAATATTTTATTTTCAGGACAGTTTGTCAACTGGAACAACAATATTATTTTAATTTATCAGAAAAAATTCAACTGAAAAAAAATATAATATAATAATAATAAAATATTTTATATTACTTCTAGGACTAAGAGCACTATAGTTCTATCTTTTTCAACTAGGAAAAAAAAAATTTCCAAATTACCAGGCACCTCCCCCTGTAAAATGAGCAAATAAATTCCACTTACAGAGTGCTGAGTAAAAGGAAATACGTAGAGTATGAAGAGTGCAAAGTGACCCACAAAGAGTAATCAATATAATTACAACAAATATATGTGACTCTAGTCAATATATAAACTTAAGTTTTGGGGTGCGGTTCAATTCCCGGTTGAAGAAAAAAGGAAGTCAAGTGGCTGATGAGGTTTGTCCTCTTTGTTGTATACTTGTCCTATTGGCACCTTGTTGTTGATGGTCCCTCAGTTACCGGTTTCAAGATATCAATGCGCTGTCAACTATTTGGAAAGGGCCTCAGTTTTCAAGGGGTCTTTCAAGTCTAGAAGGTTTTTAACGGTGGTCCAACAGCAGTGACAAGGGGATTTTTAAATCTAAAGTTTGGGGTACGTATTTCCTTATCTTTTCGATTATTTTACTCAACATAAAGACTTAAGAATATAAATTACTATTATATTTAATGGATTAGAATTACGTAAATGTAAGTACTAAAGCAATAATAAAAAGTAATAAATATGTTAGTAAAGTAAATAGTTTTGCAGTATGAGTAAGTAATGGAATGATGAAAAACAACCAAAAGAGAGGCATATATAGACAAAGGAGAGACAAAGCATGGAAATAAAATTCTAAAAACAGTAGTATGAGAGAGAGAGAAAAAGAATATTCCAGAAGGAGTATTTTTGAATAATAAAGTTGTTCTATAAAGAAGGTGTCGGAAAGATGTATTTAATGTATATGACAGAAATAAATTAATGTATTTGAAATTTACTGCAAATTTCAATTTTAAATAAGTAATTTGAATTTTTTGTAGGTAGTAAATTTTCTTTAAATTTTTATTGTAATTTGTTTTAATATTAATTTCTATTTCTTTTAACCTGTCATTGAGCACGGTGTTAGAAGGTAGAAATAAAAGGGACATTTTAATATTAATTTTAATTATTCACTAACTTTACCATTTTGTAATTAGTTAATTTATTATAGGTAAATTTAATGTAAATAATTAATTAAAATAATAAGGTGTGGCTTCATCCAGTAAATAATTGATTATTTTACTTGGTAAGTCTAGTAGCCTGGCTGACACCCACACTTTCAAAATAAAATCTAGAAGCCCTCCCTGGGTACCTTCAAACAAAAACACAACATCCAAAATAATAAACCAAAACCAATAAGTGTGAAGAATCCAGCACTTGAAGACAAAAAGAGCTTCCAGTTTCAAGTCATAGGAAACTACAACCTGTGAAGAGAAACCAATACTAGGGTTCAAAAATATTAAGAGAAGGGGTTTGAAACAGACAATCTGGGGTAACTGTTCCAAAGAACAGCCAGCTCATCAGTTTTCCCTACACTTGCCAAGATCAAATCTAGAAGCCCCACTCATGGGTATTTTCTAAAAAAAAAACAAAAGATCCCAACAAAACAGATGCACAGCATCACCAAAATCCAAATTTAAAGAATAGTCCATAGTTTATCCTCATTGTGAAGTCAATATTCTTCACTTATAGTGCCTATTGGGTAAAATATCTTTAGCTGATCAGCAGCCACTCTCTTCTTTAAGACTGCACCATTTAACTCCTCCAAAACATAAGAAACTTCAGACACCTGAGATCTGACTCTGTAAGGTCCATTCCATCTGTCAGAAAACATTTTTTCCCACTGGATCTCGAAAACTCTGTTGTACACCAAAACAAAACAACCAGGTTTTAAGGGATTCCTTAGTCTATGAGCCAGCTTCTTATCCCAGTATCTGACTGATTGATTTCTTATCTTCATCATTCTTAAGTATGCATTCTCTTGAAATTCCTCTCTACATTCCAACTTTTTCATCCTGGCACAGAGCAAATCTTCTGTTGAGCACAAATCATCCCAATAAATTCCAAGATAAGAGACAGTATCCAAGTCCAGTGGTAGAACAGCTTTTTGCCCAAACATTAATTCATAAGGAGAATAGCCAGCTTTCCTTTTTACAGTGACCCTATCAGAAAATAAAACTAAGGGTAAATAATGACTCCACTTTTCAGCAATATCTCCACACATCTTCACCAAAGAATTCTTGATAACTTGATGGCCACTTTCAAAAATGTCTTCAGCTTCAGTATAATAGGGTGTAGCCACTCTAAATTTTAAACCAATACTTGCCACAGCTTCTTTGAATTCAGCTCCAAACTCTGGCCCACCATCAACAGTCACAAACTTCATAAACCCATATCTAAACACCCATTCCTTCTTTAAAAAGTCTACCAAATTTTTGGCAGTAAAATTAACCAGAGGCACTGCCTCAACCCAACCAGACAAATCATCCCTGAAAACAATAAAGTGTTTATACCTGCTCTCTCTGATGTGTACAGCATCCAGACTAACTCTTCCAAACACAGTTGATTCACCAGTAGCACAGCCAACCTCTTTAGGTTTAAAGTGACTTCTTCTTTGACATTATTCAAAAGATTGAACACAACCCTGAACAGCCAACTTCATACCTGGCCACCAAAATCTATCTGCTACTCTCCTAAAAGTCTCCCCAAAGCCTCTATGACCAAGTTCTTCATGAAAAGATTTTAACACCAACTCTTGAACATTCTTTTGAGTCACCACCACTTGAGTATTTGGATGTCTCTTCCTTATCAACCTCCTTCCTCACACATAGATGTCAGGACTCTTCTTCTTGATTGTCACCCAAGTATCATCATCACAAATATCTGGCCTCTCCAAGGTTAAAAGATATTCAACCATAATAAAATAGAACCCAGTCTGACACCAGTTCTCATATTCAAAATCCAACAAAACAACATCCAAGGGTACAACCCTCTCATCAAAATCTCCAGTGTACACATGATCAACACAACCAGCTTATCCAGGACACCAATCCCTAAACTTTGGTACATCTTTTCCTTCCACTGAATCTTAAGAGAATCCAGTTCAATAACAAAAAAACCATTATCTAATTTTGGGCCTTCCCAAACAACAGCCCCATATTCATCAACAAAGACATCCTGACCACCAGAATCAAGATTAGATCCAGCCAGTTTTACCTCCTGGGAGAGGAGAGAACTATCTTTCAGCTTAGCCTCATGGGGGAAGAGAGAAAAAAACTTCAGTACTCTTTGTGCTTGCCCTATTCACTGGGACATCTTCATCAAATTCTTCAGAGTCTGAATATTCATTTGTGGGTGGTCTTCTTGATAATCCATCTGTCATTGTAAAAGTTTTTCCAGGTTTATGTAACAGGTCAAAAGAAAAATTCTGAATAAATGCCACCCACCTAGTCATTGGAGAATTTGAAAGACTAGGTGTATTGATCATTTGAACCAGAGATTTTGCATCCACCTTCAGCTCAAAATGCTGCCCCCACAAAACATTTTGAAGCTCCTTAAACTTTTGGCTAACCCACAAAATTACAACACAGTTTGAGAATATCTAGATTCAACCTCATTAAATAACAGAGAATTGTACCTTACTGGCCTGACCCTCTCAGTTTTATATTCCTGAGACAAAACAGAACCTGAAGCAATATAACTTGAGTCCACTGCCAGATAAACTTTTCCAGCTCCCACTCCATAATCCAAATTGTGAAGAATAATATCTTCACCTACCACTTTCTTCAACTTCTGAAAAGCCTCTTCATACTCTTCAGTCCATACCCACTCTGCATCTTTCCTGGTCAACTTCCTCAAAGGTGAATCCAACAAAGAAAAACCTTTAATAAAAATTCTGACATATACACAAACCCCCAAAAACCCCTGACTTCAGCAGTATTTTTAGGCCTTGGCAATGACTAAATTTTATTAACTTTTTTCTTTGCCATAATCCTTCCCTCTTTACATACCACATGAGCCAGAATTTCCAGAGCAGGAACATAACAACCAACCTTTGACCCAGAAATGGTCAACCCAGCCTCTTAAATCCTAAAAAATACTCTTTCTAGAGTGATTTCATACTCTTAAAAAATCCACCTTATACCTGGATTCAACTTCAGCACCTCTTTCTTATAATCAGTGAATGGTCCTTTAATTCCAACTTCATCACTAAAAATACCAGCATGAGTAGGAACCTCATCCTGTAAAATCTAAGCCATTTGTTCTTGATATACTGCTACTGAATTAGTTTCTCCTTGAGGCAACCTAGTGAGCTGAAATCTTCCCAGAGGAGTCTAAAAAGTTGTAAGTGGCCATGAATCAATTTGAACTTCTACGTCATCATAACCACCTATAATATCACCCAAAACATAACACAAACTTCCAGAAAAAGCTTCCATAAAGTCCTCTGCACTTGGCCACATCCCAGAATCCTTGATAGTGACTCTATTCAAGACTCTAAGATCATGAAACTCCCTCAGCCTTCTTTACACAAAAAACCAGACTTAAGTAACAAGATGTTGATTGATCATATAAACCAGTCCTGACTTGTTCCCTTAAATTCTCTACAAAATAATTCCTAATAGCAGCTGGAATTGGAATAGGTTTTGTTTTCCAAAGTTCATGACCAACTACAGGGATCAAGTAAGGTTTCCCATAAGAGTTTTTCAACACACCCCTTTCCTCTTCAACAAATGCCCCTCAGCACAATAATTTGCGACAAAAAATTCTTTTCCTCATCAGAAAACCACCCATCAGGACCAAAATTAACAACTTTCAACCTTTCCACAGTCACTCTAGCAGTTTCCACAAAATCAAGAGGACTCTTTACCAGAGGAGTGCAGTACGTATCTCTTTACCAAAGACGATTAAATCCTACAGGAATAGGCTAATTTACAGGCCTAATCTTCAGCGCTACCTTCTTATACTTTGCAACTCCACCTTCAACTTGAGAGATCTTCAGGACATCTTCACCACCAGACCTAGAGCAAAAACCAAGGGTTTCCCCATTGCCCACATGTGTGGCCAAGGTAATGTTTTTGAAATGTGTTGAAGAAACCCTAGCAGTGCAATTGGGAGAACTTACTTTTATTCCCCAATCTCACCACTCTAAAACTTTTCCACATATCCACATCTTCATCTTCACTTCCATCTTTTAAATCTTCAAATCTTGATTAATCTTCTGAATCACATCTTCTAAAATTTTGCAGTTTATCCTCATGCTGTAGGCCCAAAAATTGATCATTCTGATCTTCTTCCTTCAAAAATTTGTGCAGTTTAACCTCATGCTGGAGGCCCAAAAATTGATCTTTTGGATCTACACAAAAATAATTCTTGTCTTCTTTCTTGATTATCTTCAGATTTTTTTCTTTATTTTCTTCAGTTATCTTGAAATTTTTATTTTCTTTTCTTGAGTTTTTTTCTATCCTACAAAAAATACCAGCTGTTTTGTCAGTGTATCTAGTATTAAAGTATGATTTAATAGTATTTATAAATAGTACTACTACTTTTTAATAAATGATTTAGTTATTAAACCTCAGGGGAAGACTAATAAAATAGATATTCTCAAATAAAACTCACAATACCTGGATTTAAATGTGTGCTAGTGGTGGAAAATAGATGAATATAATATAGTTATAGCTTATAAAAAGATAATGTCAATTTATAACGGATTTATAATATATCTTTGAATAATAATAATTGTGTTATAATGATTATTTGAATTGTAGTAGGTAAGTGATGTCTAATAACCGCCAAAATCCTCCCTTACTTATACCAAAATCCACTGGAGTGCACAGACCTTCAATCCAGATGATGTCACTGATATCCCCGGCAATTACAGCACTTTGAGGGCCCATCACCTCCCCATGGCGTCAATTTCAAGCAGATTCAACACCCAGACCTCCAGTAAGGACCCTCCATCACAATTAATGATAACACAGACCCATACCATAAATAGAAAATCCAGATAAAAGCAGATACCATAAAGAAACAGGTAAAATAACTCATCCAAAGAGAATATGATTAAACTCAAAGAATATAAGTAAAAAATTAAATTTAAAAGCCCCCAATAACATCCCCAAGCATCCATATCAACCCAGAAATGACCTCCCAACCCATAAATCCGTGAATATTCATCCAAGGAAGCAGATTAAGTTGTCCAGACTGAGTTTATGTGCCTGAAATAGATGTTTATGCATCTGTAGGAGTTTTGAGTCGACTGGATACATCCATATTACCTAAAATAAGAAGTGAAACAAAGGTTACAGGCTATTAAGAGGCTAAAACCCACTTATATACCTAAATATACATAATATACTTCATATTTCATTGAATATGAGATTTAGCTTATGTATGTCAATAATTACTTGATATAACTTAAGATAAGTATATTATGACTCCATTAGCACCTAAATAAGTATTATTAGGCTATGGATAAGCTATTTAAACTACTAAAATTTATATCATAGAGTAATAATTATATATATATGTAATATAATCAAATATATTATTGTTTTAACCTTATTTTTAATTAATAAGATTAATGTACTTAAGGATATCTTATTTTAAGTATAAGAAATACTCATTCCTAGGGATATCTAGGCTGACACTGCCTCACCCAAAAAAACAATAAAATAATGTTAAGACATTTTGATTAAAAGTAAGGAGAGAATAGAAATTTTTTTAGATTTTTTATAATACATATACTGAATAAACAGTATTATTTTTATTTAAATTTTTTCAAAAGATTTTTAAGATCAGAGATGTCATTTTCTGGAATCCACTGGACATATTCACTTGATTTATTTTTAAATCTCATTAGATACTCAACTCACTTATCTTTAGTAAGGTGTCTCTTTTTGAGTAACTTTTTAATTTCTGCCTTTTCAACTATTTCTTAAGGTTGCTGTTTGTGCCTTCCTGATCTTCTTGAAAATAGAGCAGTATCATTAGAATGGTATGCTTTTATAAGAGAAATAGGAAATACTTGATGTTTTCTATCATATGGTGCATATAGAATAACCTCAAAAGCATTATTACCAACCATCTTTTTAACCACAAATGGTCCAATGAATGGATACTTCAATTTAACATTACCATTCAAATTGAAATTTAGTGTAGAAATAAGGACTTCATCACCCTCTTTGAACATTTGTTCTTTATGGGCTTTGTCCCATCTTTTCTTCTCATACTCAAATACCTTATTTATACATTCTTGAGCATGTTTTCTGCATAGTTCTTGCATTTGAAGAAAAGATTTATTACCTGGATGGATATCCAATCTAGTTAATTTATTAAGAGTTTTAGCAGGGGTATTAGGTACATAAACCAACCATAACTCAAATGGCTTTTTGCTAGTGACAGAATGTACTGTACTATTGTATGCAAATTCTAAACTTAAGATAAGGGTTACCCAATGATGAGTGAATTTGTCATTGTCTTTAAAGTTAAGACCAAAATCACAATATCTAATTATAAATCCTTGATGATTTTAACATCCTCAAAATTTATTAAAGATTCATTTGATTTCATACTTAATATTGGATTTTCAAAGATGGACAAATCATCTTCCAACATACAGACTTCATTTTCATCACTATATGAGATATTACTGTCATAATCACTCAAATTATTACTCTTTTCTACTTTATTCTCAGATTCATGTTGATTTTCAACAATATTTATGGTTTCATCACACATGTGACCTTTAACCCAAGGCTTGTTACACTTATAACAAGTATTTGTTTCATACTTTTATGGTACAACAGGTGCAGTAGGTTTTATCTGCTACTCCTGAAGTGTTTTTGAATTCTGATTTTTCACAGGTTCAATATTTCTTTATTAGTGGAATTCCTTGCTTCATACTTATGGTTTAGTAATATTTCATTGCAAATATCAATGAAGTCAGAATATTCAGTAACATTAATTGTTCTAGCTACAACAATGTCTCTGAAATATATAGGTAATTTATATATTATCCCATCTTTCCATAAGTCAAAATCCATGTTAGGCTCAATAGCTTTTAATATTTTATTTAAATTCATTAAAAATACCATAGGTTTGTCATCATTAAATGGATTATACCTAGTTTTCTCATAAAGTCTCTGATGAGTGAGTCTGAATTTAGAACCTCCAAATTATTTTTCAATTAGTTGTTTCCATTCAGCCCAAGAGTAATCTTTACCCTCATTCAAAACAGCTTCAAAAAATAATAAAGCAACATCCTTAAATAAAGAGATCAATTTTGATGTTATTTCTTCATCTGGTAACTTATATGAGAATTTTAAGTTGTCAATTCTTTGGATAAAATGTTGCCAATCAGAGCTGGCTTCCTCATCATAAGTTTGGTACTGATCTATCTTAGGCCAGTTCTTCTGATTGGATTTTATTTCACTAATCTTAGGTAAATTCAGCAACTCATTTACTCTTGATAAATGGTCTTGTATTTCCTCCTGTGCCGATTTGTGACTTAAATTTTCAGATTTGACACTACCACCAGATGTTTTTAGTTGTGGTGGTATAGGGAAGGAATGAGATTCACTTTTGCTAATGAGAGGATTATTATTATACTGAGTATACTTATGATTATCCTGGTTCATTAGTAGATTGGCAGTTTCAACCTCAACTTTAGTCAATCTTTGTAGCAGCTCAGAGACACTTTGATTTGTCTGGGAAAAAGATAAATTAGTTCTTGATTCAGTTTTCAATAAATGTGTTTCATACAATTTTTCCAACTCACAGAATTTTTTTGAAAGTTTATTATATTTACTAATCAATGAATCATATTTAAGAGTTAGAGACAAATGTTCATTCTCCAATTCTTTATTACGTGTTGCAAGTTGAGAAATATTTAATGTTAATGATGAAATGATATCACTTATGAGCTTAACTGTCTGTTCCTCACAATCAGTCATTCTATTCCATAATTCTGAAACAATTCTATGGACAGTTGGATTATTGTTAAAATACTCCAAGTCTTCCTTCTCAATTCTTTCAATCTCTTGTGAACTTCTCATCTCACTAGTAAGTGATGGAAACTGAGGATTAACTGTATTATAAATACACTGTTGTTATTGACAAAAGACAAGTCAGGTGTATCTACATTAAAACATAATTTTCTTAAGTCCTCCTCTATTTTCTGCACATCTTGGAATCAATAATATTACCTACATTGTAATTATCAGTATTGTGTTCAATCTGAGAGGGTTATCTACTTACCATGGGATTTGTGTGAGCCCTGATTTTAGGTGCCTTTGTTTTCCCTTGTAGGGGTGAACTGAGAAAGTCTGATGAGGAGGAGGATCCTTGTTGCAGTTGTGACTGGACCATTGTTGATGGAACCAATCCCACTTCCATTTGTCTACCAGTATTTTCTCCTGGGAGTGATGTGACCCTCTTGGGGTAGGGGGTTGCTGACTTGGCTGGCCTCTGTTTAGCTCTGCCAATGATTGGTTCATCTACTGAAATCCTACCTTGCAATTGTTCTGTAATTGCTCTACCTCCATAAGCATGAGGGACTTTGATTCCTCCAACTTCAATACCTGTTTTGCCAGATTAAATAGTTGATCCTGTAGAGGCGGAGACATCTTTTTTATGGTAATCTTTTTTAAGAGGGCATCTTTTTCCTCTATGCTCCTTTGCTATGCCTGGGGGTATGACTGACCCTCCATGAATATGTCCTGGAGCAATGTTTTTGTTAGCTTTAGACCTGGTATTATAAGCAGGCTTTTCACTTACATTTTCCTGGGGAGCACTCATATTGATAAAAATAACAATATATCACTCCTACAGAAAGGAAAACCTATTGGAATTTTTAGATTAAAAGTTTTAGAAATTTTATTACTAATAAAAAGAACTGGAGCTTACCCTGAATTTAAATCTTTATTTATTTAAATAAAATATAATAAAAATTCGAAAAAATATGTTAAAAATAAAATAATAAGGTTAAATAGACCTTTATAAGGGTGAATAAATAGCTTACCAAGCTTCAAATGAATACCAATTTAATTGGGTGTTATATTTGTGACCAAATACCAAATGAAATTGGGTTTATATTGGGTACAGTTACTACTGTAAATATCTATTTTTTATTAAAAAAACTAGTACAATTATTATAAGGGTTCTTTTCTGAAATCACTGAGCTATGATGACCCACTAATATGCAGAAGACCCAAATATTTGGTTTGTTTTGAGCTATATTAAAGTAAAAATCACATCCCAAGGCTTATACTAAATAATAAGTAAAAAACTAAGGAAAGACCCCCAATTGTCAGTGTATCTAGTATTAAAGTATGATTTAATAGTATTTATTAATGGTACTACTACTTTTTAATAAATTATTTAGTTATTAAACCTCAGGGGAAGACTAATAAAATAGATATTCTCAAATAAAACTCACAATACTTGGATTTAAATGCGTGCAAGTGGTGGAAAATAGATGAATATAATATAGTTATAGGTTATAAAAAGATAATATCAATTTATAATGGCTTTATAATATATCTTTGAATAATAATAATTTTGTCATAATTTTTATTTGAAATGTAGTAAGTAAGTGATGTCTAATAACTGCCAAAATCCTCCCTTACTTATACCAAAATCCATTGGAGTGCACAGACCTTCAATCCAGATGATGTCACTGCTATCCCTGGCAATTACAGAACTGTGATGTCCATCACCTCCCCATGGCTTCCACTTCAAGCAGATTCAACACCCAGACCTCCAGTAAGGACCCTACATCACAATTAATGATAACACAGACCCATACCATAAATAGAAAATCCAGATAAAAGCGGATACCATAAAGAAACAGGTAAAATAACTCATCCAAAGAGAAGATAATGAAACCCAAAGCATATAAAGGAAACAAATGAAATGTTCAAGCCCTAAATAACATCCCCAAGCATCCATATTAACCCAGAAATTACCTCCCAACCCATAAATTCCTGAATATTCATCCAAAGAAGCAGATTAAGTTGTCCAGACTGAGGGTATGCGCCCAAAATAGATTTTTATGCTTCTGTAGGCATTTTGAGTCAACTTGATACGTCTATATGACCTAAAATATGCAGAAAAACAAAGGTTATAGGCTATTAAGAGGCTAAAACCCACTTATATACCTAAATATACATAATATATTGCATATTTCACTGAATATGAGATTTATGTATACATATAAGCTTATGTATGTCAATAATTACTTCATATCACTTAATATAAGTATATTATTACTCCATTAAAACCTTAATTATGATTAGAAGGCTATAAATAAGCTTTTTAAAGTACTATAATTTATAAAATAGAGTAATAATTATATATATATGTAATATAATCATATATATTAATGTTTTAACCTTATTTTTAAGATATAAGCTTAATTTACTTAAGGATATCTTATTTTAAGTATAGGAAATACTTAGTCCTAGGGATATCTAGGCTGACATGCTTCCTCAATGCTCACAGATGTGGGCAAGGTAATGTTTTTCAAAGGTGTATAAAAAACCCTATCGGTGAACGATTGGGAGGACTTACTTTTAGTATCCAATCTCACCAATTCACAGATTTTCCACATATTTTTTAATAAAGATATATAACCAATCTTCTTAATTGATCATGAATTGAAAAAATAATTGAGAATTTTGAGAGAGAACAGATACTTGATAAAAAACTTGACGAATATTTGCAGAGAAGAGAAACATTAAAAGAGAAAGTTGAAAATCCACTTGGTATATCTCCAAGGGAGCTGAACTACTACAACCTGGGATTTCCTCATCTTGGGGAGAGGTGGTAGAAATTGGGTGATCAGCCCTCATCACTCTAAAAAAGGCAGACTCCCGCTTGAGCCTTAGCCACACTCCAAAAAAACTGAGGCAGAAACCACTTCTCTCCTTCTCCTACAACAATACATGCACTAGCACATTGAAGACAAACAAGGACAAGTCTCCCAACCATCCTCTCCAGGAGATGATAACTTCATATGAAGTCTCCTTTCATCTTCACCAGTCAACTCCAAACTGACTCCCACATCAAACTGATAACTAATTCTTGCTTGAAAATCCATCAAGTATGGCCCACCCAAATCAGCCTTTACTATTCCTTCAGAAATATAAAAAAAACTTCCCTGAGGCTCCACCAACATCCAACTTCAGAAACTCAGTTTTTCCAACCGATTCAGTGACATGGCCACCAATCCCTCTCAAATTTACACCAATAACTGTTTTGATGGTGAGGCCCAGATGAGTAGCCTCAAAAAAAGAAATCAGGTTAATCTGAGAACCTGAATCCACCAGTTACCTAGCCTCCCTGCCATTCAGAGAAACATTAACATAAACCAGAGGTGCAGAAAAATGAGTTTCAGAACCCTCTCCAAATTTTCAGCAGAATAACAAATGTATACTACCTACCCAGAAGAGACCTTTCTCCTGGCCAACAACTCTTTCTGCCTATCAGCCAACCCAGGACTGATAGCATACAACTCCCCATAAGTAAGGGAAATCTGACCCTGATTCATCCTTTCCAGGACAGATTCCATAACATTAACTTGGCCAGAAACTACTGGCCTCTCAAAGTGATCTCTTTGCTTCACTACCTTGGTCCTAAAAGACTCTTGAGGACCAGAACCACCAACAGATTTATCTTAAACAGAAATCAAACCAGATCCCACACCAGAACCTCTAACTCCAGAGGCATTTACCAATGAAGCCAAAGGGACATCCTCCTCAGAGTGAGAATCAACATCCATAAGCATTGACTTACCATTCATGTCCAATGCTCCAAAACTAGGGGGGCCCATATCTGCCATACCTTTATGCATTTTATACAGCTCCTCTTTGCTGTAATTCTTTCTAGCTGCACTCAGCTTAGGACCCACCTTTGAAGCCTTAGGCTTTGGTTGGGTCTGAGAACTGCTCTTAGGCCTTCTTACCTTTCCTGCTTCCTCATATTTAACACCAGCCAAGCATTCCCCACATGACTTTCCACCACAAGAATACAACTACAAACCACCAAAGGAAGATGTAAATGAGACTCTATTAGCCTCCTTTCCCTTTCCCTTTCCCTTTCCATCATTTCCAGATTTACCAGAGAAAGAAGCCTCATCAGTCAACTCTTCAAACCTTGGCCTCCTTGAGTTAACATTATGTCTCCTCCTCACCAAGTCCATTGGAGCCTGAACATCATTAGGCTTCACAAAGAACCATCTGGGAAATTGGAAACTTTCCCTTCAGACACTTCCCTATTCAGTGCCCAGCAATCATTGGACTTGTTGCCCTTCCTGCTTCAATAAGATCAGATCCAAGGATCACTCCTACCAAGCCTCCTATCAACATTTCTAGGCTAAGAAGGAGCCTTATTGGCCTTCTGAGCCTCCTGAACAAAAACATGTAGCTGTTTTTTCAGATCAGCCAACTGCTTCACTACTGGATCAACCTCTTTAGGCTTCTCAGGAGCTTTTCCTTTGTTCACACTTTCCTTCTTCTAGATTCCTACACAACATCAACATTAGCTTCACTTACCTTTATAATATACTTGGTGTTGGCTTCTTGGCAAGAATCTACTTCCAAAAATTTCAAATGACCCTCCACAGACTCCTTCACCACAGAAAGAGCAGGCAATTTCAGATTCCCATTAGGAAGAATCTTCATTTTATCCTTCCTTTTTAACTCCTTAAAAGCATCAATTCTGACATTCCTGGCAAGAGAAGACCAGTAAATATCCCTTGCATAGTCAGTACTCTCCAACTCCTGCATATCCATCAAATAATTCACCACTGGCTCCAACTGAGCCAGAAACTTCCTATAAGTATGGAGGTTGTTCACACCTCCAAAAAATTGCCATTCACTTTCAATCGTATTAAGATCCACCATAGACTTCCTGGATCGCCACCTGTCTGTCATTTTCAGACACAAATTTTTCCAATTTTTCTTCCTATAGCCCTCCATAGCAGCAACTTCCTTCACCAGAGCCCTTTCACCAATTTAGATGATGACCTGCTTCACTATGTCAAAGGTAGAAGCACCATCCACATTCCCAGCAGCCTCAAACAGCTCCAGAAAAAACTTCACATCCTCTCTCATAAACATAGGCCCCTTGCAGGACTTTATTCTAACAGAAGGCTTAAGAGAAAAAGGAGGATTACCATCCTCAGCAGCACCAACAGTGCCACTACCACCACTAGAGAGAGAGGGTCCAGAAGCCATGGTCCAATAGATTCCAGAAAACCAATCTCCAACCAGAGAAGAAAGTCCAAAAAGCTAACAAATCTTTACCCCACGTTGGGTGCCAGAAATGTAGACAATCTAATAGTACTTGCTATAGGCCTTGACCAAGTGAGTTGGAGTAAAACTTGAGAGAAAAACCCCTGTCCCTTTGAGAAATACCAGGTGAGATTTATTTGCTACAGCAAATTAGAGACAGTTACTATACCCCTTCTAACACACTTCTTGACTTCTTTACAAGTCAAGACAGTAGCCAATAACAGACCACTGAGAGCAACAGAAGCAGAAACCAGAAATGCAGAATGATCCACACCAGAAAGCAAAAACACAGTGCACTTGTTGCACAAGCACAGCAAAAATACTTGATGTAGATTGCAAAGCTACAACAGAGAAATCAGTTGTCAAAGTTGAGTTAAATGAACAACTAAACTTGCAACAAACATGGCCAATTGTGGCCAAAAAAAAGTGAAAACTGAGTGAGAAACAATGATATCACTACTGGATGGATTTATCATATTTAAAGTTGCCCCAAACTGTCTTATTCAGTATGTACACACAGATCATCATCTCAAAAAATCCATGCACAGCAACAAATTTGGCGCTTTTGACAGCCAAATTGAATAAAAACCCTCTAGAAACCCTCCCCAGACTTCTATAACTGAGGTGGGCGGGCCACCTGATGTTGGGCAGCTCTCCTAGAAGCAGCCAGACCTTCCTTAAGTCAGAAAACCACCAAAAACCTCTAATAAAGCCCAAAATACTTAGAAAAATCCACCACGACTGCTAAAACGTTTAAAACACAAAATTAAGCTATGACAACTTGAGACATAAAATATAGAGCCAAATTAGCTGAACTTAATGGTAAAAATCACTTAACCCTAAGACTTAAGGTTAGCCCGTAAAAGACAAAAAACAAAATTAAACAGCTATCTTTTAGAAATGAAAAGTGAGCAAATGACCTGTTAAAACTTAGAATATGTAAAAGATCATCACGACGTAAAATATAAAGAAAAACCAGGCCTATCCAAAGGTAGTACCCACATAACCATAGTCATAATATTCACTGAATAAAATCAGAAAAACACCCAATTATTCAACCAATGTCAATTAAGACATACCAAAACAGTGCCAAACAGCCCAACAAAGGCCTCTGCCAATGTTGGAAGACCACAATGGTTAATTAGCAGTCAGAAAATTCAATTATAGGTCTAAATGTGTATGAAATTTAAATTAAGTAGTCTGAAGAACCTTTATGAAATTTTGGGTAATTTTTACTATTTTTATTCTACTTTTAATAATTTTATAAAATATTTTTGAATATTTTTGAATTTTTAATGATATATTTAACTTTGATGATTTTTATTAGATGAGTAGGGCTGCACAGACTACAAAATTTAGTTGGGATTATAAAGGAGGAGTAGCTCTATCATCTTTAATTTATCTATATTTTTTTATTAGTATTATAAAATTCTAATTGAGTCCAGAAGTCTGTAATATCTCTAGAATCCCCCTGACATGCTCTGTACAAACTCCAGAATTCTTTGGACAAGCTTGGGGATGCTCTAGCTGGGAAAAAAGAATCATGTGACATGATATGCATATAAAGCCTGTAGACACAAAATTTGAGGATCATCAGGAAACCTATCAGACATCTTAACTTACAACAACAATAATATGACATCTTATTCATCAACAATAAATAAGAGGTATCAAAGTTATAAATCTTCCATTTCAAAATACCTCTTTTTTCTACCAATTCCACCATGATTATTTTTTAAAATATGCCATATTTTGCCCCAAAAATACTTTTACTGAGAATCAATGTGAAGTTTGTGGCTTTCTTTTGTGTTGTGAATTACCTTTCAAATAATTAAAAATTTCTAACTTTGATACCCCATAATATTTACATTACATTATAAAGTTTGTAATACCCTTATAAATATAACACTTTTACATAACACTTTATAAATTCCACTCAACAACCCATAAATATATTCTTATAGGGTATGATTGAAAAGTCTCAACATTAGGGAATTAAAATTGACAAATAATTATAACAAAAATAAAAGCTTCATAAAGAAATAATATTCAATCATTTAAATAACTTTTCTAAATACAGATTCAATGTTGTATTTCTTTCCCTCAGTATTAAGAAAACTGATTCTACATATCAAAAATGTTAATATTATAAAGTTTATTGGTCATTTTATATCACTAGAGGCTATATCTTAGTTAACTTTGAACTCTTATTTTACTTAAAGAGATAGGTTTTTCTTCTGTTTATCCAGCTCCCTTTAATTGTGCTTACAGCAAGGCAACTGTAAGAGTCTTTCTAAAACGTGTCAATTTTCACCTCTATCTGAAATTTTTATCCTCAATTTTTTATAACCACATCTTGGAAAACTATTTTATTATTGCAAGCTTCTTTCCTTTCTGTGCACTCCCATCCTGTCAATTAATTCTATCCACTTAGAACCCCTCCCCATCTCATATGTATTTTTTTCTCTTTTCACATTCAAATATTTTAACATGCCTTGGTTTCATAGATGTTATTAGAGGAAGCCTTACCCCAGTTGTTCTTCAAACCTCCTTTCTCCCTCTTTCCCCACTCAGCTGAGAAATCAAAGACCGTTCAACTAAAAAGATAATCACCTCATACTTATCAACTGGCTGAAGACTGTCCCTAATTATAATCCTTGTTTTGGTACTGAGAATGCAAATAAAGTAGGATGGTCCCCTGCATCAAAAATTAATGGAAATCTTATTATTTCCAATGAATCACATAATAAGACAAAGGGAAATTTTGATCTTCTCCCTAAACAGATTTCTGAAGGCTTCAAGCACCATTGAACCATATATAAGAAGGCTAAGACTCTTCCATCTTCCACTGTTTTAGGTAGTACTGACCTTGATATCAGTAAGGGCATCAAATATATAGAAATAAAAATGATTCTTAATGTCCTATTGTAAAGAGATGGATTCCATATTTTGAGAGCAAGCTGATTATAATCCTGAAAACATGCAGTATGGAGAAGATGATATCTCCAAACATGATGTTGAAAGAAATCTTTTTCCTTAATCTTCTACTCAAGCCTCCCCTCATATGAGTTCCACCAATAAAGATAACTTTTAAATAGATTATTATGACAATATAAACCAACCTGATCTAAATCCAGTGAGCTTTTATTTCTGTATAGTTAATTTATTTTTATACTTAAATATCTTTTTTTTCTAAAAGGCTAATGAGAAAACCCAGGATCCTTAAGCAAAAGAGTCTGAAACTATCATCAATGATTAAGAGGAAAATGTTGTCTCCAAAAGAACGTGAAGACCATTTACTACTTTGAATTTCAAAAGTCAAATAAAAACAGAGATATTTTTTCCCAAGCACCTTTTTCTTCCATTGATGATTTTTTAGAGAAATATGATTCTGGTAAGTGATAGCATACCTCTTAATAATTAAGTGATATTTTATTTTATTTTGTAAATATTCATTTTCACTCTAGGTAAAGTTAAAGTTTCAAGAGATACTCTTAAAATGTAAAAGTAACAATACAAGCTCTCTTTACACAGGTATGACAGGAAACAAGACTTGGAGGAGAAGAAATTTGAGCTCTCTTTGCAGATGGAAGAGAGGGAACAAGACTTGGAGAATAAATTCAAGCTTTTTTTACAAAGTGATGAGAGAGCACATGACTTGGAGGAGAAATAAATTGAGATAAAGAAAGAGGAGAAGGCTCTTGAGTACAATTTTTATAGGATCAGATGAAAATTAAGTATAAACTTGAAGATGGTTCAAAAAATATAGTTTTCTTGATAGAATGTTTTAAAGCTAAAAAATCTGTTTAGGAAATTTAATGCTTAATGATAATTTTTGATGACCAGCTTTTTTATTTTGTTCATATTTCATTCCAAATCATTGTAGAAAGTTTTCTCAATAGAATGCATTAATTCTAATTGAACTGTTTAGGAAACTTAGCACTTGATGAAAATTTTTGATTACTAGTTTTTTTATTTTTTTTTACATATTTCATTCCAAAATTTTTCAAGTCAGACTTTTTCCTTATTTTATTTGAAAATTTAGCCATACCCCCACTTCAAATAAGTATGGTAGTGGGTAAGGATTAACAAATTCTCATTTTATCTCATATATATTTAAGTAAATTAATTAAAAAAGATAATCAAACAAGCAAAGGAATCACAAATATTATCTGCCAATGATTTCATGAGTGAAGTCAATGAAAACATATTACAAGAATGGTATTATTAAATAATTCATAGAATATTATTTAATGAAAACCTTTTTATAGAACAAGAGCCCAATGGTACAATACTTAAATTGATTGATTATCTTTAATAACTGATACATTAAAGATTTATGAAAAAAACATAAATTTATAAATCCCTTACTTACTGTATCTAGAACCCCTTTCTAATTTTTTAGTAGCCATTGACCCTTCATACCTTACCTTCCTTTTCAGTTTTTCAAAGTTTGATTCATCTGAAAAGAACATCCAAAATGAGTTAACTTTCCAAAGATTCTAATCCAGAGGGTGCCTGTAAGTGTATGCTAGAATCTAAGTGTCAGTGTATCTAGTATATAAGTATAACTTAATAGTATTTATTAATGGTCCTACTACTTATTAATAAATTATTTAGTGATTAAACCTCAGGGGAAGACTAATAAAATAGTTATACTCAAATAAAACTCACAATACTTGGATTTAAATGCTTGCTAGTGGTGGAAAATAGATGAATATAATATAGTTATAGCATATATATAGATAATATCAATTTATAAAGGCTTTATAATATATTTCTGATTAATAATAATTGTGTTATAATGTTTTTTTGAATTGTAGTAAGTAATTTATGTCTAATAACCACCAAAATCCATTGGAGTGCACAGACCTTCAATCCAGATGATTTCACTGCTATCCCCGGCAATTACAGCACTATGAGGCCCATCACCTCCCCATGGCATTCACATCAAGCAGATTAAACACCCAGACCTCCAGTAAGGACCCTCCATCACAATTAATGATAACACAGACCCATACCATAAATAGAAAATCCAGATAAAAGCGGATAACATAAAGAAACAGGTAAAATAACTCATCCAAATAGAATATAATGAAACACAAAGCATATAAAGGAAACAAATGAAATTTATAACTCCAAATAACATCCTCAATCATCCATATTAAAAAGAAATGACCTCCCAACCCATAAATCCGTGAATATCCATCCATGGAAGCATATTAAGTTGTCCAAACTGGGTGTATGCGCCTGAAATAGATGTATATGCTTCTGAAGGCGTTGTGAGTCCACTGGATACTTCCATATGACCTAAATTAAGAAGAAAAACAAAGGTTACAGGCTATTAAGAGGCTAAAACCCACTTATAGACCTAAATATACATAATATACTGCATATTTCACTGAATATGAGATTTATGTATACATATAAGCTTATATATGTCAATAATTACTTAATATCACTTTAAGATAAGTATATTTTGACCCCATTAATACCTTAATAAGTATTATTAGGCTATGGATAAGCTATTTAAACACTAAAATTTATATAATAGAGTAATAATTATATATATATGTAATATAATCATATATATTATTATTTTAACCTTATTTTTAAGATATAAGCTTAATGTACTTAAGCTTATCTTAATTTAAGAATAAGAAATACTCAGTCCTAGGGATATCTAGGCTGACTTTCCCTCTGTCACTGGACAACCTACACACAAGGTCAAGGGTGTTCCTGGAAGTGAGATGGAAGGAGTAGTTTAGAAACTTCTTCGAAGCACAGAGGAAATGTTTGAGGAAATGATTCTAAGATGACTCAAAGGAAGAGCTACTGCTTTGAGATATGTTTGATAATAGTTCTAATATAATTTAAAGGTAATATTAATTGTCAGCCAGGCTGTCCCAGGAGCCAAGTAATAAACATACAATTTTATTGGAGTTAATAAATGACATAATAATTGCCGATTATGTGTATATATTAAATTTATATTACATAATAAATTATATTAAAATATTATTTTATAATTAAAATAAATTTTATACTAATTTTATTATCATATAAACTAAGTATACATTAAAATAATTATTATATTCCATATAAAAGAGGTGTTATGTGTATTTAATGAATAATTAATTACATGTTGATAATATAATTATATCTTATTAAATTATCTTATATTGTAATTAAATTAATCTTTAAATTTAAATATATAAATTAACCCTTTTTGTATTCAAAATTATCCATAATTATTGACGGTGTTTTTTGACCCTTATTTGTGTTGAATATTAAATGCATTATAATAATTATAATTAATTAAAAATTCTAAATTTGGTTCAGTAGAAAAATTAATTACTTGTTTCAACTAGTTATTAAATAGTCAAAACAATTTATTAATTTTCTACAGACTAATACAAAAATTGATTACAATATTTTGTTGCGTCAAAACATTCTATCTGCTTCACTTAAAAAATCTATAAAAAATATTGTTATACTTGATTGGATTACTTTTTCACATGGTTCTCATGTCTCAGAGATTGTTTAATTACTTACTATATTACTTAAATTATTTGGGAAATGGTTGCGTGAAAATTGTGTTCTTAATTGGGATTTTAATTACTTGTTTCATCTTTTTCTCTCCATTGTTATGTTTCAATTATTTTCTTTTATCTTTTTGTTTCATCCTATTATTATTTTGTATATACTCAGTGATAGCGCCTCATTGGTCCCTTTGCCTATAAAAGGCCTTGTGTTATCTCATTTATTCTCATCACTTGCTATACAAACAAAATCTGAACAAATTTTCAATATAATACGGTTTATTATTATTTTTATTAGAATTAAATTTCTAATTTAAATTCTATATAACTATTTACAGGTTGCTTTAAGTCTGATAGTAATTATATCGTTTTCAGCGCAGAACCCTTACTTTAAATAATATTGTCATTTAATAAAACCTCATTTTGGTGTCATCCCTCAAGTAACTCGTCGTTGCCTCTCTTTAAATAAATTATTTTATTACTTTATTTCTTTTACCTCCTATAAACCGTTATTTCCTATTCCCCTTTTCCACCTCTTCTTCTTTCTTTTTTTCTTCCTTCTTCTAGACAACCAACCGACATTAATATTCTTAAGATCTCACAAAGGGTTGGAAAGCTCGATAATCAAATATTTTAGATTTAGAAATGATTTCTGAGAAAATAAGGAAATGTACAATAATAATGATTTAACCTGAAGCTTTACCACTATTAACTATACAAACGTTTTATAATTTAATTCTAAAGAAATATTGAACCAAAATCCAACCCCTTTTATATCCATTACTCCTCCTCACATTGACCTCATATCCATCCATCATTATTCACACCACAGACCTCAAAAAATACACTTGTTACACCTGGACCCTCCTCACTAACATCCGTTAACCCTTTAATCCTCCACTAACCATTTTTTCCATGCTCACTACCCCTGTTAATAACCCACAGATACTTAATAAACCTTTTAGCGGAATATTACATTAACTATTGCGCTGTGAATTGCTTATCGAAGAAAAAACTAAAAGCACTATTTAGAGATTGACTAATTTAGATTTAAAGTTTAGTTTAGCGTGGTTGAATAGTGAGTACACAAATAAAAGTTGCAGTTGCTATGTAGAATTTTTTTCTGCGCTTTAAGTATGGATTTAGACCTCTGTATTACTGATTTAATGAGCTGCTTTTACCTCAAGTGTCACGTGGCGTGTGACACCCTCACCCAAAAAAAACAAGAAAAAAAATGTTAAGACATTTTAATTAAAAGTAGGAGTGAATAGAAAAAAAAAATTAAATTTTCTATAATACATATACTGAATAAACAGTATTATTTTAATTTAAATATTTTAAAGAGATTTTTAAGTTCAGAGATTTAATTTTATGGAATCCACTGGTCATATTCACTTGATTTATTTTTAAATCTTAATAGATACTCAACTCCATTTTCTTTAGTAAGGTGTCTCTTTTTAAGTATCTTTTCAATTTCAGCCTTTTCAACTATTTCTTCAGGTCGCTTTTTATGCCTTCCTGATCTTCTTCTAAATATAGCAGTATTATTTGAATGATATGGTTTTATAAGAGAAATACAAAATACTGGATGTTTTCTATCATATGGTGCATATGGAATAACCTCAACAGAATTGTTAACAACCATCTTTATAAATAAAATGGTCCAATAAATGTATCCTTCAATTTAACATTACCCTTTAAATTGAAATAAAGTGTAGAAATAGGGACTTCATCACCCTCTTTGAACATTTGTCCTTTATGGGCTTTATCCCATCTTTTTTTCTGATACTCAAACACTTATTTATACATTCTTGAGCATGTTTTCTGCATAGTTCTTGCATTTGAGGAAAAGATTTAGTACCTGGATGGATATCCAATCTAGGTAATTTATTAAGAGCTTAAGCAGGGGTATTAGGTACATAACCCAACCATAACTCAAATAACTTTTTGCCAGTGACAGAATGTACTGTACTATTGTATGCAAATTCTAAACCTGGGATAAGGGTTACCTAATCATGTGTGAATTCATCATTGTCTTTAAAGTTAAGACCAAAAGCACAATATCTTCTTATCATATCTTCTAAAGTTTGTATCATTCTCTCTGCTAGCCCATCAGTTTGTGGATGGTGTGCTGTAGAAAGTTTTAATTGACACCCTGAAACATCCATAAGTGATGTTCAGAACTCAGAAGTAAATTTAGGATCTCTGTCAGAAACTATTGCTTTGGGGAAACCTGCTGTATTTAACATTTGTGTCCACCATAAAAAAGCTAAGTCCTTAGCAGAAACCTCTTTGTGGGTAGGAATAAATTTACACATCTTTGTAAATCTATCTACAATTACCCAGCAGGAGTTATAACTCTTATTCCCTGCTATTGGAATTCCTGTTACAAAGTCCATGTTAATTATTTCCCATGGAGCTTTTGGTTGCTCAATTTGTTGTAATAAACCAGCTCTTTTGCTTGTTAATCTTTTAGATTTTTGACAAGAATCACACGTCTCAACATATATTTGAGCATCCTCAGACATGTTAATCCACTAAGCTGTGTTTTTTACTCTGGTTAATGTTTTATGGTAGTCAAAATGACCTGCTAATATATCATCATTACAAATACTTAACATTAACTCTTTCATTGAAGAGGGAATTGCAATTACATTACTTAATTTTCTCCTGTAATATATAAAACCATCCTTAATGGAAAATTTTCCTTTTTCTAATTCCTCTTTATACTTATTTGGTAATGTTTTTATGATTAAATTAATTATTTCTTTCAATTAAACTAATTATGAAATTACTAAGATAGTTAAAACAATTAATTAATTTGACTTTATGACTGAATTAAATTAATTACATAAATTTTGGCGAGAAAATAATTTTTTTGTTTTCATTAAACCCTTTACATCTTATTGTAATACTTGTTAAGGATATTTTTTCTCACAGCTCTCAGGTTTTATACTCGTTTTGTTACTCATATTATTAAATGCTTGTTTTCAAACTTTATGCTGGGAAAAACTATTTACTTATTCACAGGTTTAAATTGTTGTTTCAATTTTTCTCTTACTTTCTATGTTTTAATTAATTTCTTAAAATTTCTTGTTTCACATTACAACTCCTTTTTTATATACAGTTGAGGTGTTTCATAGGTATCCTTGCCTATAAAAAGGCCTTAGAATTCGCTTGTGGCAGCCATCACTTACATTACACTACTTAAAATAACTTAAAAAAATTTATTACTATTTTTTTGGCGCTATGAGTCTAAATAAAAATATTAAATAATTTACTATAGGTTACTTTAAGTTAATTAGTATTCATAATTGTTAGTAAGCATAAATCAATTACTTACTTGATTAATAATTCCCATTAAACCATTTTTTTGTCATGTCAATTCTCCCAACTTGCTGCAGTTTTTGTTTGCTATTTTATTTCCTTTATTCTCCTTTTATTTTCATTCTACCTTTTCATAATCTTTCCTTTAGTTCTCTCTTCTCCTTCATCATCTTCTTTCATTCTTCTTCTCCTCTTTCTAGACAACCAGCTGATGATTGGGGGCCTTTCAGAAAAATGGTGACACCTTTCAACAAACAACACAATGCATGGACTACCTAGTGCAAAAAGAAATATTTTTTGCCATGACTGTTTTTCAAACTTGGGTTTGACCTTTTAGGTTTATAATATATTAATTTATATATATTTTAAGGTGATTTCTTAATAACTATAGTAAGTAAACCTTTGCAACTATCAGCTTTATTTTTAAATTTTTATTGCAATAACAGTGCCTTGGCTATTTTGCTGAGTCACTGAGTGTAAGTGATCAAATTTTTTTTAAATAATTTTTTTTCCTAGCTGACCATAATAGAGTTATTCTATTAGTCCTAGAAGATCATTATTTTCTTAAATAATTATTAAATGAATTTTTTATTAAAATTTTGATATTATTTGTTGACCATAATAGTACTCAGTGCTTAGTCCCAATATTACCAATATATTTTTTGTTATTAATTATTTTGGTTGACTTCTTAAACCTTTTTTGGTTGGTCCCAAAATAATTTTTGTTTAACTCTTAATAATATAGTTTTAAATTACATATTTTTTGTATTGCATTTTTATTTTTAATTGATTTATAAACTGATTAAATTTTTATTTTTATTTTTAAAAAAAAATAATTTGAAAAATTTTATTTTGAAAAATATGAATTTAAATCATTAAATTAAATCCAATTTATTTTTTTTCACAGTTTTATGTCCAGTAGCTTGGAAATCAGCATGGATAATCTTCATGTTGATGAAATTGGTGTGGATGTTGATAATGAATCTGTAGGTTCTTCAAAATTAACTTACAAAAATCTTCAGCTGAAAAAAAACTTCATATTCTTCAGGACATATAAATGTCAGGAGCGGTGGGAAACCCCCTTCACCAAATCAGTCTAAAAGAAGTAAAGCCTCAGATCAATCAGGAAAATCCTCTAAAGGGTATTAAAATAAAAAACATCCCTCTGATGCAGCAAATAAACAATCTTTCCAGCCATATAAAAGAACTAAAAGTAGAAAGCATGAAGTACAAGGCAAGAGTAGACACACTCTGAAAACAAATGCAGGAGCTCTTAAATCACAAGCAAGTTCAACCTCCTCATTTCCCAACCACTCAGCCTCAGCCTCAACCTCAGCCCCATCAGGCACCCAGATCTCTCACTCAAAATCAAAACACTCTACAAGTGGTACAGTGGAAATGGGACTACTTGATGAGCCATTACCAGCAAAATTTAAAGCATCCAGCAGCTCAACACCCTGGCTCATCAAGTACACAAACCCTACATTAACCTCCTCAGTCATATCCTTATCAGGGAGGCAGAAGAAAGAAGGAACAGGGTAAATTTCCTCCCTTTCCATGGTAAGTGATTTTTTTTGATTAAACTTTTGGTATGTATAATAATAAATCTTCCTCCACAGTTAATCTTGTTGATTATGGTGAAAGAGCTGTGAAACCTATTAAGAGAAAAATTATTGTAATGTGTAGCCCTAATGATGTAATTAGTAAATTTTCATTTGATGAGCCTTTACATTTAACTACAACTTCTTTAATTAATCCTTCTCTTGCAATTAAAAATGATTCTGCTTCCCCTGAAGTCTATACCTTGCTTGAGAAATCTTCTGAGGAAATATTGAAAGATATCCTTGATTTTGATGTTTTAAAAGACAAAATTTTAAGAGATGTATTATTTCATGAAAGTGACATATTAAATAATTTGCATTTAAATTGTAAAGTGAGTTCTTCTGTACAAGAAACAGCATATTATAAAATAATAAAGGAAACTTTGAATATTGTTCTTAGTAAAAAAAACAAATAAGAAGTGACTATAGAGCTATTTCAGATAAAAATATTCATCTGCATAAAATTTTGAGTAAGTTAAAACCCCTTATTTAAAAGAATTCTTCATTGAAGAGTGAAATTAAGTCCCTAAACAATGAGTTAAGAAATTTGAAAATTGATTTTCAAGCTCTGAGTAACAAATACTCAGTTTTTGAGGATATGAATGTTTTATCCCTTGCAAAAATGAATGACTAAATGTCTGAAATTTCAAGGATAAAATATTATTTGTCTGACCTACAGGAAAAATTCTCAGCCATGCCTCTAAATCATTATAGTATAGATCAAAATGCTACCCATAAGCTGAATAAACATAAAGGAAAAGAGTCTAAACAAAGAAGCTCCTTTCTTTTCTATGTTTCAGCCATTAAATAACCTGACAATGAGTCTGTAAAATCTTTTGAAAATAACAAAAAATATTCTAATGGCTATGAACCAGCTGTTTCTGTAAATAATGAAATTTATGAAAACCTGGTTAAGCTTCAAGAATTATTAATTTTAAATAATTCTAATCAAAAGATGAACCAACCCAGTAGCCAGAAAAATTTTCCAAAACTGGATCAGTATCCCACCTTTGATACACTTTGTCCAGAGAATTGATAATCTAAAAAATTCCTATAAATTACCAGATGAAGAGATTGTTTCTAAATTAATTTCTTTATTATCCAATGTAGATTTAATGTGGTATGAAGCTTTCTTATTGGAAAATCAAAATTATACTTGGAAAGAGTGGAAAACATTAATTGAAAATAAATTTGGTGGTTCAAAGTTCACACTTGCCCAACAGAGATTTTATGAGACTGCTAAATATGTGTCCACCTCTCCTGAAAAACCTATTGTTTTCCTCATGAAAATAATGAAAATTCTTAGAGCCATGGACTTAAAAATGGATTATGATATTTGGAGAGACAAGATTCTCTATAAATTACCAAATTCTCTGAGAGATTTGATTGTGGCAAGGACTGAGCATGTGAGAGAAAATTCTTCCTTTATTAATATCTGTAATGAAGTTCTACTTAATCATAGATATGAACCAAGGAATTATCCTATAAAATCTTATCATGACCAGAAAAAGCCTTCAATAAAACCTCCAGACAAAACTGGTAAACCCTCTGCCCCATTTGCACCAAAGAAATATGCAACAAACACTTATTTTAAATGTAACAAACCATGGAAGAAGGGACATATTTTTGACAGGAAAATCAATCTTGTTGAAAAACTGTGGAATCTAAAAATAATCAAGCTGATTTTGAGGATTCCTCAAGTGACTGTAATAGCAATATCTCTTATGACCATGATTCTTCTCAAGAAGTTCTAGTTTTAGAAAAAGATATCCAATATTTAGATAATTGGTCTGGAAATTGTGATGTTGATTTATCTTCTGTAGAAAATTCTGAAATCACTAAAAATATTATTGACAGTTCAATTTTAATATAACCCTTGAGGGCACCAGTTATCATAAATGGTAAAAATGTTGAGGTTATTCTTGACTCAGGTGCTGGAGGAAGTGTAGTGTCTGAAGAAGCACTAGCTTGAGTGGATAAAGATTATCAAAGCAAATTGTTACCTATAACATCTGAAAAAAGGAAAGGTTATGGTTCTGTTTTATGTCCCATTTGCAAATACAAGACTACTGAGTTCTTTAAATATAATGGTGTTTGTGTCAAAGCTATTTGTGAATTATTTGTGATTAAAAATGATAATTTAAGCAATTTTTTTATTATTGGAAATGAAATTTTAACCATGTTTGGCATTAAATTGGATCCTAAAAACAATTTTTTACTTTGGGCATGAATGGAAAAAGAAAATTTAATATTTCTTCCTCTAAAAAGCATTCTACACCCTTATTAAAATCTTGTAATTCATTGATCCAATGTAAAGGTAAACAAACAGAGGAAATGGATGTATAATTGTCTGAAATAGACACAGCTTTATTTAGTGATCAATTAACTAATGATCAAAAAGATACAATAGTTGCCTTGATAATATCTTTCTCTATGGTTTTTACTCATGGTTCCCATGTGTTAGGATTGGTTAAAGATGAAATGAAAATTTCTTTATTGTGTAGCTTGAATTAAATACCTCCTAGCCTAATGAAAAACCTTATGTTGCTTCTCCCACAAAGAGAAAAGATATTTAAGATAATATCTCAAGTTTATTAAGTATGAATATTATTAAAAAAGTGGATGTTACACACAAATATTGTGTCATCTCTCCAGTTTTGATCTTCTATTAGAAAGATAAAGCTAGAATTTGTGGAGATTATAAAGCATTGAATAGCTTTACTGTGGATGATAATTACCCTTTACCCAGAATAAGCTCTATACATGCTACCTTGCAAGGTGCAAAATTCATAAGCAGTCTGGATGGTAATAAAGGTTATGATCAAATACCTGTTGATAAATCCTCCCAAAATTGTTTGCTAATTGCAACTCATATGGGAATTTATAAATATGTTAGGATGCCCTTTGGCCCTAAAAAAGCCCCTTCAATATTATAAAAAGTAATGGATCACACATTTCATAAGGAAATAATTGAAGGATGGTTAATGGTTTATATTGATGATATCATAGTTTTTTCTAAAACTTTTGATGAACATATCCAACACTTAGGAAGAGTTTTCCAAAAAATGGATTAAATTAACATTACTCTATCCTTGAGAAAGTGTGAATTTGGTTTTCAATCCCTAAAAGTCCTAGGTCATGTAGTTTCTAGCTTACAAATATGTGTAGACCAAGGTAAAGTTTCTGCTATCTAGAATTTGAAAGCACCAACGTCTGTAAGGGAAATACAAAGTTTTTTGGGAATGTGTGGCTACTATAGACAATACATTAAAAATTATCAGGTCATAGCCCTACCACTTACCAAATTAACTAGAAAGGATGTGGCTTATATATGGAATGAGAATACTCAAAAAGCTTTTGATACATTAAAGAAATGTTTAATGTCAGCTCCAATCCTTGCCCTTCCAGATTATAATGAGCCTTTTTTCCTCTATACAGATGTAAGTTTTATTGGACTTGGGGCTTCTCTACACCAAAAACAAATTATTAATGATAAAATTTCAGAAGTAGTAATTTGTTATATTTAAAGAACCTTGAGAAAGAGTGAATTGAAGTATGGTGAC
This sequence comes from Hemileia vastatrix, assembly GCA_030280995.1. Lineage (NCBI taxonomy): Eukaryota > Fungi > Basidiomycota > Pucciniomycetes > Pucciniales > Zaghouaniaceae > Hemileia > Hemileia vastatrix. The sequence continues at coordinate 26,824,395 of JASXTE010000015.1, forward strand.
ACTCAATTAGAGTGCTTAGCAGTTTTATGGGCTTTAGAAAAGCTTCATTATTATCTATATTATCAAAATTTTAAATTAGTTACTGATTGCAGGGCTGTGAAATCCCTCTTAAACTTGAAAGCACCAAATAAACATATGTTTAGGTGGCAACTTGCTGTTCAAGAATACAGAGGTAGAATGACTATAATTCACAGGGCTGGAAGTTTCGATTCCAAGGTAGATATGTTGTCTAGATTACCTCTTCCAAATGATTTATCTAATCCAGCTTATGCACCTGAAGATGATATAGTACATATACATGGTATATATATTGTTGATATGGAAGACAAACCATTGCAAATAATTTTGGATTCATAAGATAAAGATTCCAATTCAAATGAATTAGTTACAATCTTGAATGATCAAAAAAATGCTTCTATTCATGCATTGATAAAAACTCTTCATCCAAAGTACCAAAATGCTTTGAATGAGGGAAAGATTTCCATTGAAGATGGTTATATTTATTACAGGAGAAAACTAAAAAATTTCATTGTTATTCCTCCTTCCATGAAAGAAACCATCTTAAAACTTTGTCATGATTACATACTAGCAGGAAATTTTAATCTTGAGAAAAACATAATCAGAATTAAAAACACTTCTTGGTGGGATAATATGTCTGAGGACACTAAATTATATGTTGAATCTTGTGATTCTTGTCAAAAATTTAAATGATTTGCAGGTAAAAGATCAGGATTGTTGCAACGTACTGAAGCACCTGATTCTCCTTGGCAAATCATTAACATTGATTTTATCACTGGTCTTCCTGTAGCAGGTAAAGACAGTTATAACTCTATTTGGGTAATGTAGGATAGATTCACCAAAATGTGAAAGTTTATTCCCACACACAAAGATCTATCCACAAAAGAATTAGCTTTCTTATGGTGGTGATACATGTTTAATATATTTGGATTTCCAAAAGCCATTATCTCTGATAAAGACCCAAAATTTACATCTGAATTTTGGATTTCTTTGATGGATATTTGTGGCTGTGAGTTAAAATTATCTACAGCTCACCATCCTCAGACTTATTGTCTATCTGAAAGAATGATTCAAACTCTGGAAGATATGATTAGAAGGTATTTTGCCTTTAGATTAGAATATAAAGATAATGACAGATTTACTCATGACTTGGTTACTCTATTGCCAGATCTTGAATTTGCTTATAATAAAACTGTTCATTCTGTCACTGAGAAAAAGTATTTTGAGCATTGGTTAGTTTATTTAAAAAATACTCCTTTTCAAATTCTCAATAATAAATTACCTAAGTTGGAACTACACCCTGGTGTAAAGTCTTTTATGCAAATGCAAGAGCTATGCAGAAAACATGCTCAAAGTTGTATTGATTAGGCATTTGAATATGAAAGGAAGGGATGGGATAAATCCCATAAATAATACACATTTAACATGGGTGATGAAGTGTTGATATCTACTGTTTATTTCAATATACAAGGAAACAAAAAATTAAAAGATCCTTTCGTGGCACCATTTGTTGTTAAAAGAATAGTTGGAAATAATGTGGTAGAAGTTTTATTGTATTCTCCATATGATAGAAAACATCCTGTTTTCCCCATTTCCTTACTTAAACCTTATACTTCCAACAGTGACTTATTTGCCAAAAGAGGGGGAAGACCTAAGAAAAACACTCAGGAAGTCACAGAAACTGTGAAAATTGATTAAATTATGAATGATAGAATTATCACTTCTGAAAGAGGTAATGAATATTTATTGAGATATAAAAACAAATCATCTGAACATGATGCATGGATACCTGGATAAGAAATTTCTTATCTTCAAAATCTGTTAAAAAATTATATAAAAAAAATTTCAGCATTATTTTAGTTGTTATTTTAGAGTGAGAGAGTGTCAGCCAGGCTATATCAGGAGTCCAGTAAATTGTTATAATAATTTATTGGAATCATATCAGGGAATAAAATTATGTATTTTATGTATTTACAATGAAAAATTTTATTGAATAATAAAATTATATAAATATTTGATAAATAAGTAAAATAATTATTATATTTATTTTATTATTAAGTAAATTTTTTATTACATAAAATTATATTATATTATATAAAATCATGGCACATTTATATGTATTTTATTTATATAAATTTATTAATTATTTATTTATAGAATTATATTATTAGTGTAATAATAAATTAAAATTATAATTTAATTACAATTTAATTAATGAAATTTATATAATAAATGCAACATGTCATATATATTATTATCCATAAATATTGGGCGCTTTTTTGACCCTTAATTTTGTCAGTAAATTCATTAAATAAATTAAAAGACTGATTATATATAATTATTTTTAAATTCTCACTTTAAATTATTAATATGATTAAATTAATTATTTGTTTCAATTAAACTAGTTATTAAATTTCTAAAATAGTTAAAAAAACTAATTAATTTCTCTTTACAACTGGGTTTAATTTTACATAAATTTTGGTGTGAAAATAATTTTATTTGTTTTAATTAAACCCTTTACATTCTATTGTAATACTTTTTTAGGATATTTTTTCTCACAGCTCTCAGGTTTCATACTAATTTATTTACTCATATTATTAAATAATTTTTTTAGGACTTTATGGTGGGAAAAACTACTTACTTATTCACAGGTTTAAATTGTGGTTTCAATTTTTTTCTTAATTTTTATGTTTTCATTAATTTCTTTAAATTTCTTGTTTCACATTACAACTCCTTTTGTATATACAGTTGAGGTTTTTCAGGTGTATCCTTGCCTATAAAAAGGCCTTGGAATTCCCCTGTGGTAGCCATCACTTACATTACACTACTTACAATAATTTAAAATATTTTATTACTAATTTTTTTGGTGCTATAAGTCTAAATAAAAATATCAAATAATTTACTATAGGTTGCTTTAAGTTTATTAGTATTCATAATTTTTAGTTAAGCAGAAATCAATTACTTACTTGATCAATAATTCTCATTAAACAATTTTTTTTGTCATGTCAATTTTACCAACTTTTCATTGCAGTTTTTATTAGCTATTTTATTTCCATTTTTCTCCTTTTATTTCCCTTCTAGCTTTTATAATGCTTCCTTTATTTCTCTCTTCTCCTTCATCCTCTTCTTTCCTTTTTCTTCTTCTCCTTCTTCTTGAAGACCAGCCGATAGGGAGTGTCAGCCAGGCTGCTAGAGTTACACTGTAAAATAATTAATTATTTGGTGGGATGAAGCCACACCTTTTTTATTTTTTATATTATTATTAATTATAATATTTTAACTTTAAAATTACTTGTAATAAATTAACTAGTGAAAAAAATTAAATTTATTAAATATTTAAAATTAGTATTAAATGTCCCTTATATTTTTTATTTCCTAACACCGCGCTCAATGACAGGTTAAAGGAAATAAAATAAAGATATACAAAAAATCCAAATTAATTATTTAAAAGTGACATATACAGAAATTTTTAAATAATTTAAAGAATTTTGACATATACAGTAAATACATTATTTCAATACATTCTTTATAGAACAATCTTAATATTTGAAATATTTTATTCTGAAATTTTCTTTTTCTTTTCTCATTCTCCTGTATATAGTATTTTAACTCCATGCTTTCTCTCTCTTTTTCCTATATAAGGCATCCCCTTTTGGTTGTTTTAGATCATCCTTTACATACACATTATTTTATTACATTTACAAATTAATAAAATATTTATTACTATTACCTATTGTTCAGTATTTAAGACTGCATGCTTTCTAATCCATTAGCTATAATAATAATGATAAATTTTATCTTTTACATTGAGTAATTAATAAAAAGACTCCTCCATATGTACCTGACTTTGAAATCTTTGAAAATCCACTTATCATTGCCGTTGAATCTCCAGTAAAATCTTCTAGACAAAAAGACCCTCTTGACTTGAACCATCAAAATTCTCAAATATTTTATTCTATAATACTGTGAAAAGACTCATAATGAAAAAATAAAAGATAATAATTTTTTTTACTAATTTCTGTTTCAATGAATTCCTCTCATAGCTTCTTTACACTAAGCACCAATAATTAATAAATTGTTTTATTATAAGTTTAGAAAGAAGTATAATTCTTATACAAGTGAATTTTAATCAAATTTTTACATTTTTATATGAAATAAGATGGTTAAAATTAAAAGAGAATTTATTTTTGCTCTTTTTTTTGTTCTATTAAATATTCAACTACTAAGAATTGTTTCAATTTACATTTATTCAATGTAATACATATACAATATTTTGGAACATTTCATGATCTATTTCATCAAAATTGCATGTAAATATGGTTATTTGGTAGAGTAATCTCATGAGTTGAAATAATAAATCACTTCTCAGTAAATTTTTCATATGAAAAACTGAAATTCAAGCTAGATGTAAAACCTTAAAGATAATAAAAGCTAAGTAGTATACATTTATTTAAACTTTAATATTAGTGCTTGATTTTTCTTCAAAGCTGCATTTTGAGATAATTTCAGTGTCAACTTGGGAATAAGCACCATATTTTTCTGAAAAAGTTATCATGTTAAAAATGTGCTTCAGATATAAATTTTGATTGTATTATTTTTCAAGAACTGAATTAAATAAGTATAAAAGGTTGTCTTAATAAATCAATCATTTTCAAATTGAAAACCGTTTATATGATATTTATTTTGTAACAAAGACACAATAGGTACTTTTGATTATTCCCATTTCGAAAAGCAGCTGTAAAGGCAATCAAAGTTTGATTAAAAATAATATTATGCCATATTTAAAATAAATAAATAAAAATTTCAATTCTATGGTTCTGAATAATAAATTAAGTCAATTTTTTCAGGTACACTTTTTTAGTCTTTAGAATAAAAGTTTTGATAGGAGTGATTCACAGCTGAAAACTTACACACAATTCTAAAATCAAATATATGGGTTCAGGATCTATCAATGATTTATTGGAATAATGATATTTTTCAGAGGGTCCCTCTGGTCTAGGAGAATTTTCAACAGTCCAATGGTGGTGATAGGTGCAAAATTAACTCAATAATTCAGATAGTGTATGTATAATTCTCTTTATAAAAAGATTACTAAATTAAAAGGTAAGGTATTGTGTTATTATTACTTTATAAGCTTAGAATTATGTAAAACGTAAGTACTAAGGTAGTAAGAGTAGTAATAGTTTGATTGGAATGTATATAATATAATAAAAGTAAGTAAGAATTAGCTCAAAAGCAGAGAAATTGAGAGGCCTTATAAAGGCAAAAATGAGAGAAAATACAGAAACACAAGTCTATATACATGATTCTCTAAGTGAGAACAATTCCCATAATATAAATATCTTATTTAAAATTATTCTAGAAGGAATGTTCTTATATAAAGTGTTTATATGTCAGGTTATGAAAAGTATTTAATTTTTGTTGGTTTTTCTGTATATGCCAATTTTAAATCAAATAATTTGAATTTAACATTAAGTATTAATATACTTTTTTTTCACCTCTCAAATTTCATGAGGATATTTTCAAGGGATAAGAAATAAGGGAAATTAAATTTAAACAATTATTTGCTTTTACTTATTTTAATTAGTTAAATATTATAAGTAAATTACAAAGTAAGTATAATTAATAAAATAAGAAATAAAGGTTTGGCTCTACCCTAGTAAATAATTGATTATTTACTGGGTAAGTCTAGTAGCCTAGCTGACACTCCCTCACTCTAAAAAAACAATAAAAAAAATTCTATGATTTTTTCTTTTTGTATTTCTTTAGTAGAGCATGAAGGTTAGATATCTCTTTCCCAGGTATCCAAGAATCATATTCAGAAGACTTATTCTTAAATCTCAATAAATATTCAGTACCCCTTTCAAAAATGATAATTATGTCATTAAGAATCCTATCAATTTCTGCTCTCTCAGTGATTTCCTTAGGGGTCTTCTTTGGTCTTCCTCTTCTTTTTGGTAAAAAATCACTATTGGATGTGTAAGGTTTCAGAAGATATTTTGGAAAAAAAAGGATGTTTACTGTCAAATGGATAGTACAGGATAACCTCAACTGCATTATCAACAACCATTCTTCTTACAAAAAATGGACAAACAAATGGGTCATACAATTTGTTATTACCTTGTAAATTGAAGTGGACTGTAAAAATCAGTACTTCATCACCCTTCTTAAAAGTGTATTCTTTTTGGGATTTATCTGAACTCCCCTTCTCATATTCAAATGATTTAACAATGCTTTTTTGAGCATGACTTCTGAAAAATTGTTGCATTTGAAGAAAATATTTCACACCAGGATGTAAATCCAATTTAGGTATTTTATTATTGAGAATTTGGTCAGGGGTATTTGGAGCATATTCAAGAAAGAGCACAAAAGGCTTTCTTTGAGTAGTTGAATGAACAGTGCTATTACAAGAAAATTCCAGACCAAGTAGTAAGGTGATCCAATCATGAGTGAACCGTTTATTGTATTTATACTCAAGGCCATAGGCACAATAGCTTCTAATTATGTCCTCTAAAGTCTGAATCAGTCTCTCAGCTAATCCATCAGTTTGAGGATGATGGGCAGTAGAAAGCTTCATATCACAATCACAAACATCCATCAGAGACATCCAAAATTTAGAAGTAAATATAGGATCTCTAACAGAAATTATTGCTTTTTGGAAACCAGTAGTATTGAACATATGAAACCACCACAAGAAAGCTAATTCCTTAGTGGAAACATCTTTGTGGGTTGGCAAAAATTTACACTTTTTTGTAAATCTATGTAAAATAACCCTGAAAGAGTTAAAAATGTCTCTCCCAGTTATGGGTAATCGTGTTACAAATTCCATGAGCTAATCCATCAGTTTGAGGATGATGGGCAGTAGAAAGCTTCAGATCAAAAGCACAAACATCCATCAGAGACATCAAAAATTCAGAAGTAAATTTAGGATCTCTATCAGAAATTATTACTTTTTGGAAACCAGTCGTATTGAAAATATGAAACCACCACAAGAAATCTAATTTATTAGTGGAAACATCTTTGTGGGTTGGAAATAATTTACACATTTTTGTAAATCTATGCACAATAACCCAGAAAGAGTTAAAAATGTCTCTCCCAGTTATGGATAATCATGTTACAAATTCCATGTTTATTATTTACCATAGTGCATCAGGAGATTCAATATGTTGCATTAATCCAGCTCATTTCCCAGTTAATCTCTTAGATTTCTGGCAAGAATCACAGGATTCAACATATAATTTGGTGTCTTCAGACATATTAACCAACCAAGCAGTGTTCTTAATTCTAATAAATGTTTTTTCAAGATCAAAATGTCCTGCCAGTATTTCACCATGTCAAATTTTCTAGATGATTTCTTTCATAGAAGGAGGAATAAAAATAACATTACTCAAGTTTCTTCTATAATAGATATAACCTTCATCAATTGCAAATTTTCCCTGGCTCAAAGCATTTTGGTACATTTGTGGATGTCTTTTGATTAATGCTTGTATTGAAAAGCTATTTGTATCATTTAATATATTACACAGCTTTTTCAAGTCAGTGTCTTTATCATATGAGTCCAGAGTAAGCTGTAATAGCTCTTCCTCCATATCAACCACATAAATCCCTTGAATGTGGACTATTTTATCTTCAGAATCATATTCAGGATTAGAGTCATACTTTTGAAAAGGTAACCTTGATAACATATCCACATTTGAGTGAACAATAACAGCTCTATAAATAATTTTCACCCTTCCACTGTATTCTTGAGCAGCTAACTTCCATTGGAACATATGTCTGTTAGGTGTCTTAAAGTTCAAGAGGAATCTCACTGCACTTCAGTCAGTGACACATTCAAATTTCTAGTAATCCAGATAATAATGTAGCTTCTCTAGAGCCCAAACCACTGCTAAACACTCCAGTTGAGTGGCACAATATTTTAATTCACTATTTCTCAAGTTTCATGAAATATAACAGATTACTACTTCTGATACTTTGTTATTCATAACTTGTTTTTGGTAGAGAGCAGCACAAATACCAATAAAACTGACATCATTGTATAAAACCAATGGTTGATTACATTCAGGCAAAAAAAAGAGTTGGTGCTGACATCAAACAATGTTTCATAGTGTCAAAAGCTCTTTTTCTTTCACTGTTCAAGAAAAAATGTGTCAGCCTAAATATCCTTAGGACTGAGTATTTCTTATGCTTAAAATAAGATAACCTTAACTAGATTAAGCTTATATCTTAAAAATATGGTTAAAATAATAATATATATTATTTTATTATATATATATATAATTATTATTCTATTATATAATTTATAATAGTTTAAATAGCTTATCCATGGCCTAATAATACTTATTAAGGTGTTAATGGAGTCATAATATACTTATCTTAAGTGATATGAAGTAATTATTGACATACATAAGCTTATATGTATACATAAATCTCATATTCAGTGAAATATGCAGTATATTATGTATATTTAGGTATATAAGTGGGTTTTAGCCCCTTAATAGCCTATAACCTTTGTTTTTCTGCTTATTTTAGGTCATATGGACGAAATCAGTGGACTCACAATGCCTACAGAAGCATAGACACCTATATCAGGCGCATACACCCAGTTTGGACAACTAAAATTACTTCCTTGGATGGTTATTCACGGATTTATGGGTTGGAAAGATGTTTTTGGGTTAATGTGGATGCTTGGGGATGTTATTGGGGGCTTGGACATTTTATTTGTTTCCTTTATATGCTTTTAGTTTCATTAAATCTCTTTTTGATCATTTATTTTACCTGTTTCTTTATGGTATCTGCTTTTATCTGGGTTTTCTATTTATGGTATGACTCTGTGTTATTATTAATAGTGATGGAGGGTCCTTACTGGAGGTCTTTGTGTTTAAACTGCTTGAAGTGGACGCCATGGGGAGGTGATGGGCCCTCACAGTGCTGTAATTGCCGGGGATAGCAGTGACATCATCTGGATTGAAGGTCTGTGCACTCCAGTGGATTTGGGTATAAGTAAGAAGGGATTTTGACGGTTTATTATCATCATTCAATTACTACACTTCAAACAAACACTACAATACAATTATTAGTATTCAGAAATATATTATAAAGCCCTTATAAATTGATATTATCTTTATAAAAGCTATAACTATATTTTATTCTTCTATTTTCCACCACTAGCACGCATTTAAATCCAAGTATTGTGAGTTTTATTTGAGTATAACTATTCTATTAGTCTTCCCCTGAGGTTTAATCACTAAATCATTTATTAATAAGTAGTAGGACCATAAAATAACACTATTATATCATACTTAAATACTAGACTATACTGACAATTGGGGGTCTTTCCTTATATTTTACTTATTATTTAGTATAAGCCTTGGGACGTGATTTTTACCTTAGTACAACTCAAAATTAACCAAATATTTGGGTCTGCTGCATATTAGTGGGTCATCATAACTCATTGATTGCGGAAAAGAACCCTTATAAAAATTGTACTAATTTTTTATCATAAAAATTAGATATTTACAGTAGTAACTGTACCCAATATAAACCCAATTTCACTTGGTATTTGGACACCAATATAACACCCAATTAAATTGGTATTTGGCTAAAGCTTGGTAAGCTAATTATTCACCCTTATAAAGGTCTAGTTAAACTTATTATTATATTTTTAACAGATTTTTTTGAATTTTTCTTATATTTTAGTTAAATAAATAAAGATATAAATTCAGGGTAAGCTCCATTGCTTTTTTATTAGTAATATAATTGCTAATATTATTTGTCTACTAATTCCACAGAGTTTTTTCCTTTTGTAGACGTAAAATATTGTTATTCTGAACAATATGAGTGCTCCCCAGGATAGTGTAAGTGAACAGCCTGCTTATAATACCAGGTCTAAAGCTAACAAAAACTTTCCAGGACATCACCATGGAGGGACAGTAGTACCCCCAGCCAGAAAGCATGAGTATAGAGGAAAAGGACGCCCTCTTAAAAAAGATAACTATAAAAAAAGACGTCTCCTCCTCTTCAGGATCAACTGTCACACCTGGCCAAACAGGTTCTGAAGTTGGAGGAATCAAAATCTCTCATGTTCAAAGAAGTAGAGCAGTTGCAAAACAATTGCAAGGTAGGATTTCAGCAGATGAATCAGGAAATGGCAGAGTTAAAGGGAGGCCAGCCCAGTCAATCAAATCAGCAACCCCCTACCCAAGGAGGGTCCACTCACTCCTGGGAGAAAATCCTGGTAGACAAATGGAAATGGGACTGGTTTCACCAATAGTGGACAAGCCACAGTTGCAACAGGGATCCACCCACTCATCTGACTTCCTCAGCTCACCCTTACAAGGGAAAAAAGCGCCAAAAATCAGGACTGGCAACCATCCCTTGGTAAGTAACTTAACCTCTCAGATTAGACATAATACTGATAGTTACAATATAGGTAATTCTATTGATGTTAAATCTGTACAAAAAATAGAGGAGGATTTAAGAAATTTAGGTTTTAGAGTAGATACACCTGACTTGTCTTTTGTCCATAATAACAGTACTATATACAATGATAATACAGTTAATCCTCAGTTGCAACCACCTACTAGTGAGATGAGAAGTTCACAGGAGAGTGAGAGAATTGAAAAGGAGGACATGGAATATTTTAACAATAATCCAACTGTCCATAGAATTGTTTCAGCATTGTGGAATAGAATGACTGATTGTGAGGAACAGACAGTTAAGCTCACTAGTGATACAATTTCATCCTTGACATTGAAAATTTCTCAATTAGCAACACGTAATAAAGAATTAGAGAAAGAACATTTGTCTCTAACTCTTAAATATGATTCATTGAGTAATAAATGTAATGACCTTTCAAACAAATTTTGTGAGTTAGAAAAATTATATGAAACACATTTATTAAAAACTGAATCAAGAAAAAAGTTATCTTTTGCCCAGACAAATCAAAGTGTCTCTGAGTTACTACAAAGATTAACTAAAGTTGAGATTGAAACAGCCAATCTACTGATGAACCAGGATAATCATAAGTATAACCAATATAATAATAATCCTTTCATTGGCAAAAGTGAATCTCACTCCTTCCCTGTACCACCACAATTAAAACCATCTGGTGGTAGTGTCAAATCTGAAAATATAAGTCACAAATCCGTGCAGGAAGAAATACAAGACCATTTATCAAAAGTGAATGAGTTGTTGAATTTACCCAAGATTAGTGAGATAAAATCCAATCAGAAGAACTGGCCTAAAATAGATCAGTACCCAACTTATGATGGGGAAGCCAGCTCTGATTGGCAAAATTTTATTCAAAGAATTGACAACTTGAAATTCTCATATAAGTTACCAGATGAAGAGATAACATCAAAATTAATTTCTTTATTTAAGGATGTTGCTTTATTATGGTTTGAAGCTGTCTTAAGTGAGGGTAGAGACTACTCTTGGGCTGAATGGAAACAACTTATTGAAAAACAATTTGGAGGTTCTAAATTCAGCCTTACTCAGCAGAGACTGTATGAGAAGACTAGGTATAATCCGTTGAATGGTGACAAACCTATGGTATTTTTAATGAATTTAAACAAAATATTAAAAGCCATTGAGCCTCATATGGATTTTAACTTATGGAAAGATAAGATAATATACAAATTACCTATATCTTTCAGAGACATTGTTGTAGCTAGAACATTAAATGTTACTGAATATTCTGACTTTATTAATATTTGCAATGAAATATTATTAAACCATAAGTATGAATCAAGGTATTCCACTTATAAGCAAAATGTTGAACCTGTAAAAACTCAGAATTCAAAAACACTTCAGGAGAAGCAGAAAAAACCTACTGCACCTGTAGTACCTAAAAAGTATGAAACAAATACTTGTTATAAGTGTAACAAACCTTGGGTCAAACGTCACAAATGTGAGAAAAAATAAATATTGTTGAAAATCAACGTGAATCTGAAACTGAAACTGAAAAAAGTAAAGAATCAAGTGATTATGACAGCAATATCTCATATAGTGATGAAAATGAAGTCTGTATGTTGGAAGATGATTTGTCCATCTTTGAAAATCCAATATTAAATATGGACTCAAATGAATCTTTAATGAATTTTTAGGATGCTGAAATCATTAAGGATATACAAGCTGATAACTTTAGAATGACACCTATCACGGTTCCAGCTATCATTTCTGGTGAAAATGTTAATATAGTATTGGACACAGGAGCTGCTGTTTCAGTTGTTTCCACTAATACATTACAGAAAATTGATAGTGAATATAAGTTTAAGCTTGAACCACTTCAGAATAAAAATTGGAGAGGTTTTGGATCAGTACTACACCCCATTTGTAAATACAAAGCTTCTGTTTTCTTTAAACACCAACATGGTTATGTAAGGGTAACTTGTGACTTTGTAGTAATGGATAATACAAATTGTAGTAACTGTTTTATCATTGGAAATGATATTCTGACTAAATTTGGTGTAGAATTAGACCCTGCTAATAAAAATTTTACAATTGGCATGAATGGTAAAAGGATATTTAAAATAAATTCTTTTAACACTGTCTTACACATTGAGTCAGTAACAAATTCCCTGTCTAAAGGAAGAGAATCCAATGAGTTGGAACTTCTGGAAACAGAAATTTCAAAAGCATCATTTGGCACTCAGATAAGTGAAACTGAGAAAGATAATATTTTGGAATTAATTAAAGCTTTTCCAATGGCTTTTGCACATGGTACAAATGAACTTGGCCTTGTAAAAGAACATGAAATGAAAATTAGTTTAACCTGTGATATGGATAATATTCCTGCTAGTCTTAAAAAGAAACCATACCCTGCTTCACCAATGAAGAGGAAAAACATAGAGGATAATATTAAGATGTTATTAAAAATGAACATTCTTGAGAAGGTTGAAACTACACCAAAATATTGTGTAATATCACCAGTGCTGATTTCTTATGAACAAGATAAAGCAAGACTGTGCGGTGATTATAGAGCATTAAATACATTTACAGTAGATGATATTTATCCCTTGCCAAGGATTGCCTCTATACATGCTACCCTTAAAGGTGCTAAATATATAAGTTACCTAGATGGAAATAAAGGGTACCATGAAATTCCTGTTGAAAAGAATTCACAGAACTTTTTGTTGATAACAACACACATGGGAATTTATAAGTATGTCAGAATGCCATTTGGACCAAAAAATGCTCCATCAGTATTTCAGAAGTTAATGGATATAACATTCCATAATGAAATGATTGAAGGATGGTTAATGGTATACATTGATGACATCATAGTGTTCTCTAAAACTTTTGATGAACACTTAATCCATTTAAGGAAAGTATTTCAGAAAATGGATGAAATAAAAATGACCCTTTCATTGAAAAAAAGTAAATTTGGGTTTGAATCTTCAAAAGTGCTTGGTAATATTGTATCTGGCTTAAAAATATGTGTAGACCAAAATAAAGTGGCTGCAATAAAGAATATTGGAATTCCTCAAAATGTGAAGGATTTACAATCTTTTCTTGGAATGTGTGGTTATTATAGACAATATATAAAAAACTACCAATCAATTGCTGCACCACTGACCACACTTATAAAGAAATCAGAAGCTTTCATTTGGAATAATGAAAGACAACAAGCTTTTAATAAGTTGAAAGAATCTTTAATGAGAGCTCCTATCTTGGGATTACCAGATTTCCAATTACCTTTTGTATTATATACATATGCAAGTTTTATTGGACTGGGTGCTGCTTTGCATCAAAAACAACTTATTGAAGGTAAAATGTCAGAAGTAGTAATCTGCTGTATTTCACGTACTCTGAGAAGTGGTGAATTGAAATATGGTGCTACTCAACTTGAATGTTTGGCAGTAGTATGGGCTCTTGAAAAGCTACATTATTACCTTGAAGACCAAAAATTTGAGTTAATAACTGACTGTAGTGCAGTTAAGTCACTCTTAAACATGAAAACTCCTAATAGACACATGTTTAGATGGCAATTAGCTGTACAAGAATACAGAGGACGGATGACTATTACACATAGAGCAGGAACCTTGCACTCTATTGTAGATCTGTTATCTAGAGTACCTCTGCCTAATAATGATGATAATCCTGCTTATGTTCCTGAGTCAGAGATTATTAACATTTATGGCATTTATATTGTAGATCTTCAGGATGAATTTATGCAATCAATTCTTGATAATTATAATTCAGATCCTGACTTAAGTAAATTAACTACAATATTAAATGATCCATCTAATGCTTCAATGAATGTTTTAATAAAAACATTACCAAATAAGTATAAAGAGGCATTAGAGAAAGGAAAATTTTCCATTGAGGATGGTTTTATATATTACAGGAAAAAATTAAGTAATGTAATTGTAATTCCCCCTTCAATGAAGGAGTTAATGTTAAGTATATGTCATGATGATATATTAGCAGGTCATTTTGACTACCATAAAACATTAACCAGAGTAAAAAACACAGCTTGGTTGATTAACATGTCTGAGGATGTTCAGAAATATGTTGAAACATGTGATTCTTGTCAAAAATCTAAAAGATTAACAGGAAAAAGAGCTGGTTTATTACAACAAATTGAGCAACCAAAAGCTCCATGGGAAATCATTAACATGGACTTTGTAACAGGTTTGCAAATAGCAGGGCATAAGAGTTATAACTCCTGCTGGGTAATTGTAGATAGATTTACAAAGATGTGTAAATTTATTCCTACCCACAAAGAGGTTTCTGCAAAGGACTTAGCTTTATTATGGTGGACACAAATGTTAAATACAGCAGGTTTCCCCAAAGCAATAGTTTCTGACAGAGATCCTAAATTTACTTCTGAGTTCTGGACGTCACTTATGGATGTTTCAGGGTGTCAATTAAAACTTTCTACAGCACACCATCCACAAACTGATGGGCTAGCAGAAAGAATGATACAAACCTTAGAAGATATGATATGAAGATACTGTGCTTTTGGTCTTAATTTTAAAGACAATGACAAATTCATGCATGATTGGGTAACCCTTATCCCAGGTTTAGAATTTGCATATAATAGTACAAAACATTCTGTCACTGGCAAAAAGCCATTTGAGTTATGGTTGGGTTATGTACCTAATACCCCTGCTAAAACTCTTAATAAGTTACCTAGATTGGATATTCATCCAGGTACTAAATCTTTTCTTCAGATGCAGGAATTATGCAGAAAACATGCTCAAGAATGTATGAATAAGGCTTTTGAGTATGAAAAGAAAAGATGGGATAAAGCCCATAAAGGACAAATGTTCAAAGAGGGTGATGAAGTCCTTATTTCAACGCTACATTTCAATTTAAATGGTAATGTTAAATTGAAGGATCCATTCATTGGACCATTTGTAGTTAAAAAGATGGTTGGTAATAATGCTGTTGAGGTTATTCTATATGCACCTTATGATAGAAAACATCCAGTATTTCCTATTTCTCTTATAAAACCATACCATTCTAATGATACTGCTCTCTTTCCAAGAAGATCAGGAAGGCATAAACAGCAACCTGAAGAAATAGTGGAAAAAGCAGAAATTGAAAAGATACTTATAAAGAGACACCTTACTAAAGAAAAGGGAGTTGAGTATCTATTAAGATTTAAAAATAAATCAAGTGAATATGACCAGTGGATTCCAGAAAATGAAATCTCTGATCTTAAAAATCTCTTGAAAAAATTTAAATCTAAATAATACTGTTCATTCAGTATATGTATTATAAAAATTATTTTTTTATTTTATTATTTCATTCCTTAAGATTAATTAAAATGTCTTAACATTTTTTTTATTGGTTTTTTTGGGGTGAGGGAGTGTCATCCTAAATATCCTTAGGACTGAGTATTTCTTATGCTTAAAATAAGATAACCTTAACTGTATTAAGCTTATATCTTAAAAATATGGTTAAAATAATAATATATATTATTTTATTATATATATATATAATTATTATTCTATTATATAATTTATAATAGTTTAAATAGCTTATCCATGGCCTAATAATACTTATTAAGGTGTTAAGGGAGTCATAATATACTTATCTTAAGTGATATGAAGTAATTATTGACATACATAAGCTTATATGTATAAATAAATCTCATATTCAGTGAAATATGCAGTATATTATGTATATTTAGGTATATAAGTGGGTTTTAGCCCCTTTATAGCCTATAAACTTTGTTTTTCTGCTTATTTTAGGTCATATGGACGAAATCAGTGGACTCACAACACCTACAGAAGCATAGACACCTATATCAGGCGCATACACCCAGTTTGGACAACTAAAATTACTTCCTTGGATGGTTATTCACGGATTTATGGGTTGGAAAGATGTTTTTGGGTTAATGTGGATGCTTGGGGATGTTATTGGGGGTTTGGACATTTTATTTGTTTCCTTTATATGCTTTTAGTTTTATTAAATCTCTTTTTGATCATTTATTTTACCTGTTTCTTTATGGTATCTGCTTTTATCTGGGTTTTCTATTTATGGTATGACTCTGTGTTATTATTAATAGTGATGGAGGGTCCTTACTGGAGGTCTGGGTGTTGAAACTGCTTGAAGTGGACGCCATGGGGAGGTGATGGGCCCTCACAGTGCTGTAATTGCCGGGGATAGCAGTGACATCATCTGGATTGAAGGTCTGTGCACTCCAGTGGATTTGGGTATAAGTAAGAAGGGATTTTGACGGTTTATTATCATCATTCAATTAATACACTCCAAACAAAAACTACAATACAATTATTTGTATTCAGAAATATATTATAAAGCCCTTATAAATTGATATTATCTTTATAAAAGCTATAACTATATTTTTTTCTTCTATTTTCCACCACTAGCACACATTTAAATCCAAGTATTGTGAGTTTTATTTGAGTATAACTATTCTATTAGTCTTCCCCTGAGGTTTAATCACTAAATCATTTATTAATAAGTAGTAGGACCATAAAATAACACTATTATATCATACTTATATACTAGACTATACTGACAAAAAGAAGAATCTTTCCTAGTAAAATTGGTAAAGATAATGCTATTACATGATAATTTTTAATATATTTTCTATAGTATCCACAAAGTTTATAGGCAGGAAGACTGGTCAACTTGATATCACTTTTCATTGTTAGAGGCTGGTATAGCCAGAGTTGGAATTCAGGAACAGAAGAAAGAGATTTTTTTTCACAGGGATGGATTGAATTTAAAGGCAAGGTGAAAGAGAAGTTTAAAAGAAGAAGCTTGGAATTCTGGTTCAGAAGTTCACTTAGGATGGAATAGGATCTGGTGGAAGAGTGAAATGGGCTGTTTTGTAAAGATTCTGGAGAGGTGTTTGAACATAGTTGTTGGCAAAGGAAAAATGGGGATAATCTTGATTGGAGGAATGATGTGGTGATCAAAACCTGGGTAGGCCTTTGAAATGCATATTTGGGGGTATTTGGTATGTAGGGTGTTGTTTGGGGTTACGGTGTTATTAATGGATTTTTTCAGCTTTAGGTGATAGGTAGTTATGGTGTTGTTATTGGTTTATATTGGAAGTTTATTGCTTAGTGGTGCTTATTTAGGCTTAAACTAGGTTCACTTAATATGTCTCATCTTATTTTACTTTATTTTATTTTCATTTTGGTATGTCTTATGTTTGTTTATGTTGTTTATTAGTGAAGTTATGGGTTTTAAGGGTTTTTAGGGTTTTTATGGGTTGTATGGGTGTTTTAGGGCCTAGAAGCGGCCTACCCACACCTAAGAAGAAGCCTGCCTTGAAGCGGGGTGCTTTCCTGGCTGCTAGGGAAGCGTTAAAATGCACTTTTTGGCATGAAAAATGCTGGGAAAGCTGGAATTTGGGTGGGGAATTGGTCAGGGTGGTCTGTGCACTGGCTGTATGATGCGTGTGTGTGAAGATTTTTAGGGAATCATCTTATCTCTTTACTCATCACCTCTCTGATCCTCACTGTCTCATTGGCTAGTGTTTTGTTGGAATATATTACTGTTTATTTCAACTCTTTCTGATAGTCTGTCTGGGACTATTATCTTGCACTTTCAAAGAGGTCAAGAGTGTCTAATTAGAGGGTCTAGCAAACAGATCTCCAATTTTCTGAAACAGGTAAATCTCACTTATTTTTCTCAAGGGAAAGGGTTTATTCTTTCTGGTTTTTCTCCAACTCCCTTGTTCAAGGCCTATAGCTAGTAATATAGGATTGTCTACATCATTTTTGAGCAATCTTAAAGTAGCCCATGAAGTAACCTGAAAGGAATTTTACAGTGGGATTTTTATATCTGTAAAGGTAATAGCTCTACAAGTGATTTTGTATAATTTGAGGAATCAGAGTAACCAACCACTCCATCAACAAATATTTTTGAATTAAAAGATTCTTGCACTAACCAAAAATTTTATTTCTAACAAATATCTGAGTCAATTTTAATTAAATATTTTCCCCAAATTTCATGAATGTAGCTAAATTTTTATTTGAATTACCAATCTGATAAGGAAGAAAAATTTCCAAGTGATAATCTTCCCCAAAACATATAACACATATAATATGCCATCATAAGTTATTCTGATTTTTATCTTTGAATATTGGTAGTTTATAACTTGTGGAAAGGTTTGATAAAATAAATATAAAATTTTTATGGAACCATTCATTCATATAGTTTTCTTAATAGAAATTTCTCAATATCGTTAAAGAATAAGTATGGATTTTATTTAAGTTTGGGGTGTTTTTTGAACACCCAACCAACCACAAACAGTGCTAAATTTGACATGAAATCCAAAATTTACCAAAAAAAGATGTTTATATATTATATAATTTTAAGAAATAATTCAACATCCAATTTTGGTTCAGGTTCCTTAAATTTAATGATATTTGAGTTAGTAAAATTTTCAACAGAGAAATATGTTTTACTAATCCATGAAAGTATAAAATATCTGGGAGCAGTTAATACAAGAGTTCTTAAAACTCATGATTTATATTTATGGGGTCCATTGAAGCAGAAAATAGTTTAACACAATTAAAATTTCAAATAAAAAAACCTCCTCACATTTATAATACCATTACAATTGAAAGAAATGAAGAAAAAGTTTAACTAAAATATTTCCTACTTTCTTTCATGTAAATTTAATAATGTTTTTAATAATTCACTATATATTTCATGAATATTTATGTATAATTTAACGAAATTTTCCTACAAAAATTGATGTTACATGCTAGCAGGTGTCCCCCCCAAAACAGAACTTCCATTGTTTTTTGATCCATATAGACCTGATAGATTGTACCATTTTTATTTCTGGAAATAAAAATTCATTTTCAATAATATATCAACAACATATTTTATTTGAAAATTGAAATATATTTTCATATCTGAAGTTTAATGCTCTTGTTAAGTGATAAGGGTAAAATAAATTTTGATACACAATTAAAATAGAAAAATGTTCTATGAGAGTCTCAATAAAGGCTTTTACTTCCTTCATCCATAAAAATTTTAAATTTTGTTTATAAATGCTTTCAATAAAATTTCAGTTTCTGCTTAGCAGCCTAGTATGAAATTTTTAAATTCTATAATGAAATCAATAAGCCCATGTGTATTGAAAATTATTTTATTAATCATGAATCAGAATTATCAGAAATAACTTAATATAATTGATATAAATAGTTAGAATTATAATAGAATTTGAAGAAAATTATCACTTTTTTTTGACTTATCCTGTTCATTTGCTTAATTCTGTGATTTGCAGAAATATTTCTTTTTATAAGATAAAATCTTACCCCAGTAATATATTCCTTGATGAAATTTAACACCCATTCAATTTATGTAATTATGATTTTAAGTTTATTGAGAAACTGTTACAAAAACATTTCTCTTAAATAGATAAAAAAATCCATTAAAAAAAAGAGGAAGAAATTCTTTCTTTATCTTTGTAACTACTTAAGTTTTGGCCCTTTTTTCTCCTGTATAGTTATTACTTAGCCCTTTTTTTGACCCAAAAATGCCCCCACAAGGCCTGACTTGGGGATAATAAAGGGCTGACAATATTTCAACTTAGTCTTGTTTAAAATTTACAACTTTTATTAAGAAAAATTGAAATTTGGCCCACAGCTTTTAATAGGGGGTATCAAAGTTAGAAATGGGTAATTATTTAAAAATGTTTTTCACAACACAAAAGAAAAGCCACAAACTTGACATTTATTCTCAGTAAAAATGTGTATTTGGAGAATTATATGGCTTGTTTTAGAGAATAATTGTCCAACAGGCTACTAGACTTTCCCAGTAAAGTAATTCATTATTTTCTGGGATGAAGCCATGCCTTTTTAATTCTTATTTTATTATTAGTTATATTTTATTTACTATATTATTACTTTTAATAAATTAACTAATTAAAATAATTAAATTTAGTAAATATTTATAATTAATAATAATGTGCCTCATATTTTTATTCCCTAACACCATACTCAATGACAGGTTGGAAGAGAAATAAAAATATGTTAATACTAAATTTTTAGAATTCAAATTTCTTTTATTTAAGAAGCTAAAATTCTATTAATAAAAAAATTTAATTAAAATGGTTTTATACTAAGTCTGACAGTTAAAGTAAACTTTAAAATATATCAAATAAATGGATATATACAGTAAAATATATTTAATTGAAACATCTTCATAGAACACTTTTGTTATTTGTATTATCTTATTTTAGAAAATTTTTCTTCTCACACTCCTGTATGTAGGCTTTTTAAATCCATTGTAGAAAATCATATAGTACTAGCTATAGGCCTTGACCAAGGGGGTTAGAGTAGAACTGGAGAGAAAACCCCCTGTCCCTTTAAGAAATACCAGGTGAGATTTATTTGCTAAAGAAAATTAGAGACTGTTACAATACCCCTTCCAACACACTTCTTGACTGCTTAACAATTCAAGAAAGTAGCCTAGATAGACCACAGACCAAGGAGAACCTGAAATGCAGAAAGATCCACACAAGAAAACCAAACACTGTGCACTTGTTGCACAGAAAACAGCAATAATACTTAATGCAGGTTGCAAAGCTACACCAGAGAAATCAGTTGCCAAAATTGAGTTAGATGTAGAACTAACTTTGCAACAAAAACATCCAATTGTGGCCTAAAGACAGTGAAAACTGAGTGAGAAACAGTGATATAATTACCAGATGGTTGTATGATAATTAAAGTTGCCCCAAACTGTCTTATTCAGTATGTACACACAGACCTCCACCTAAAAAATCAATGCACAGCAACAAATTTGCTCTTTTTGGAAGCCAAATTGAATAAAAACCCTCTAGAAGTGCTCCTCAGCCTTCTATAATTGAGGTGGGCAGGCTGCCCACCTAGAAGCAACCAGACCTCCCTGAATCCTGAAAACCTCCAAAAAACCTCCAACAAAGCCTAAAATAATTAGAAAAATCCACCACAACTACAAAAACCCTTAAAACACATAATTAAGCTGTAACAACTTTGTGACATAAAAATAGTACCAAATTAGCATTACTCAATGGTACTAAGTACTTAACCCTAAGACTTAAGGTTAGTGCCTAAAACATGAAAAACAAAATTAAACAGCTATCATTTAGAAATGAAAAATGAGCAAATGACCTCTAAAAACTTAGAATATGAAAAATGTCATCAAGACATAAAATATAGAACAAAACCAGGGATATCTAATTGTAGTACCCATATACCCATAGTCCCAATATTCACTGAATAAAACCAGAAAAACACTCAATTATTCAACCAATATCAATTAAGACATACCAAAATAGCGCCAAACAACCCAACAAAGGCCTCTGAAATTGTTGGAAGACCACATCCTTCCTTCAATTGAGAATTTCTGCATTCTCCTTCACCAAAACCACCATTTTCACACCTTTTTTAATATCAATCTCTGAAATGGGTCCCTGTCAATACTGTATTGACCATAACCTCATCTGCAACATACCACCACCAAACAATCCATACATAACTACTTGTGATGCATGCTATTCCAGAATGAAATCTTGCTCCAGACCTGGTCCATTATCATCTGCAACAGATTCACCTCCCCCTCAACCTGGTCCATCTTCCAGCAAAACCAAAAGATCTATGCTTTCCATCTTGATACCTAGATTAATCAACAAGTTACAACCTTCCAAAAAGAGTGCCAACACCACCACAGCCAATAGCTCTACCATACCTGGTCATGCTGATGGTAAAATCAATGCTTCTTTATACTGAAATTTAAGCTGATGAATTTCCAGTTAATTTCCATCCAGACAGTGATGATAACAATGTGAGAACCATTGAAACACCACAACCCAATCAATTTCCCACCATCAAGGACAAATTCCAACAACACTATTATCAACAAAATAATCTCAAGCTAAACTATTTCCAATCCACTCCTGCCAAAAATCCACAGGAAATTGAGGAAAAAAGACACCTCATCCACCATTTCAAGACTAATGCTGAACACTTTGTTTCATCTCTTGATTCTTCTCTGTATTTGATTCATTCCTGAAATTCATGACTTAGAAATAAAAAAATTGACCACTTTCAAGACTTTCTGAATTTAGCCAACTATAAAAAAAATCCTAAGTTTACAGTCTTTGGGGACTAATCCTCAGTTTTAAGTCTTGGGGGACTAACATCCCTCATTTTATAGTCTTCGAGGACTCAAAAACTCTCAGTTTACAGTCTTGGAGGACTCAAAAACCCTCATTTTATAGTCTTGGGGGACTTTAAACCTAAATAATAAATCCAGAAACAGAGTTTAAACCATTAAAGACCAAAGAAATAAACTAAAATTCTGGGGTAACTTTTCTACAGAGCAACCAGCTCATCAGTTACCCTCACACTTGCCTTGACTAAATTCACAGACTCCCCCTTTAGATGCCCTCTTCCAGAATTACACAAACATCACATTATCAGTTTATAGTCCTGAAGGACTCAACCATCAAACCATCCTCAGTTTATAGTCTGGAAGGACTATACTATTTTTCAGTTTAAAGTCTTGATGGACTGCCCACAGTGTTCAGTTTAAAGTCTTGATGGACTTTCCAAACTTTTCATAAAAAGACAGAGCCGATTCCATGCACAATACTACACAACCTACCTACTGAAATCCACTTTCTCTTCATCATCTACACATCACTGATAAAAATTTTCTTTTATCTCTTTTCTCTTCATTTTTTTCCCATCACAGATAATGGCCAGTTCCCCAGATTATGACCCATCAGACCTTCCTTGTTTCACTACTCCCAAGAGCCATGTTTGCAAACATTCTATCCACATGTGCAGACCTTGCACTTTCACTCTCCCAACTTGTGAAGCCAAACTCTACAACAGGGCCTGAGATTCTTGCAACTCCAAAAATAAAAAAGTGTGACAGAAACCTCAATTATCCTATACCACCACCTTCACCTTCACACAAATAAATCTCTGGATCTCCTACCAGGTCCCCAAGACTTGGTCCAGCTTCCTCTTCTCTATCTTCAGCTCCATCCAGAAGATCACGCTGCTCTGTGTCCAGAGCTCTCTCCGAAAGACCTGCTTTATCATCCCAAGAAACAGACTTTATCTCAGTGAATTCAACTAAAATGCTTTAAAATCAGCCCCCAGGCTGATAGACTACGTTCAGGAAGCCCACCAACCTTGCTGGGAAGCAAAAATCATGCTCCAAACTCTAAATTCAATCAGAAAACAGCCACATCACACTAGTTAACACCACCAAAGCCACACAACAACCTCCTAGTGCTCCCAGAGTAATAAGCACAATAATCTCTTCATCAAAAAATGCCAACGATTCCAAAACTTCTAGAAGACCTTCCAGAGGACCTCAAGAAGGCACCAGAGCACCAAAAAGTGCTCCAAAAAAATCTCCCTCTTAAAAAAGGAGAGATAACTACACTTCTCTGTTGCCAGTCAATTACTCATCTGAAAGTTTTATTTATTCCAGATCTTCATCAAGAAGATCCCAATCAGCTTCCAGGTCACCCCCTCCTACTCTATCCTACAACCAACCTGGTACTCCACCACCAGTCTCCAACCAAACTAATCCAAGCAACAATATCAACAAAAACAATATTCCTGTGTCTCCAACCTGTCCACAGGAACATCCTCATTCTAGTTCATATTCTCAAAACCATTTAGAGGATGACCTTTAAAATCCAAAACTCCATCTTTTTGATCCTCCTACATCATCAATTCAATATCCTTCAACAGTCTAAATCCCAACGGCTTACAAATATGATGAGCTTCCAATCTGAAAGTACCAAATTAATTCATCCTATTTCTTAAACAGAAAACAATTAATGATCCAATTATTCTGTTTAGTTGGAACCCCACCTCCTGAAACTACAATTGGTATTGGCCAACCTCTAGAAATTACCTTAACGCTAGATTACACCGTTATGAAGCAACACCTAAGTATTATGTGTTCAAGAATGCTTAAAGCCTTTGCTCCTTATGGTCAATTGAATGATTTTGAGAAGATTCTGAGGAAACAACTTCTTGATGACCACTTGAAGATGTCTAGAATAATTAAGCACAACTTCCAAAACTTCATCCCAGCCTCTTCTACTTCTTCCCAGAAATTACCATTTCTTCCGGTTCCTGACCATTACAATCCATATACTCTTTCCAGCCACCTACACCACAAGGAACACAGTTCTTCCTCCAATCCCAAAAAAAAAGCAATAACACCACCATAATCTGGACCGATTGCCAGAGACTTCTTCTTCCAGACATTAAAAAAAAATTAATAATTCACTTAATAGAGAGAACAATAATAATTAGCAGATATATATATATATAAATTTGTTTAATTTTAATTTTTTGTTTTTTTTTTTAGTTTTCATTATTTTTATTTTTATTTTTTACTGATTGTTACTTAAACTACTAACATACTAAAAAAACTTGAAAAGAATTAATCAAAATTGCCCAAAATATATGAGATCTGAGATATTAAAATGAAATAAATAATAATAAGATAAGATAAAAAATAATTACAAATGGTATCCCCCAGAAAATTGATGAGCTTCTCCCCTGATACCTTACCTACATCCAATACACCTTGATGTGGATACACCATCTAACAGTTTTTAAATGATTTGAGATAGAAATAAATTATGAAAAATAATATAAAAAAAGAAAAGATGAAATGAATAGAAATTAAAGTAAATAATAAAAAAATGAGATAAGGATAAAAAAAAGAAAATAGAATTTCACCACCAATTGATGAGCCTTTCTCCACCAATGCTTTCCCACATCCTGGTGACCCTGATGTGGTGTCAAAATATAATATAATTTTGGGATTCTTTCCCTCTTTAAATTCCGATAACCCCCATAAAAATAAAAAGAAAACAAGGGAAAAAAGAAAATAATGTAAAACTACTATCTAACCCAACCATAGACACAAAAATAAAAGAAAGAAAAAGAAAAAGTCTGACTCAAAAAAAAGGCCAGTCCAAGGAAATGATCACTGGGTGGGCTCCCTCCAATAAGTAAAGATGATGGGAGACCACTATTGATCCACCACCAATGCAAATAGACCAAAGAAACCAGTCCAATACCAGTTTAAAGTCATAGTGGACTTGAAAACTGAATAAAAAAACCAGAACTAGGATTCAACTAGGACCAACAAAAAAATCGAAACAGACATTATGGGGTGACTGTTCTACAGAGCATCCAGCTCATCAGTTACCCCCATACTTGCCAAAATAAAATCTAGAAGCTCCCCCTGGGTACCTTCTAACAAAAACACACCATCCAACACAATAAACCAAAGCCAATAAGCATGAAGATTCCAGCACTTGAATACCAAAAGAGTTTCCAGTCTAAAGTCATAGAGGACTAAAACCTGTGAAGAGAAACCAATACTAGGGTTAAACCAAATTAAGAGAAGAGGTTAGAAACAGACAATCTGGGGTAACTTTTCTACAGAGCAGCCATCTCATCAGTTACCCCTTCACTTGCTAAGATCAAATCTAGAAGCCCCACCCATGGGTACCTTCTAACAAAAAAAGGTTTCCAACAAAACAGATGCACAGCATCAATAAAATCCAAAATTTAAAGAATGTTCCATAGTTTATTCTCATTGCAGAGTCAATCTTCATCACTTCTATTGCCTCTTGGTTAAAATATCTTAACCTGATCAGCAGCCACTCTCTTCTTTAATACTGTACCATCTAACTCCTCCAAATCATAAGAACCTCCATAAACCTGATATCAGACTCTATAAGGTCCATTCCATCTGTCAGAAAACATTTTTTCCCACTGGATCTCCAAACTTCTATTATGCACCAAAACCAAACAGCCAGGGTTCAAGGGATTCCTGAGTCTATGAGCTAACTTCTTGTCCCAGTATCTGGCTGATTGGTTTCTTTTCTTCATCATTCTAGAGTATGCCTTTTCTTGACGTTCCTCTCTACATTCCTACTGTTGCATCCTGGCACAGAGAAAATCTTCTGTTGAGCACACATCATCCCAATAAATTACAAGATAAGAGACAGCTTCCAAATATACTTGTAAAACAGCCCTCTTCCCAAACATTAATTCATAAAGGGAATAGCCAGTTGTCCTTTTTACAGTGACCCTATCAGTAAATAACACCAAGGGTAAATAATGCCTCCTTTTCTCAGCTCTATCTCCACACATCTTCACCAAACCATTCTTGATAACTTGATGGCCTCTTTCAACCATGCCTTCAACTTCATGATAATAAGGTGTAACCACCCTGACTTTAAAGCCAGTACTTGCCACATCTTCTTTGAATTCAGCTCCAAACTCTGGCTCACAATCAAAAGTCACAAAGTTCATCAACCCATATATAAATGCCCATTCCTTCATCAAAAACTCTGCCACATTTTTTGGCAGTCAAATTTACCAGAGGCACTGCCACAACCCAACCAGTCAAATCATCCCTGGCAACAATCAAGTATTTATATCTGCCCTCTTTAACATGGAGAGCATCCAAACTGACTATTCCAAACTCAGTTGATTCTCCAGTAGCAAAGCTAACCTCTTTAGGTTTCAAGCTACTTCTTCTTTGACATTCTTCACAAGATTGAACCCAGCCATTTCCAGTCAACTTCATACCTATCAAACATAATCTATCAGCTACTCTTCTATAAGTCTCCCCAAAGCCTCTATGGCCAAGGTCTTCATAAAAAGACTTCAACACCAACTCTTGAACCTTCTTCTGTGTCACCACTACTTGAGGATTTGGATGTCTCCTCCTCATCAACCTCATTCCTGAAATATAGAATCCAGGAATCTTCTTCTTTATTTCCACCCGTGTATCATCATCACAAACATCTGGCCTCTCCAAGGTTAACAGATATTCAACCATAGTAAAGTAAAACCCAATATGAAAACAGGTCTCATCTTAAAAATCCAACAGAACAACATCCAAGGGTACAATCCAGTCATCAAAATCACCAGTGTACACATGAGCGACTTGACCATCCCAACAAGGACACCAATCCCTTAATTTTGTAAATTCTTTTCCTTCCACTGAATTGTAAGAGAATCCAGTTCACTAACAAAAACACCATTTTCTAATTTTAATCCATCCCAAAGAACAGCCCCATCTTCATAAACAAAAAATGTTGATCACCCAAATCAAGATCAGAACCAGCCAGTTTAATCTCTTGGTGGAGGAGAGAACAATCTTCCAGTTTAAATTCATGAAGAGAAGAGAAAAATCTTCAGAAAACTTTTTTCTGGCAATAACCACTGGGACATCATCATCAAATTCTTCAGAGTCTAAATATTCATCTGTGGGTAGTCTCCTTGATAATCTATCTGGAATCATAAAAGTTTTTCCAGGTTTTTGTACCAGTTAAAAAAAATCAGAATAAAAGCCACCCACCTAGTCATTAGAGCATTTGAAAGACTAGGTGTATTGATCATTTGAACCAGAGATTTTGCATCCACCTGCAGCTGAAAATTCTGCCCCCACAAAATATTTTGAAGCTTCTTAAACTTTTGGCTACACCACAAAATTACAACATAGGTTGAGAATATCTAGATTTAACCTCATTAAATACCACAGACTACTGGCCTTACCCTCCTAGTTTTATCTTCCTGAGACAAAACAGCACCAGCAGCAATATAACTTGAGTAAACTGCCAGATAAACTTTTCCGGCTCCTACTCCATAATCCAATTTTTGAAGAATAATATCTTCACCTACCACCTTTTTTTAACTTCTTAAAAGTCTCTTCACACTCTTCAGTTCATACCCACTCTGCATCTTTCCTGGTCAACTTCCTCAAAGGTGAATCCAACAAAGAGTAATCTTTAATGAAAATTCTGGCATACACACAAACCCCCAAAAATCCCCTGACTTCAGTAGTATTTTTAGGCCTTGGCCATGACTCAATTTTATTAACTTTTTTTGTTTGCCATAATCCTTCCCTCCTTACATACCACATGACCCAGAATTTCCAGAGAAGGAACACAACAACAAAAATTTAAACCAGAAACGTTCAAACCAGCCTCTTTAATCTTAAACAATACTCTACTAGAGTAATTGCATATTCCAAAACAAATCTCCTTGTACCTGGGTTTTCCTTCAGCACCTCATTCCCATAATCAGTGTATGGTCCTTTGATTCCACTATCATCAATAAAAAAACCAGCATGAGTAGGAACCTCATCCGGTAAAATCCAAGCCATTTGTGCTTGATATACTGCTACTGAATTAGTTTCTCCTTGAGGCAACATAGTGAGCTTAAAACTATCCAGAGGGGTCTCAAACATTGTAAGTGGCTGTAAATCTGTGTTAAGTTCCCTTTCATCATAACCACCCATAATATCACTCAAAACATAACACAATCTTCCAGAAAAAGATTCCACAAAGTCCTCTGCACTTGCTGGAATTCCATCATTCTTGATAGTGACTCTATTCAAGGCTTTAAGATCATGCACCACCCTCAGCTTCAATTCTTCTTCTTTACACAGAACACTGGAATTGAGTACCTAGATGTTGATTGTTCATATAGACCAGTCCTGACTAATTTCCTAAAAATCTCTACAAAATCATCCCTAATGGCAGCTGGAATTGGAATTGGTTTGATTTTCCAAGGTTTTTGGCAAACCACAGAGATCAAGTAAGGTTACCCATAAGATTGTTTCAACACACTCCTTTCCTCCTCAAAAAATACCACAGCTTTCTCGCTCATCACAATCATGTGCAACAACAACTTCTTTTCTTCATCAGACAACCACTAATCAGGACCAAAAATAACAACTTTTAACCTTTCCACAGTCACTCTAGCAGTTTCCACAAAATCAGGAGTATTACTCACCAGAGAATTAGAGTACAGATCTCTTGACAAAGGAGGATTCAAACCTACAGGAATAGGCTCATTGACAGGCCTAATCTTCTGCGCTATCTTGTTATAATTTTTAGCTCCACTTTCAACTTGAGAGATCTTCAGGACATCTTCACCACCAGACCTAGAACAAAAACCAAGGTTTTTTCCATTTCTCACATGTGTGGACAAGGTAATGTTTTCTAAATGTGTAGAGGAGGCCCTGTGGTGCAAATGGGAGGACTTACTTTTATTCCCCAATCCCACCACTCCAAAACTTTTCCGCAATTTCACATCTTCATCTTCACTTCCATCTTCTAAATCTTCAAATCTTGATTAATCATCTGAGTCACATCTTCTAAAATTGTGCAGTTTATCCTTATTCTGGAGGCCCAAAAATTGATCATTCTGATCTTCTTTCTCAAAAAATTTGTGCAGTTTAACCTCATGCTTAAGGACAAAAAACTTATCTTGCTGATCTTCACAAAAATAATTTTTGTCCACTTTCTTGATTTTCTTCAGTTATCTGGAAATTTTTATTTTATTTTCTTCAGTGTTCATCTATCCTACAAAAATAACCAAGGGTTTCCCAAATTTTCACAGACATGGCCAAGGTAATTTTTTTGAAAGGTATAGAAGAAACCCTAGCAGTGCACAATTGGGAGTACTTATTTTTAGACCCCAATCTCACCACACCACAGATTTTCCGCATATCTTCCAACAAATATATATAGCCAATCTTCTTAATTGAACTTGAATTAAAGATAATTAAGAGTTTTGATAGAGAACAGATAATTGATAAAAAACTCAAAGAATACTTGAAGAGAAGAGAAAAATCATAAGGAGAAAGTTGAAAATCCACTTGGTATATCTCCAAGGGAGCTGACCTACGACAACCTGGTATTTCCTCATCTTGGGGAGAGGTTGTAGAACTAGGGTGATCAGCCCTCATCGCTCTAAAAAAGACAGAATCCCATTAGAGCCTGAGACACACTCAAAAAAAGCAGAGGCTGCACCCACATATCTTCTTCTCCTACAAAAATCCATTCACTGGATTATTGAAGACAAACCTGGCCTGGTATCCCAACCATCCTCTCCAGGGGATAATAAAATCATGTGAAGCCTCCTTTCATCTTCACCAGTCAGCTCCAAACTGATTCTCAAATCAAATTGATAACCAATTCTTGCTTGAAAATCCATCAAGAATGGCCCAACCAAAACAGCTTTTACTGTTCCTTTGGCAATATAAAAATAAACCTTCCCTGAGGATCCACCAACATCTAACTTCACAAACTCAGATGTTCCAACAAAGTCAGTGACATGGGCAAAAATTCCTCTCAAATTTCTAACAATACCTTTTTTGGTGGAAAGGCCCATATGAGTTGCCTCAAACAAAGATATCAGGTTAATCTAAGAACCTGAATCCACCCATGCTCTAGCCTCCCTGCCATTCAGAGTGACATTGAAATAACTCAGAGGTGCAGAAAAATGAGTTTCAGAACCCTCTCCAAATTTTCAGCAGAATAACAAATGTATACTACCTCCCCAGAAGAGACCCTTCTCCTGGCCAACAAATTTTTCTGCCAATCAACCAACCCAGGAATGATAGAATACAACTACCCATAAGTAAGAGAAACCTGACCCTGATTCATCCTTTCCAGGACAGTGTCCATAAAATTAACTTGGCCAGAAACCACTGGCCTCTCAAAGTGGGCTCTTTGCTTCACTACCATGGTCCTAAAAGATTCTTGAGGACCAAAACTACCTACAGATTTACCATCAACAGGAATCAAACCAGATCCCTCATTAGAACCTCTAACTCTGGCAGGCTTTGACAATGAAGCCAAATGGACATCATCTTCAGAGTAAGAATCAACATCAATAGGCATTGGCTCACCATTCATGTCCAATGCTCCAAAACTATGGGGGCCCATATCTGCCATACCCTCACCACACAATATGGGGTGTGGACTTGCTAGCAAGTCTGCAACCTTGGACCCAAACTCACCACAGATTGAACACACATTGAGCTATTGATAAAGGAATCATAAAATCAAGGATGAGCACCACTCAGAAGAACAGTTTTAGGTGGGTGTTCAAGTAGAGCTCAGTATGGTTTCAGTATGAGTTCAGTCTGAGTTCCATCTGAGTTCCATCTGAGTTCAGGTTGAGGACTTGCTAGCGAATCCACCCCCTATATTGCATAGTGCCTTCTGCATTTTATACAGCTCCTCTTTGCTGTACTTCTTCCTAGCTGAACTCATCTTAGGATCCACCTTTGAAGCCTTAGGCTTAGGTTGAGCCTTAGCACTTCTCTTAGGCCTTCCCACCTTTCCTGCTTCCAGATCATATCCGCCAGCCAAGCATTTCCCACTTGACTTTACACCTTAATAATACAACTCCAAACCACCAAAGGAAGATGTAAATGAGAATCTATTGACCCCCTTTCTCTTGCCCTTGCCATCATCTCCACCTTTAGCAGAAGAAGAAGCCTCATTAGGCAACTCTTCAAATCTTGGCCTCCTTGATTTGAAATTATGTCTCCTCCTCACCAAGTCCACTGGATCCTGACCATCATTAGACTTCACAAATAAACCATCTGGGAACTTGAACACTTTCCCATAAAATTCCACTTTCCCTTCAGAAACATCCCTATTCCGTGCCCAACAATCATTGAACTTGTGGCCCTTCCTGCTTCAATAAGATCAGACCCAAGGATCACTCCTACCAAGCCTCCTATAAACATTTCTAGGCTAAGAAGGAGCCTTATTGGCCTTCTGAGCCTCCTGAACAAAAACATGTAGCTGTTTTGTCAGATCAGCCAACTGCTTCACTACTGGATCAACCTCTTTAGGCTTCTCAGGAGCTTTTACTTTGTTCACACTTTCCTTCTTCCTAGATTCCTCCACAACATCAACATTAGCTTCACTTACCTTTATAATATACTTGGTGTTAGCTTCGTGGCAAGAATCTACTTCCAAAAATTTCAAATGACCCTCCACAGACTCCTTAACCACAGAAAGAGCAGGAAATTTCAGATTCCCATTAAGAAAATTCTTCATTTTATCATTCCTTTCCAACTCCTTCAAAGCATCAATTCTGACATTCCTGGCCAGAGAAGACCGGCAAATATCCCTTGCATAGTCAGTACTCTCCAACTCCTGCATATCCACCAAATAATTCACCACTGGTTCCAACTGAGCCAGAAACTTCCTATAAGTATGGAGGTTGTTCACACCTCCATAATATTTGCATTCACTTGCAATAATATTGATATCCACCATAGAGTACCTAGATCCCCACCTGTCTGTCATCTGCAGACACAACTTTGTCCTATCTTTCCTCCTATAACCCTCCATAGCAGCAAGCTCCTTCACCAGAGCCCTGTCACCAATGTAGAAGACTACTTGCTTCACCATGTCCAAGTGAGAAGCCCCATCCACATTCCCAGAAGCCTCAAATATCTCCAGAAACAACTTCAAATCTCTCCCATAAACATAGGCCCCTTCAAGGACTTGATCCTAAAAGAAGGCCTAAGAGAAACAGAAGGATTACCATTCTCATCAGCATCAACAGTCACACTACCACCACTAGAGAAAGAGGGTCCAGAAGCCATGGTCCGACATATTCCAGAAAACCAATTTCAAACCACAGAAGAGAGTCCAAAAGTAACAGAAAATCCAAAAAGCTATCAAATACTCACCCCACTTTGGGAGCCAGAAATGTAGAAAATCCTATAGTGTCAGCCTAGATATCCCTAGGAATGAGTATTTATTATGCTTAAAATAAGATAACCTTAAGTGAATTAAGCTTATATCTTAAAAATATGGTTAAAATAATAATATATATTATTATATTATATATATATATAATTATTATTCTATTATATAAATTATAGTAGTTTAAATAGCTTATCCATAGCCTAATAATACTTATTAAGGTTAATGGAGTCATAATATACTTATCTTAAGTGATATGAAGTAATTATTGACATACATAAGCTTATATGTATACATAAATCTCATATTCAGTGAAATATGCAGTATATTATGTACATTTAGGTATATAAGTGGGTTTTAGCCCCTTTATAGCCTATAAACTTTGTTTTTCTGCTTATTTTAGGTCATATGGACGAAATCAGTGGACTCAAAACGCCTACAGAAGCATAGACATATATATCAGGCGCATACACTCAGTTTGGACAACTTAATTTACTTCCTTGGATGGTTATTCACCGATTTATGGGTCGGAAGGTCATTTCTGGGTTAATGTGGATGCTTGGGGATGTTATTGGGGGCTTGGTAATTTTATTTGTTTCCTTTATATGCTTTGGGTTTCATTAAATCTCTTTTTGATTGTTTATTTTACCTGTTTCTTTATGGTATCCACTTTTATCTGGATTTTCTATTTGTGGTATAGATCTGTGTTATCATTAATTGTGATGGAGGGTCCTTACTAGAGGTCTGGGTATTGAATCTTCTTGAAGTGGACGCCATGGGGAGGTGATGGGCCCTCAAAGTGCCGTAATTGTCGGGGATGGCTGTGACATCATCTGGATTTAAGGTCTGTGCACTCAAGTGGATTTGGGTATAAGTAAGGAGGGATTTTGACAGTTATTTATCATTATTCAATTACTACAATTCAAACAACCACTACAATACAATTATAAGCATTCAGAAATATATTATATAAGCCATTATAAATTGATATTATCTTTATATAAGCTATAACTATATTTTATTCATCTATTTTCCACCACTAGCACGCATTTAAATCCAAGTATTGTGAGTTTTATTTGAGTATAACTATTTTATTAGTCTTCTCATGAGGTTTAATCACTAAATCATTTTTAAATAATTAGTAGGACCATTAATAAATACTATTAAATCATACTTATATACTAGATACACTGACATATATTATGACTCCATTAACACCTTAATAGATATTATAAGTCCATGGATAAGCTATTTAAACTCATATAAGTCATTTAAGAGTGTAATAAATATATATATAAGAATAATAACCACATATATAAGTATTATAACCATAATTTTTACTTGTAAGTTTAATTTATTAAGGTTATCTTATTTTAAGCATAAGAAATACTCAGTCCTGGGGATACCTACGGTGACACTCCCTCACCCAAAAAAAACAATAAATAATGTTAAAAAGTTTTAATTAATAAGTAAGGAGTGAATAGAAAAATTATTTTTTTAAATTTCTATAATAAATATTCTGGTTTTTAACAGTAATATTTGGTTTTAAATTTTCTCAAGAGATTTTTAAGAACAGAGATTTTATTTTTATGAATCAACTGGTCAAATTCACTTGATTTATTTCTAAACCTTAATAGATACTCAACTTCCTTTTCTTTTGTAAGGTGTCTCTTTTTAAGAATCTTTTCAATTTTTGCTTTTTATACTATTTCTTCAGGTTTCTCTTTATGCCCTCCTGATCTTCTAGGAAATAGAGAAGTATCATTAGAATGGTATGGTTTTATAAGAGAAATAGAAAATACTGGATGTTTTCTATCATATGGTGCATATAAGATAATTTCAACAGCATTGTTACCAACCATCTTTTTTACTACAAATGGTCCAATGAATGGATCTTTCAATTTAAATTTAACATTTGAATCAAAATTTAGTGTATAAATAAGGCCTTTATCACCCTCTTTGAAAATTTGCTCTTTATGGGTTTTATCACATCTTTACTTCTCATACTCAAATGCCTTTTTTATACAATCTTGAGTATGCTTTCTGCATAATTGTTTCATTTGAAGAAAAAAAGTTTGTACCTGGATGTATATCCAATCTAAGTAATTTATTAAGAGTTTTAGCAGGGGTATTAGGTACATAACCTAACCATAACTCAAATGGCTTTTTCCAGTGATAGAATGTACTGTAATACTGTATGCAAATTCTAAACCTGGGATAAGTGTTACCCAATAATAGGGGGTGTCAGTTCTGGCAAATCCGCACTTAACTTAAGTGCAGATTTCAAACCAAATCAGCACTTAAATTTTGCAAAAAAGTCACTTATTTCAAAAAAGGGTGTCAGTTATGACCTCAAATCAGCACTTTTTTCCTGTTTTTTTTCACAACCACATTTTGGCCACAAAACATCCCTTCCTTTCTTACCCCATCCCTGTCACATGTGACACACTGACCTTCCTCGCTACCTACCCATCAATACTCGGCACACACCCCTTCCTGACATTTTCAATATTTTGGCCAGGTATGTTTACATTCTTTTTTACTTATTTCTTCTACTTCTTAATCTTTTTTCTATGGGTGTCAGTTCTGACCTCAAATCAGCACTTTTTTCGTGATTTTTTTTTCAAAACCACATGTTGGCCACATCATCCCTTTCTTTCCCATACCATTTTGTACTCTCCAAATGTCCTCTTTGCGTACTTCATTCACTTGGGTTGGTATTTTGGTTTGTTGCATATTCATTTTTTTTTGGAATTTACGGTGAATTTTTTTTTTGGATGGCTCTTGGTTTTCTTTCACCAGCTCAACATGAAATTGCATATTTTCTGAAATCGCATATTTTGTCAGTGATTTTTTTTTTCATTCATCCCTCATATCCTTTTCCTATTCTCCTCCAACATCCCTCAAACAATTTGGTTTCATTCATTTTGTCATCTCATCTCTCCAGGTAAGTCACTTTATTCTTTTTTTTTTGATTTTTTGATTACTATTATAATTTTTTTTGTTTTTTTCTGTATATTTTATTTTTTTTATCTAAATTTTTTTTGTAAGTGGTTATTTTGGATTTCAATGGTATAATTAACCTTTTTTTTCTCTCCCTCTTTACTTTCTTTGTTAGCTCCATCACCCTAATCTTCATCCCTCCTTGGCATGGTCATTATCCCCCCTCTCCCTTATTTCACTTTTTTTTGGCTCCATTTCATTGAAACACATACATTGCACATTCTTTATGCATTTCACTTACTCCATATTCAATTTCCCAACAATTACAACATCAATCTTTCTCACTCTATTTTTCCTACTTTTCAATCAAGGTAAGTTTCATCTCCTTTTTTTCATGCCTATATCATATCTCATTCCTTTTATGAAAATTTCATACTTAAATATATGTATGACTCTTATCTGGATAACAGTGAACTTATAAAACTCCTTTTGATCTCATCTTCATTACCACTTTTCAAGTTTTTGTAAAATTTTTAAAATCAGACTCGGAATTAGGGTTAGGTTTATTCAAATCTAATCTTTTTACTAAAGATTCTCCTGAAGGCTACCTTTCATTTCCCACAAACAGATTTGAATTTGATTCAGTGGTTGCTGAGATATTGACTGTTAAAGTTGAGCCTTTTTTTTCCCAATTTAAATTTTTATTTCATTTTTTTATGTAACAAATTAGGGTTAGGTTTATTTAAATCACATGTCCTTTAACTGAAGATTCTACTAAAGCATATCTCTCATTTCGCTCAAACAGGTTTGAATTAGGTTGAGTGGTTGCTGAGATTTTGACCTTTGAAGTTGAGCCTTTTTTCCAAATTTCACTTGTCTTATTTCACATTTTTATATTGCATATTTAGAGGATAAGGATTCTGAAACTCTTATATGATTATTATCTAGGCATTTCAATTATATATGCATGTATTTGTTGCTCAAGAATATCACTAAAGCTCAAAAAGATGAAGATTTTTGCTTATGGGACACTCTACCTTCCTTTAACTCTTTTCTTGCTCTTCGACTCAAAAAGCACTGTAATAAAGAATTTGAAAAAAATCATGAACTTGCAACCAAAGTTGGAATACCGAATTGGTGTGACTCCGAATGGGAAGATATCAGCCACAAATATCTTTTATTTTCTAATGTTATTATCACTCATTCTGGATTTCACAATAAAATTCACACCAATACCAAGGACACCAATTTTCTTACTTTTGGTATATTCTCATATATCAAACCAATTACTGGCAAACCAATACCACCTCCAGATAAACTCAAATGACATGGTTAATATTTTTGAGACCACCGGTATGGTAAGGTAAACTCTTACAGTCGCCTTGCTGTAAGCAGAATCCGGAGGAGATGTGTGGATTTAGTTGAAAACCCCGTCCTTACAATAAAAATAACAAAATGAGAATTCTAAATCACTAAGCTAACCAGTCTACTTGGATCTGATTGATAAAAATAATAAAACTCTAAAATATTTAACGCTTATTGAGATTTAAATAAAAGTGGCTGTTGATAAAAGAAATACTGATAACAACAATTAAGGTGTACCAGTGAAAGATCTGAAAAGATTGACTTTTATGTTTTTATAATAATTTGAATTTTTATGAGACAGCAATAATCAAGTCCCAGCAATGAAGACCTTTCTAAAGATACCCTGTATGAAGTGTGATTTAAATTGTTCAGTAGTATTTCTAAAATGTTATATATAAAATTAAAGTTATAAGGGTATTACAAATTTATTTAATTTGTTGATTAATAAAAAATAAGACCGTGGTGGTTAATGATTAAGCTGTATATGAATCCCCCCATCTCAATTTGGAGTTTGAGAGGCGCTTAAGTATTCCTAGTCACGTGCCTAAGTTTTCCCCTCCAGAGCTCTCCCAGAGTCAATCCGGAGCCCGTACGGAGTCCAAACAGAGTCTGTCCGGACTTCCGGACTCAATTAGTCTGCGCAGCTCTAATTACCCCGTGAAAATTCATCAAAGTTAAGTAATTTCTGAAAACGTAAATATTTCTATAAATCTTTAAAATTCTTTTAAAAAAATAAGAAAAATAGTAAAAATTCTGGAAAAATTTCCCAAGGTTCTTGAGTGACTTGACTTGATACTTATAAACTTTTCAGACCGTA
Source organism: Hemileia vastatrix (assembly GCA_030280995.1). Taxonomy (NCBI): domain Eukaryota; kingdom Fungi; phylum Basidiomycota; class Pucciniomycetes; order Pucciniales; family Zaghouaniaceae; genus Hemileia; species Hemileia vastatrix. The sequence goes on from JASXTE010000015.1 coordinate 26,862,551, forward strand.
AAAATAAGTTTTCTCCGTAAAATAAATTGATTTTGTGTAGGCATTTGCTTTTAACCAAATTTCTTTATATTTAAGACTCAAATAAATTTAATAAAACCCTTTTATAAAATAGTAATGCCAATCTTGCATGCCGTAATAACTTCATTTACGTACTTAGGTGCCATACTAAACTTTAGGCTACCACATCCTCCCTCCAATTGAGAATGTCCCCATTCTTAAGACTTTGCATAAGTGGTCGAACACAATATTCATCTTTAACCTTCAACCACCATCTTCTTTAACCAAATTTAAAATTCATCTTCATCAATATGTCTTTCAAAGAACTTGTTTCTCCATGTGAACTCTGCGGTCAATACCAGGTACCTTGTTTAATGTCCAACCCTAATCTTCCTGGCAGGACAGCTTGCGACTTATGCTGTGTGAAAAAAGTAAAATGTAACCGGCCAATAGTTCCTTCTAAAACAAACGTATATTTAGGACCAGCAGCTCTCCCTGATCCCTCAACTTCTAAAAAAGGATCAAAAATTCCTGTCTTCTTAAAATGAATAAGATCAAAAACAGCTTCAAAAGTTCAATCTTCATCAGCGGATCCCGGCCTAATTTTGCCTTCACAAGATCCTAATCCTATAACGCCAGTGCCCCCAACCAACTTTGCTGAGACTATGTTTCCTGGTTCTAAATGTAAGACCCTATTATCTTACTAAAAAACTTTTAATCAAAATTGACTAAACCTACGACTTAATAACATATTTGAACTTCTAGCTGTCGAAATAACCAACACTGATGATTTTGGTAGAGTGAAGACGGACTATATCAATCATTATCCAAATTTTCATCGCTATCTTTTTCTTGACTTTACTAATGAGCTGAAACGAAAAATGCTGGCCTATTTTCAAGAAACTCCAGCTAATAACCATGAAGACCTCATGAAAAGAAGAATTTTAATGCAAAGCTTTGATAATGATGTTGAAAAATTTCAAATAAATTATCTTTTCTAACAGTATAACTTGATAAAATTTTGTTTTTGCTTTGTCTTCTTTAACTTTCAACATAAATGTTGTTTTCTTTCTTCTCTGGCTTAAAATAAAATAATAATAAATCTTGTGATGATTCCACTACTGAGAGTAAGGTTTGAATCTCTTCAGACTCCCATATACCAGTCTTCCTTCTTGTCACAGCATTGAGAGAGTGGATCTTCCTATAAGCCAAATACTCCTGATTCCAACCTCATAGGGCCCCCCACTGAGCCGAATTCTATGATTCCAATCTCGCCATAAGGTCCTCCAAGCTTCACACCAAAAATGGCCTAACACTGAGGCACTAAAAATCATTCCCTAAAATCCAACTACCATCCTAACTTCTGATTCCTTCATCACAATTTTCAAACTTTGCTATACAGCAAACCCATAAAATACTTTTTCCAGGCTTCCAATAATAATATTAACTTTAGACCATGTTAAAGTGCCACAAATTTCACCTAATTAACCATTATGCTTTCCTTAGCATCATCACCACCTAAAATTTTAACCTCCTAAAGCTTATCAGCACCCAATTCCAGAAATAATTGAATAACCAGTTTAGAGTCTTAGTGGACAGTGATAAGTTAAAAGATTGAATTGAGTTATCCAAACAAGATTGACATTCCAGTTTAAAGTCTTGGTGGACCAAACATATAATCAATTGCCAGTTTATGGTCTTGGTGGACCAAAGATCATTTAGGTGCATAAATAACTTGATAAATTCCTAAATAAGGCCTAGGCTTGACTAAAGATTGAATAAATTTGATAATCTAGTTTAATTTCATAGTGGACCAAACATTTGATCGACAAGTAATCCAGTATAAGGCCATAGTGGACCAATGAATGTTGAATTATCCTGCAGATATTAATTTTCCAGTTTAAAGTCATAGTGGACTAAACAATGAATGAAGTACCAGTTTAAATTCATGGTGGACCAAACATTTGATCGATAAGAAATCCAGTTTAAGGTCATGGTGGACCCAACAGCTTGATAACAGCCCAGTTTAAGGTCTTGGTGGACCCAACAACTTCTCTATCCTTGAACCCAGATTTTGCCACCAGCTTTCTTCATCCTAGTTTCAAGTTTTCTTCTTCAAAAAAAATATCTCCTAACAAGATGAAACCTTCTGACTTCATTGCTTCAGCTGATCAATCTTGCAAATACTGTGCTTTCACCCATAGGTAATGTATCTTCACTTTCAACTGGCAAAAGCACACTTATAGCAGGGCCTGTTTATCCTGTTATGAGAAGAAAAGAAAATGTTCTGGCTTGAATTGTGGTTCTTTCCCCATTACTGCTACTAGCTTCGCTTCCTACTGCAAACCTCCTCCTTCTTCTTCACCTTCTACTCCACCCCCTATTCCATCAACCTCTAAAGATCCCATCCCTTTTTCTCCATCAGCCTATTTAAATCTTTCTTCATCACCTAATCCTCTGGGTCCTTCTCTCCAGTCTAGACTTGCTGCTACTCCCCCAAGAACTCTTGCTGCTCCCAGGGCCATGCTTCAACCTTCTAACAATTCTTCTCCTACTTCCAACATCTTGAAGCACAAAAGGTCCTATAATATCCAGCAATCTTCATCTTCTCTTGTTTCATCCAAAAAGCCCAGAACATCTACTTCAAACACCAAATCCAACACCAGTCCTCCTCATCTATCAAAAATAAAAAATTCTTTTTTAAACATAAAAAAATCCCACTCCATTACCAAGTAAGCCGTTTATCTATTATCTTGATAGTGTTGACACAGGTTAGTTTTCTCTTTTTATTTTCTTAATCTTCAGGTTTTAATTTGCTGATATTTTAATTTGATAAGCGTCCACCGGTTCTCCAATTCCATATTCAGCTTATGAACTACCAGAACCTAATCCAAGCTTCCCTAGAGTTCCAATTCACCTAGTGTCTGAAAATCTCTTTGCTAATTTTAATAACCTTATCGCTTATTTCCAACAATACCCGCCCTCTGATAGATCAGAATCTTGGATGAGAGAACAACTGTTAAGAGACCTTTTCAAAATAGCCAACTGGCTTCAACACTATCGTGACCGTGAAATAAGATTCAAATCCCAGGAAATCGATCAAGGTCCTTCTAAATTTTCTAATTTTGATTTTTCAAAACATAACAACCCTTGATGGTGTTCTTTCTGGTATGTAGCTTTCTTGAATAATGTTTGAAAAATAAAAATATAAACATCTAAACTACCTAAAACTAAAATACCTTTTATTTTTTTTTATTTTTATTTTTATTTTTATTTTTATTTTTTATTTTTTTATTATTTTTTATTTTTTTTATTTTACATTTTTAGTTATTTATTATTTATTTTATTTTTATTTTTTTTATTTTTATTTTTTAGTTATTTATTATTTATTTTGTTTCCATTTAAAATAAAAGATTTTTTTTTTTTAAAAAAAAAAGATAGTTTTGAAATAAAAGTTAAAATTTAATTTTTAAAGAAAGATAAACGAATGTGAAAAGAAAGATAAAAAAAGTAATAAAATTTTTTTTTAAAATAAAATTTTAAAAGATGCCCCTCGGCCATTTGATGAGCCGTACCCTTGACATCATACCCACATCCAAGTGCAACTTGATGTGGTTACACAATTTTGAGAAATTGAAAAGAAAATAAAATAAATGAAAGTTTTTAGGAGATAATTTTTATAATGATGATCACTGGGTGGGCTCCCTCCAATTTATAAAAAATGATTAGAGACCACCAGTGAGCATCACCTTTACAATAATTCATAATATATATTAAAGAAAAGAAATCACAATCTAACATAAAAAAATCAAAAACTATATAAAATAAAAAGAATCTTGAATCTGGCGTTAAGAGCGGTGTCTCTTGATTCGTTCCAGTTTATAGTCTTAGTGGAATTCCTATAATTAAAAGACAAAGCCAGGATTCAACTAGAAACAGGGAAAATTTTGGAAATAAACATTATGGGGTAATTGTGTATAAAGCAGCCAGCCCATCAATTACCCCCACACTTGCCAATATTAAATTAAGAAGGTTCCCCTGTGAACCTTCTTCCAATAAATTTTTTAAAAAAAAATTTTCCAACACTATCTTCACCCATATTTTAAGAATTTAAAGTTTTTGAAAATTTCAAAGAAGGTCTTCTTGAATTTCGTTAAGTTTCATCATAGTTTCGTTGCCCATATGCAGTGTAACGATATGGTAAGGTAAACTCTTACAGTCGCCTTGCTGTAAGCAGAATCCGGAGGAGATGTGTGGATTTAGCTGAAAACCCCGTCCTTCCAATAAAAATAACAAAATGGGAATTCTAAATCACTAAGCTAACCAATCTACTTGGATCCAATTGATGAAAATAATAAAACTCTAAAATAATTAATGCTTATTGAGATTTAAATAAAAGTGGCTGTTGATAAAAGAAATACTGATAACAACAATTAAGGTGTACCAGTGAAAGATCTGAAAAGATTGACTTTTATGTTTTTATAATAATTTGAATTTTTATGAGACAGCAATAATCAAGTCCCAGCGACGAAGACCTTTCTAAAGATACCCTGTTTAAAGTGTGATTTAAATTGTTGAATAGTATTTCTAAAATGTTAAATATAAAAATATAAAGTTATAAGGGTATTACAAATTTATTTAATTTGTTGAGTAATAAAAAATGAGACTGTGGTAGTTAATGATTAAGCTGTATAATGTGTCCCCCCTCTCAATTTCGATTTTGAGAAGCGCTTAAGTATTCCTAGTCACGTGCCTAAGTTTTCCCCTCCAGAGCTCTTCCAGAGTCAATCCGGAGCCCGTACGGAGTCAAAGCGGAGTTCGTACGGAGTCGGAACGGAGTCCTTCCGGACTTCCGGACTCAATTAGAACCTTAAAACTATAATAAAAAATCTAGAAAAATTACACATAATAGAGCTACTTCCCCTTTACATACCAAACTAATTTTCGTAGTCTGCGCAGCTCTAATTACCCCGTGAAAATTCATTAAAGTTAAGTAATTTTTGAAAACGTAAATATTTCTATAAAACTTTAAAATTCATTTAAAAATATATGAAAAATAGTAAAAATTCTGGGAAAATTTCCCAAGGTTCTTGAGTGACTTGACTTGATACTTATAAATTTTTCAGACCGTAAAAATAAGTTTTCTCCGTAAAATAAATTGTATTTGTGTAGGCATTCGCTCGTGACCAATTTCTTCATATTTTAAACTCCAATGAATTAAATAAAACCCTTTTATAAAAAATAATAACGCCAATCTTGCACGCCGTAATAACTCCATTTACATATTTAGGTGCCGTACTAAACTTTAGTCTACCACATCCTCCCTCCAATCGAGAATGTTTCCATTCTTATAACTTTTCATAAGTGGTTGAGCAATTCCAAAAGAATTATCTTTTCTAATAAAATAATTTGATAAATTTGTTTTAGCTGGTCTTCTTTTAAATATTTATAATAAAAACCTTCTTTCTTCTTCTCTGGCTTGATATAACATAAAATAATATAAATCTTGTGATGATTCCACTACTGAGAGCAAGGTTTGAATCCCTTCAGACTCCTATTAACCAGTCTTCCTTCTTGTCACAGCATTGAGAGAGTGGATCTTCCTATGAGCCAAATACTCCTGATTCCAACCTCATAGGGCCCCCCACTGAGCCGAATTCTATGATTCCAATCTCGCCATAAGGTCCTCCAAGCTTCACACCAAAAATGGCCTAACACTGAGGCACTAAAAAAAAATCATTCCCTAAAATCCAACTACCATCCTAACTTCTGATTCCTTCATCACAATTTTCAAACTTTGCTATACAGCAAACCCATAAAATACTTTTTCCAGGCTTCCAATAATAATATTAACTTTTAGACTATGTTAAAGCGCCACAAATTTCACCTAATTAACCATTATGCTTTCCTTGGCATCATCACCACCTAAAATTTTAACCTCCTAAAGCTTATCAGCACCCAATTCAAGAAATAATTGAATAACCAGTTTAGAGTCTTAGTGGAAAGTGATAAATTAAAAGATTGAATTGAGTTATCCAAACAAGATTGACATTCCAGTTTATAGTCTTGGTGGACCAAACATATAATCGATTGCCAGTTTATGGTCTTGGTGGACCAAAGATCGTTTAAGTGCATAAATATCTTGATATATTCCTAAGTAAGGCCTAGGCTTGACCAAAGATTGAATAAATTTGATAATCCAGTTTAATGTCATAGTGGACCAAACATTTGATCGACAAGTAATCCAGTATAAGGCCATAGTGGTCCAATGAATGTTGAATTATCCTGCAGATATTAATTTTCCAGTTTTAAGTCATAGTGGACTAAACAATGAATGAACTACCAGTTTAAAGTCATGGTGGACCAAACATTTAATCGATAAGAAATCCAGTTTAAGGTCATGGTGGACCCAACAGCTTGATAATAGTCCAGTTTAGGGTCTTGGTGGACCTAACATTTGATTTATATAAAAGAAATCCGTCTCCGAAAATATCCATAAAATCTTGATTATCCTTGAAATTCAGTTTAAAGTCTTGAAGGACTAACAGCTCCAATATAAAATCTTTAATGACAGTCTTGAAAATTAGCCAGTTTAAAGTCTTGGAGGACTAACAGCTCCATAATTCGTATAAAACCCTTAAGGAAAGTCTTGAACAGTAGCCAGTTTAAAGTCTTAGAGGACTAAAAGCTCCAAAATTCGTATATAAAAAAAACCTTAAAGAACGTCTTGAACAGTAGCCAGTTTAAAGTCTTGGAGGACTAACAGATGTCTTGAAGTAAAATCCCATAGGTATTGAGCTCCCCTAGACCCTGTTTCCCGTCTAAACTAAATGAATAAAACTAAAAAGAATGAAGACTGAAAAATAAAATTAAGAAATATAATAATGATTTTGATTTAATTAATTATTATTATTATTTTTTTTTTTCATATTTTTTATTTTATTTTTATTTTTTTTTTCCATTAATAATTTTTTTTTTATTTTATTTTTTTTTTAATTTTAATTTGTTTTTTTTTTTTTAATTTAAAATAAAAGATTTTAAAAAAAAGATAGTTTGGAAATAAAAGTTAAAATTTAATTTTTAAAGAAAGATAAACGAATGTGAAAAGAAAGATAAAAAAAGTAAAAAAATTTCAAAATAAAATTATAAAAGATGCCCCCCGGCCATTTGATGAGCCGTACCCTCGACATCATACCCACATCCAAGTGCAACTTGATGTGGTTACACAATTTTGAGAAATTGAAAAGAAAAGAAAATAAATGAAAGTTTTTAGAAGATAATTTTTATAATGATGATCACTGGGTGGGCTCCATCCAATTTATAAAAATGATTAGAGACCACCAGTGAGCATCACCTTTACAATAATTCATAATATATATTAAAGAAAAGAAATCACAATCTAACATAAAAGAATAAAAAAAATAAAATAAAATAAAATAAAATCTTGAATCCGGCTTGAGAGCGGTGTCTCTTGATTTGTTCCAGTTTATAGTCTTAGTGGACTTCCTATAATTAAAAGACAAAGCCAGGATTCAACTAGAAACAGGGAAAATTTTGGAAACAAACATTATGGGGTAATTGTGTATAGAGCAGCCAGCCCATCAATTACCCCCACACTTGCCAATATTAAATTAAGAAGGTTCCCCTGTTAACACTTCTTCCAATAAATTTTTAAAATTTTCCAACACTATCTTCACCCATATTTTAAGAATTTTAAATTTTGAAAATTTCAAAGAAGGTTTTCTTGAATTTCGTAAAGTTTCATCACAGTTTCGTTGCCCATATGCAGTGTAACAATAGTAAAATATTTTGATGAAAAGACGATAGTTTATCCTCATTGCGGAGGTATCCATAAAATTTCGTAGATATCATAGTTTATCCTCGTTGCGGAGGTATAAATTTAATAAAAGTCATTAAAATTGTAGTTTATCCTCATTTCGGAGTTAGACTTCGGCACTCCTAGTGCCTCTAGGATAGAACCGTTTCACTTGATCGGTTGCTACCCTCTTCTTTAATACTACTCCATCCAACTCTTCTAGCACATATGAACCGCCGGAAACTTGCTCCTTGATTTTATACGGTCCATTCCACCTATCTGCAAACATCTTTCCCCATTGACTCTCTAGACTTCTATTATACACCAGGACCATATCACCTGGGTTCAAAGGTTTCCTTAATCGATGTGCCAACCGCTCATCCCAATATCTAACTAATTGATTTCGGATCTTCATCATCTGCGAATATGCCTTTTCTAAATATTCTTCTTTCTTTTCTAGCTGCATCATTCTTGCACACAATAATTCTTCAGTAGTTTTGACCGTGTCCCAGTCAACTCCAAGATATGATTCAGCTTCTAAATCAACCGGTAAAACTGCTTTCTGTCCAAAAACAAGTTCATAAGGTGAAAATCCGGTCGTCCTTTTGGCAGTGATTCGATCAGCAAATAAAACTAAAGGTAAATAGTGCCTCCACTTTTCGGCACTTGTCCCACACATTTTAACTAAAGCATCCTTAATAACTTGATGCCCTCTTTCAACAATGCCTTCAGCTTCAGGATAATATGGGGTTGCTACCCTAACCTTTGATCCAACTTTCAATACGGCCTCTTTAAACTCTATCCCAAATTCAGGAACTCCATCTACCGTCACCAATTTCATCACTCCATATTGATACACCCAATTATTCAAAAAAAATTCTGCCACATTTTTGGCAGTTAAATTAATAAGAGGCACTGCCTCTACCCAACCAGATAAATCATCTCTGGCCACAATTAAATATTTATACCGTCCCTCTTTTATATGAACGGCATCTAAACTAACTCTCCCAAAGAGTCTATATTCACCGGTTGCGTGTCCAGGTTCTTTTGGCCTTAAATAACTTTGTCTTTGACATTCTTCGCATGACTGAACCCACTGTTTAACAGCCATCTTCATTCCAGGCCACCAAAATTGATCAGAAATTCTTCTAAACGTTTCTCCAATACCTCTATGCCCAAGATCTTCATGCAGTGATTTCAAAACTAATTCTTGCCCCTTCTGTTGAGTTATAACTACTTGAGGATTTGGATACTTTCTCCTCATTAAACGTCGACCAGATAGGTAAAACGTAGATGACTTCCTCTTGATAGCCACCCATTCATTGTCTTCACAATCTTCTGGCCTCTCTAAAGTCAACAAATATTTGACTAACAAAAAATAAAAACCAGTCTGACCCCAGACTTCATCTTGAAAATCGATTAAAATAACATCAATAGGGACTTCTCTATCACCAATATCACCTGCACATGAATGAGCCAATAATCGTTGACCCCTAAATAAATCTTTAATCGAGCTATGTCGACGTTTTTCATCTGAACCTTTGGATCCTTCATAAACCGTATTTGAAAATAACTCTTTCTCTTTATCCATCTTTTTATTTAAATTCTCTAATTCTCCAACATATACACCATTCCTTAAATTACTACTATCCCACACTACCAATCCATCTTCCTCTACATACACCACATCTTCTTCTACCTCCTCTCTGCCGAATTTATCTACACCTTTTCCAACACCTTTATTAACATAAAAACTATTTTCCAGTTTATCTTCTTGGTGGAGATCCAAAATAGAAGGAGATAATTGCAGTTTAACCTCTTGCTGGAGGCCCAAAATAGAAGGAGATAATTGCAGTTTAACCTCTTTCTGGAGGCCCATAATAGAATTTTCACAAAAATTATTTTTTTGTGTTTTAATTATACCAAGATTTTTAATTTGGTTTTGATAAGATTTTTGCAGTTTACCCTCTTGCTGGAGGTCCGTAATAGAAGGAGATAATTGCAGTTTAACCTCTTGCTGGAGGCCATAAAACATACCCTTCCAACCTTTAACCAACCTAATTTGGCCCATTTTGCCTTTTTCACCATTTTTAAATTTTATAGAAAAACAGGGTAAATCCAATAAACATATAGAAAAGTCCAAAACGTATTTGCACTCCAAAGTAATATTAACAGAAAATAATTGAGAATCCACTTGAATTATCTCCAAGTGAGCTGTCCTATTGCAATCCGGGATCTCATCCTGAGGAGAGATTACAACATTAGAGTGATCAGCCCCTGCTACCCCAAAAAATGAGGGCATCCATCCTTTTCCAACAAACATAATTCACCAGAAGCCGTCCGTTTAATATGCCGCTTCTTGGTGCAAACACAACACTGGCACAGAGTAGTAATCCCTGGCCGTGTTTCCCAACCTTCATCTCCGGGAGGCGCTAACCGCATATGTAACCTCCGCATACCTTCACCAGTGATTTCCAAACTAATCCCCATGCCAGCTTAATACCCTATCCTGGCCTCAAAATCCATCAAAAAAGGACCACCAAGAACATTTTTGACTGCTCCTCTGGCCACATAAAAGTGAACCTTACCAACAGATCCACCAATTCCTAACCTGACATGCTCAGCTGTACCCATCAGCTCTGTTGCATGCCCTCCAATACCTCTGAGGTTTCCCCCAGTCCCACTTTTAATTGGAAAGCCTATACTCGTCGCTTGCTCCAATGAAATTAAATTAATTTGAGACCCTGAATCGACCAAGGCCTTAACTTCTTTACCATTAAGAGTTACCACCAGGTAACCCAGGGGAGCGGAAAAATGCGTATCTACATCTTCACCAAACTTTTCAGCATTTTCACAAATATATTCCACCTCTCCAGTGGAAGCCCGACGCCTCGTCAAATGCTTCTTTTGCTTTTCAGCAAGCGCCGGACTAATCGTAAATAACTCCCCTAAAGATAAGGGAATCTGCAGTTGATTCACCCTATTCAAAACTGCGTCCATCGCATTAGCTTGACCAGAAACTACTGGCCGCTCATACTGGACCTTTGATTTAACAACCTTGGCCCTGGGTACCTCTTGAGGTCCAACCGAGCCATCTTCACCCCCCATTATAACATCTTCAATTTCTATAACCCTAACTCCGTCACCAGCTTCTTGCACTAATCCTGATCCATCGCTAGTCCTTCTTACTCCCTCCATTGGGATGGGACCACTAAAACTTGGTCTGGGTAGAGACACCAACGGTAGGTCCTCCTCAGAATCCGAATCATCCTCTGGCATAGGCTCACCATTTAAATCAAACTTGCCATAACTAGGGGGCCCCATATCAGCAATCCCCTTCTGCATTTTATATAATTCATCCTTAGAGTAAGGGTTCAATTTGTTGGCGGCAGTTTGAGCACTAGAATACTTGTCCTTAGAGTAAGAGTTCACTTTGTTATTGGCCTTGCCAGGATTAGCCCTCAATTGGCTCTGAATGCTACTTTTCGCCTTAGTAGCAGCTGCTCTTCTAGCAGCATTAACATCGTATTCGCCAGCCATACAGCTACCCTCCACCTGAGCAACCGTTGCCAGCTCTAAACCACCAAAAGAAGTAGAAAATGTGGCTTTACTGACCTCTTTCTCCTTGCCCTTGTCAGCTTTACCACCATTACCATTACCATTTTTGCCACTCTTGGTATTAACATCTTCATCCGTCACCTCTTCAAATCTGGCTCTCCTTTCAGCCGTTAAACTTCTTCTGACCAAATCAGAAGGAGACTGTCCATCACTGGGCTTGATGAGCAAACCATTAGGAAATTTATAAACTTTACCATCAAATAAAACTCGCCCAGCATCCATATCCTTATCAAGAGCAAAAAAAACTGTTGCTCTATGCCCCCTCCTATTGCAATAGGAGCACACCTTTGGCTTGTCATAGCCACCTCTATATCCATTACTACCACCATTCCCACCATTTCTGCCATTGCCTGGGAAGCGGTTACCGTTGTTATTGCCATTATAATTTCGACGTTCATAACCTCTGGACTGATAAGAAGTCGACGTCAACGAAGAAGCGATTGGGGCCTTGTTGGCCTTCTGGGTTTCTTGAACAAATATTTTTAATTGTTTCGTTAAATCGGCCAAGTGATCGACCATCTTATTATCTACATTGCCCTCCACTTTAGCAGCAGGTAATCCCATTTGTGCCTTCTTGGCCTCCTGGGCTTTGACCATAATATTGTTGTTTTCGGCCAAAACCTCGCTAACCTTGCTAACATATTGAGTGCAAGACTCTTGATATTTGTCCAACGCTAATAACTTTAGATGGGCCTGAATGTTCTCTTTGATAATCTCCAGAGCTGGCAGTTTCTGCTCACCATTAGGCAGTTCCTTCATCAAATCTTTTCTTGAAAGATCCTTCAAGACATCCATTTGAATATCCCTGCTGCATGCTGTCCAAAACAAATCTTTTGCTTGATTCTCATGCACTAACTCATCCACCAATATGAGATATTCCACCACTTCATCAAACTGAACACAGAGCTTTTTGAAGTCAGCCATAGAAGAAACTCCACCTTTTGCTTGCCAGCCTCCAATGATTTTATTAAGGTCCATCATAGTAAACCTAACACCCCATCTATCAACCATAGCTTTAGAAAGCTTAACCCAATCCTTGTCCTTAAATGCCTGCATAGCAATAACCTCTTTTTCCTCCTCCCTATCAGCAATAAAAAACCTAACTTGCTTCACCATATCCACATGAGAAGCACCATCAACAGCAGCAGCAGCTTCATACCTGCTAATGAACCATTTAACCTCCTCCCCATCAAACTTTGGGCCATCCCAAGAAACAATTCTAACTGAGGGAGTAAGAGGGTTAGAAGATCCAGAAGCAACAGCAGAAGAAGAAATCCCAATAAGTAATGAAAAGCGTTAACAATCGATAAAATAACAAGCCTCTTTCAGGCCAATAACAAAAATCCAATTAGAGTTCCAGAAAATAAGCCTCTTGCAGGCTAATAACGTTCTTGATCCAACTAAGTCTTTAAAGAAAGCTAGAGAAATCGGACCCCACGTTGGGCGCCAACTATGGTAAGGTAAACTCTTACAGTCGCCTTGCTGTAAGCAGAATCCGGAGGAGATGTGTGGATTTAGCTGAAAACCCCGTCCTTCCAATAAAAATAACAAAATGGGAATTCTAAATCACTAAGCTAACCAATCTACTTGGATCCAATTGATGAAAATAATAAAACTCTAAAATAATTAACGCTTATTGAGATTTAAATAAAAGTGGCTGTTGATAAAAGAAATACTGATAACAACAATTAAGGTGTACCAGTGAAAGATCTGAAAAGATTGACTTTTATGTTTTTATAATAATTTGAATTTTTATGAGACAGCAATAATCAAGTCCCAGCGACGAAGACCTTTCTAAAGATACCCTGTTTAAAGTGTGATTTAAATTGTTGAATAGTATTTCTAAAATGTTAAATATAAAAATATAAAGTTATAAGGGTATTACAAATTTATTTAATTTGTTGAGTAATAAAAAATGAGACTGTGGTAGTTAATGATTAAGCTGTATAATGTGTCCCCCCTCTCAATTTCGAGTTTGAGAAGCGCTTAAGTATTCCTAGTCACGTGCCTAAGTTTTCCCCTCCAGAGCTCTTCCAGAGTCAATCCGGAGCCCGTACGGAGTCAAAGCGGAGTTCGTACGGAGTCGGAACGGAGTCCGTCCGGACTTCCGGACTCAATTAGAACCTTAAAACTATAATAAAAAATCTAGAAAAATTACACATAATAGAGCTACTTCCCCTTTACATACCAAACTAATTTTCGTAGTCTGCGCAGCTATAATTACCCCGTGAAAATTCATCAAAGTTAAGTAATTTTTGAAAATGTAAATATTTCTATAAAACTTTAAAATTCATTTAAAATATCTGAAAAATAGTAAAAATTCTGGGAAAATTTCCCAAGGTTCTTGAGTGACTTGACTTGATACTTATAAATTTTTCAGACCGTAAAAATAAGTTTTCTCCGTAAAATAAATTGTATTTGTGTAGGCATTCGCTCGTGACCAATTTCTTCATATTTTAAACTCCAATAAATTAAATAAAACCCTTTTATAAAAAATAATAACGCCAATCTTGCACACCGTAATAACTCCATTTACATATTTAGGTGCCCTACTAAACTTTAGGCTACCACAACGACAGTAAAGTATTTTGATAAAAAGAAGATAGTTTATCCTCGTTGCGGAGGAATCCATAAAATTTTGTTGATATCATAGTTTATCCTCATTGCGGAGGTATCCATAAAATTTCATAAATTTCATAGTTTATCCTCATTGCGGAGGTCAATAAAGTTTTTATAAACATCATAGTTTATCCTCATTGCGGAGGTAGACTTTGGCACTCCTGGTGCCTCTAGGATAGAACCGTTTCACTTGATCGGCCGCTACCCTCTTCTTCAATTCAACTCCATCCAACTCTTCTAACACATATGAACCGCCGGAAACTTGCTCCTTGATTTTATACGGTACATTCCACCTATCTGCAAACATCTTTCACCATTGACTCTCTAGACTTCTATTATACACCAGGACCATATCACCTGGGTTCAAAGGTTTCCTTAATTGATGTACCAACCGCTCATCCCAATATCTGACTGATTGATTTCGGATCTTCATCATCCGCGAATATGCCTTTTCTAAATATTCTTCTTTCTTTTCTAGCTGCATCATTCTTGCACACAATAATTCTTCAGTAGTTTTGACTGTGTCCCAGTCAGCTTCTAAATCAACCGGTAAAACTGCTTTCTGTCCAAAAACAAGTTCATAAGGTGAAAATCCGGTCGTCCTTTTGGCAGTGATTCGATCAGCAAATAAAACTAAAGGTAAATAGTGCCTCCACTTTTCGGCACTTGTCCCACACATTTTAACTAAAGCATCCTTAATAACTTGATGCCCTCTTTCAACCATGCCTTCAGCTTCAGGATAATATGGGGTTGCTACCCTAACCTTTGATCCAATTTTAGATACAGCATCTCTAGACTCAGCCCTAAATTCAGGACCTCCATCTACCGTCAACAATTTCATCACTCCATATCAATACACCCAAATATTTAACAAAAATTCTGCCAAATTTTTGGCAGTCAAATTAATAAGAGGCGCTGCCTCTACCCAACCAGATAAGTCTTCTCTGGCTACAATTAAATATTTATACTGTCCCTCTTTGATATAAGCGGCATCCAAACTGACTCTCCCAAAGAGTGTATTTTCTCCGGTAGTGCGTCCAGGTTCTTTTGGCCTTAAATAACTTTGTCTTTGACATTCTTTGCATGACTGAACCCAATGTTAAACAGCCATCTTCATGCCAGGCCACCAAAATTGATCAGAAATTCTTCTAAACGTTTCTCCAACACCTCTATGCCCGAGATCTTCATGCAGTGATTTCAAAACTAATTCTTGCCCCTTCTGTTGAGTTATAACTACTTGAGGATTTGGATACCTTCTCCTCATTAAACTTCAACCAGATAGGTAAAACGTAGATGACTTCCTCTTGATAGCCACCCATTCATTGTCTTCACACTCTTCTGGCCTCTCTAAAGTCAACAAATACTTGACTAACAAAAAATAAAAACCAGTCTGACCCCAGACTTCATCTTGAAAATCTATTAATATAACATCAATAGGGACTTCTCTATCACCAATATCACCTGCACATGAATGAGCCAATAATTGTTGACCCCTAAATAGATCTTTAATTGAGCTATGTCAACGTTTTCTTCTGAACCTTTGGATCCTTTGTAAAACGTATTTGAAAATACCTCTTTCTCTTTATCCACCCTTTTATTTAAATTCTCTAATTCTCCAACATATACACCATTCCTTAATTTACTACTATCCCTCACTACCAATCCATCTTCCTCTACATACACCACATCTTCTTCTACCTCCTTTCTACTGAATTTATCTACACCTTTTCCAACACCTTTATTAACATAAAAACTTTTTTCCAGTTTATCCTCTTGGTGGAGGTCATCATCACCATAATCTGAACATAATAGTCCTGCCAGTTTAACCTCATGGGGGAGGTATGTAAAGTATTCAGCTCCTTTAGTGCTGGCTTTGATAATAGGTATATCTTCATCAAACTCTTCTGAGTCTGAATCTTCTTCAGTGGGTGGTCTCCTTGACAAAGCATCTGGCATAGTAAAAGTTTTGCCAGGCTTATGAACTAAATCAAACAAAAAATGTTGAATAAAAGCTACCCATCTTCTCATGGGTGCGTTCGGTAAACTTGGTGAATTAATCATCTGGATTAACGATTTCGCATCCACTTGCAACTCAAAATGTTGCCCCCACAAAATATGCTGAAGTTTCTTCAGTATTTTTGCCACACCACATAATTCCAATTTTGGTTGAGAATATCTTGATTCGACCTCAGTAAATACTACAGATTCATACCTAACTGGCCTGATGTAACCAGCTTTATCCATCTGAGAAAAAACCGCCCCAGCTGCAACCTGACTTGAATCAACTGCTAAATAAATTCTACCAGCATTTTTTCCATAATCCAACTTGTGCAGGACTAAATCCTTCCCCACAACCTCCTTCAACTTCACAAACGCCTTCTCACACTCTTCATCCCACTCCCAGTCTGCATCCTTTCTCGTTAACCTTCTCAATGAAACTTCCAATGAAGAAAAGTCTTTAATAAACATTCTAACATATATGCAAACGCCTAAAAACCCTCTAACTTAGGTCGTATTCTTGGGTCTTGGCCAGGACTGAATTTTGTTAACTTTCTTCTCAGACATAATTCTACCCTCTCTACATACCACATGGCCTAATATTTCTAAGGCTGGCACACAACATGAAAATTTTGAACCTGAAATAGTTAAACCAGCCTCTTCAATTCAAAACAAGATTCTTTCTAATGTAATTTCAAACTCCCAAATGAATTTGCATATCCCGGGATTCTCTTCCAACACCTGGTTATCATAGTTGGTTGTTGGCCCCTTAATTCCTCCATCATCTATAAAGATTCCAGCATATTGTGGAATTTCGTCTTGAAGGATCCAAGCCATCTGAGCTTGATAAACTGCAACCGAATTTGTTGCTCCTTGAGGTAATCTTGTTAACTGTAAACGTCCAAGTGGCGTATTGAATGTAGTGAGAGGCCTTGAGTCCGGATGTAACTCTCTCTCATCATATCCACCCATAATATCTCCCAAACCATAACACACTCTCCCTGCAAACGCTTCAACAAACTTCTCAGCACTAGGAGGTATCCCAGCATCCTTTATTGTAACCCTATTTAACTCCCTAAGATCATGAACAACTCTAAGCTTGCCATTTGGTTTCTTGATACAAAATACTGGACTAGAATAACTTGACATTGATTGCTCATACAGTCCAGTGCGTATTCGTTCTCTGAAAACTTCAATATAGGCTTCTTTTAATGCAGCCGGAATACGAATCGGTTTCTGCTGCCACAGTTCATGACATACCACAGGAATCTTGTAAGGCTCCCCATAGGAATGCTTCAAAACACCCCTCTCCTCTTCTACAAAAGCAATGGCCTTCTCTCGCTTGACCATCACATCTAACAACAAATTCTTCTCTTCTCCAGAAAACCAACCATCAGGTTCAAAATTAACAACACCCAGTCTCTCAAAAGTGATTCTTGACGTCTCAGAAAATTCAGGCAGATTCTTTACCAAGGGACTTTCATAAGGATTTCTTGATAACCTTGGTCTTCTCAAGGGTGGATTTGATTCGGCAGGTAGCAGTTCATTAATAGGTCGAACTTTATTTGCTACTTTCTTATATTTGGCTGCGTCCACATATAAATTAACTTGAGGTAAAACAATTTCTTTTTTATTGCCATTAAAACTTTCATCAAATGAATCTTCTTCATCGCCAGAATCAGAATAAGAAAAATTAGAAAAATATTTTATTTCATTTTTAAACTTTACCCTTTTCTCCTTTCCCTCGTCTAATTTATAAACAGATTTTCCAACACCTTTGCTTCCCTTATCCAACAGTAAATCGCCAGTAAAGAAAGTTGGCAGTTTAACCTCTTGCTGGAGGACCGGAATTGAATTTTCACAAAAATTATTTTTTTGAGTTTTAATTATACTGAGATTTTTAATCGGGTTTTGATGTGATTTTTGCAGTTTACCCTCTTGCTGAAGGTCCAAAATAGAAGGAGATACTTGCAGTTTAACCTCTTGCTGGATGTCATAAAACATACCCTTCCAATTTTTATCCAACCTAATTTGGCCCATTTTGCCTTTTTCACCATTTTTAAATTTTATAGAAAAACAGGGTAAATCCAATAAACATATAGAAAAGTCCATAACGTATTTGCACTCCAAAGTAATATTAACAGAAAATAATTGATAATCCACTTGAATTATCTCCAAGTGAGCTGACCTATTGCAATCCGGGATCTCATCCTGAGGAGAGATTACAACATTAGAGTGATCAGCCCCTGCTACCCCAAAAAATGAGGGCTTTCATCCCTTTCCAACAAACATAATTCATCAGAAGCCGTCTGTTTTATATGCCGCTTCTTGGTGCAAACACAACACTGGCACAGAGTAGTAATCCCTGGCCGTGTTTCCCAACCTTCATCTCCAGGTGGCGCTAACCGCATATGTAACCTCCGCATATCTTCACCAGTGATTTCCAAACTAATCCCCATGCCAGCTTGATACCCTATCCTGGCCTCAAAATCCATCAAAAAAGGACCACCAAGAACAGTTTTGACTGCTCCTCTGGCCACATAAAAGTGAACCTTACCAACAGATCCACCAATTCCTAACCTGACATGCTCAGCTGTGCCCATCAGCTCTGTTGCATGCCCTCCAATACCTCTGAGGTTTCCCCCAGTCCCACTTTTAATTGGCAAGCCTATACTTGTCACTTGCTCCAATGAAATTAAATTAATTTGAGACCCTGAATCGACCAAGGCCTTTACTTCTTTACCATTAAGAGTTACCACCAGGTAACCCAGGGGAGCGGAAAAATGTGTATCTACATCTTCCGCAAACTTTTCAGCATTTTCACAAATATATTCCACCTCTCCAGTTGAAACCCGACACCTCGTCAAATGCTTCTTTTGCTTTTCAGCAAGCGCCGGACTAATTGTAAATAACTACCCTAAAGATAAGGGAATCTGCAGTTGATTCACCCTATTCAAAACTTCGTCCATCGCATTAGCTTGACCAGAAACTACTGGCTGCTCATACTGTACCTTTGATTTAAAAACCTTGGCCCTGGGTACCTCTTGAGGTCCAACCGAGCCATCTTCACCCCCCATTATAACATCTTCACTTTCTATAACCCTAACTCCGTCACCAGCTTCTTGCACTAATCCTGATCCATCACTAGTCCTTCTTACACACTCCATTGGGATGGGACCGCTAAAACTTGGTCTGGGTAGAGACGCCAACAGTACGTCCTCCTCAGAATCCGAATCATCCTCTGGAATAGGCTCACCATTTAAATCAAACTTGCCATAACTAGGGGGCCCCATATCAGCAATCCCCTTCTGCATTTTATATAATTCGTCCTTAGAGTAAGGGTTCAATTTGTTGGCAGCAGTTTGAGCACTAGAATTTTTGTCCTTTGAGCAAGGGTTCAACTTGTTGGCGGCAGTTTGAGCACTAGAATTTTTGTCCTTTGATTAAGAGTTCACTTTGTTATTGGCCTTGCCAGGATTAGCCCTCAATTGGCTCTGAATGCTACTTTTTGCCTTAGTAGCAGCTGCTCTTCTAGCAGCATTAACATCGTATTCGCCAGCCATACAGCTACCCTCCACCTGGGCAACCGTTGCCAGCTCTAAACCACCAAAAGAAGTAGAAAATGTGGCTTTACTGACCTCTTTCTCTTTACCTTTGTCATCTTTTCCACCATTACCATTACCATTTTTTCCACCCTTGGCATTAACATCTTCATCCGTCACCTCTTCAAATCTGGCTCTCCTTTCAGCCGTTAAACTTCTTATGACCAAATCAGAAGGAGACTGCCCATCACTGGGCTTGATGAACGAAACATCAGGAAATTTATAAACTTTACCATCAAATAAAACTTGCCCAGCATCCATATCCTTATCAAGAGCAAAACAAACTGTTGCTTTGTGCCCCCTCCTATTACAATAGGAGCACACCTTTGGCTCATCATAGCCACCTCTATAACTACTACCACCATTACCACCATTTCTCCCATTGCCTGGGAAGCGGTTACCATTATTATTGCCATTATAATTTCAACGTTCATAACCTCTGGACTGATAAGAAGTCGACATTGACAAAGAAGCGATTGGGGCCTTGTTAGCCTTCTGGGTTTCTTGAACAAATATTTTTAATTGTTTTGTTAAATCGGCCAAGTGATCGACCATCTTATTATCCACATTGCCCTCAACTTTAGCAGCAGGTAATCCCATTTGTGCCTTCTTGGCCTCCTGGGCTTTGACCATAATATCGTTGTTTTTGGCCAAAACTTGCTAACCTTACTAACATATTGAGTTCAGGACTCTTGATATTTGTGCAATGCGAACAACTTGAGATGGGCCTGAATGTTCTCTTTGATAACCTCCAGAGCTGGCAGTTTCTGCTCACCATTAGGCAGTTCCTTCATCAAATCTTTTCTTGAAAGATCCTTCAAGACATCCATTTGAATATCCCTGCTGCATGCTGTCCAAAACAAATCTTTTGCTTGATTCTCATGCACTAACTCATCCACCAATATGAGATATTCCACCACTTCATCAAACTGAACACAGAGCTTTTTGAAGTCAGCCATAGAAGAAACTCCACCTTTTGCTTGCCAGTCTCCAATAATTTTATTGAGGTCCATCATAGTAAACCTAACACACCATCTATCAACCATAGCTTTAGAAAGCTTAACCCAATCCTTGTACTTATATGCCTGCATAGCAATAACCTCTTTTTCCACCTCCCTATCAGCAATAAAAAACCTAACTTGCTTCACCATATCCACATGAGAAGCACCATCAACAGCAGCAGCAGCTTCATACCTGCTAATGAACCATTTAACCTCCTCCCCATCAAACTTTGGGCCATCCCAAGAAACAATTCTAACTGAGGGAGTAAGAGGGTTAGAAGATCCAGAAGCAACAGCAGAAGAAGACATCCCAATAAGTAATGAAAAGTGTTAACAATCAATAAA
This sequence comes from Hemileia vastatrix, assembly GCA_030280995.1. NCBI lineage: Eukaryota > Fungi > Basidiomycota > Pucciniomycetes > Pucciniales > Zaghouaniaceae > Hemileia > Hemileia vastatrix. The sequence continues at coordinate 26,883,547 of JASXTE010000015.1, forward strand.
ATAACAAGCCTCTTTCAGGCCAATAACAAAAGTCCAATTAGAGTTCCAGTAAATATGCCTCTTGCAGGCTAAGAACGTTCTTGATCCAAGTATGTCTTTAAATTAAGCTAGAGAAATCTAACCCCATGTTGGGCGCCAACTATGGTAAGGTAAACTCTTACAGTTGCCTTGCTGTAAGCAGAATCCGGAGGAGATGTGTGGATTTAGTTGAAAACCCCATCCTTCCAATAAAAATAACAAAATGAGAATTCTAAATCACTAAGCTAACCAGTCTACTTGGATCTGATTGATAAAAATAATGAAACTCTAAAATATTTAATGCTTATTGAGAATTAAATAAAAGTGGCTGTTGATAAAAGAAATACTGATAACAACAATTAAGGTGTACCAGTGAAAGATCTGAAAAGATTGACTTTTATGTTTTTATAATAATTTGAATTTTTATGAGACAGCAATAATCAAGTCCCAGCAATGAAGACCTTTCTAAAGATACCCTGTATGAAGTGTGATTTAAATTGTTCAGTAGTATTTCTAAAATTTTATATATAAAATTAAAGTTATAAGGGTATTACAAATTTATTTAATTTGTTGAGTAATAAAAAATAAGACCGTGGTGGTTAATGATTAAGCTGTATATGAATCCCCCCATCTCAATTTCGAGTTTGATAGGCTTTTAAGTATTCCTAGTCACGTGCCTAAGTTTTCCCCTCCAGAGCTCTCCCAGAGTCAATCCGGAGCCCGTACGGAGTCCTAACGGAGTCCGTCCTGACTTCTGGACTCAATTAGAACCTTTAAAACTATAATAAAAAATCTAAAAATATTACGCATGATAGAGCCACTTCCCCTGTACATTCCAAACTAATTTTAGTAGTCTGCGCAGCTCTAATTACCCCGTGAAAATTCATCAAAGTTAAGTAATTTTTGAAAACGTAAATATTTCTATAAATCTTTAAAATTCTTTTAAAAAAATAAGAAAAATAGTAAAAATTCTGGAATAATTTCCCAAGGTTCTTGAGTGACTTGACTTGATACTTATAAACTTTTCAGACTGTAAAAATAAGTTTTCTCCGTAAAATAAATTGATTTTGTGTAGGCATTTGCTTCTAACCAAATTTCTTTCTATTTAAGACTCAAATAAATTTAATAAAACCCTTTTATAAAATAATAACACCAATCTTGCACACCGTAATAACTCCATTTACGTTCTTAGGTGCCATACTAAACTTTAGGCTACCACACCTGTGCATCATTGATTTTGGTTTGGGAAATGGTATCATCAAAACTATTTGGAATTCTTCTAAGGATAATCATCAAACGACCAAAGCTCCTACTGGTTTGGAATCCTGTCAAGATTTAACACATTTTTGTTGCTCATTTCAAATCAGTCATAAGTTGATTCAAAGAATCAAAAAGGTAATGAAAGAAGGTAAAGTTAATCGATTTAAAAAAACTTTATTTAGATCCAAAAAGTATGGGTATTAGAGTTGTCATCAAAAATTTTATATTTTTTTGTAAATTTTTAATAAATATTTTTTATGTATCAATTTCCTCAACAAAAGTAATGGGCCAACGACCTTGTGTTGTATAAAAGGTAATCATGATAATATTTATTTGTTTCATGGGGTTCCTCTAGCCTATACCTGTGGAAAGTCCCAAACTTTTGTTTCTAGACTTGGTCTGCATTTTGGCTTGAGGGATTGTCATTACTTTAAACTAGGGAAATTGATATATATTAGATATTTATTTAATAATTTATGTAATTATATTAAATTTAGATGACTTCCACCACTTACTTCAACAAAATTCAGGGGGGGTATTGCCAAATTTTCAAATCTGACATGTGAAATTGATGACTTAGAAAAATTTTGGTGATATCCACCCCTTGCTTCAATAAAATGCAGGGGAGAGTATTGCCAATTTTTTAAAACAGATATAGAATTTTTTTGACTTGTAAATATTTTGGTGAAAATTTTTGATGAGAATGTGAAAGTAATTGTTTCCACCTTGAGCAGGTTTCTGGCTCAAAGGAATAGCAGTACCATCAACAAAACCAATACATCCTGGGAAGCCCTCTGCTTGCATAACCTGAGATGATTCAAGTCGCTCTTCTTTTGTTGGCCAGGTGAGAAGTTTAGATTACAAGGAGTTGATGGCAGTGATACATTGTTTGGTATAAGTGTTAACTGAACCATACCCTAAATCAAAGACATTTTCTAAACGTTTCAAAGCGGCTCCATTACCATTTGAACCCAAATGACATAGTGTGATGGCCAATTGAATTGAAGGATGTTGTTGTTCTTTTTGAGAATTATTGTGAAATATGGGATGATCCTGAATAAGCTCAAGCAATTTAAGGAAACATTCCTGAGAAGTCCTGAACAGCTTTCTAAAACTGGGTGTAGATAGTTTAAGAAGTGTTTGGACGGTGTACTTGGGGGTATGAAGTACTAGAGGCTTTCTGGGAAGAAGGTAACGTTTTGTGGCCATTTTTGATAAAAAGACAAAATCTTCTTCTAGATCAGAATCAGAATTGCAATCAGAGTCCAAGAGCAGTTCAAGAGCCATGAAAGTCATTGCTTTATGTAATTTATCACAATTTGAAAGTGAGGAAGGCATAACTTTTATATGATATGATATGAATATGTAAGTGATGTACAATGTTTTGAGTTATGAAGTGTTATGCTGCGGAGTGCTGCGTATGAATGGGATGATGCTGACAAATCAGTGAAATGGGACTTGATGGTGAAATCAGCACTTTTGGTTGAGAAAGTGCGGATTTGAGTGAAATAAGTGACTTATTTCATTTTGAAATCCACCAGTATTGGGGCTAGTGTGTTTTGGAAATCTGCACTTATTTAAGTGCGGATTTGGTCAAATTTAAGTGCGGATTTGCTGGAACTGACACCCCCTAATGAGTGAATTGGTCATTGTCTTTAAAGTAAAGACCAAAAGCACAATATCTTCTTATCATATCTTCTAAGTTTTGTCTCATTCTTTCTGCTAGCCCATCGGTTTGTGAATGGTGTGCTGTAGAAAGTTTTATTTGACAACCTGAAACATCCATAAGTGATTTCTAGAACTCACACCACACAATATGGGGGGCAGACTTGCTAGTGAGTTTGCAACCTTGGACCCAAACTCATTACAGATTGAACACACATTGAGCTATTGATAAAGGAACCATACAATCAAAGATGAAAAAACTCAGCAGAACAGTTTTAGTTGGGTGTTCAAGTAGAGTTCAGTATGGGTTCAGTATGAGTACAGTATGATTTCCATCTGAGCTCCATCTGAGTTCAGGTTGGGAACTTGCTAGCTAGTCCACCCCCTATATTTTATAGTTTCAGAAGTAAATTTTGAATCTCTGTCTGAAACTATTTCTGTGGGGAATCCTGCTATATTTAACATTTGTGTCCACCATAAAAAAGCAAAGTCCTTTTCAGAAACCTCTTTGTTAGTAGGAATAAATTTACACATTTTTTTAAATCTATCTACAATGACCCAGCAGGATTTATAAATCTTATTCCCTGCTATTGAAAAACCTGTTACAAAGTCCACCTTAACTATTTACCATGGAGATTTTTGTTTCTTAATTTTTTTAACAAAGCAGATCTTTTTCCCATCAATCTTTTAGAATTTTAACAAGAATCACATGTCTCAACATATTTTTGAGCATCATCAGACATTGTAATCCACCAAGATTTATTTTTTACTCTTGTTAATGTTTTATGGAAGTCAAAATGACCTACTTATATATAATCATGACATATACTTAACATTTAATCCTACATTGACGGGTGAATTACAATTAAATTACTTAATTTTTTCCTGTAATATATAAAAAAATCCTCAATGTAAAAATTTCCTTTTTCTAATGCCTCCCTATATTTTTGTGTTAAAACACTCATTGAAGCATTAGATGGATCATTTAATATTTTAGTAGGTTAAATCAAGTCAGGATCTTAAACATAAATATCAAGAATTGATTGCATAACTTTATCCTCAAGATCTATTATATAAATGCCATAAATGTTAATAATCTCTGTCTCAGGAACATAAGCAGGATAATCATCATTATTATATACAGGTAATCTAGATAAAAATCTAAATTAGAGTGTAAAATTCCTGTTCTATGTGTAATATTCATCCTTCCTCTATATCCTGTACAGCTAATTGACATCTAAACATATGCCTATTGGGAGCTTTTATGTTTAAGAGTGACCTAACTGCACTACAGTCAGCTATTAACTAAAATTTTTGGTCTTCAAGGTATTAATGTAGCTTCTAAAGAGCCCATAATATTTCCAAGCATTCAAGTTGAGTGCACCATATTTCAATTCACTACTTCTTAGAGTATGTGAAATATTAAAAATTACTACTTCTGAAATTTTTCCTTCAATAAGTTGTTTTTGATGCAAAGCAGCACCTAAACCAATAAAACTTGCATCAGTATACAATACAAAAGGTAATTGGAAATCTGCTAATCCCAAGATGGGGGCTGTCATTAAACATTCTTTCAAATTTTTAAAATCCTGTTGTCTCTCATTGTTCCAAATGAATGCTTCTGATTTACTTGTCAGTGTGGTCAATGGTTCAGCAATTACATGGTAGTTCTTTAACTATTGTATATAATAACCACATATACCAAGAAAAGATTTTAAATCCTTTAAATTTTGAGTGATTTCAAAATTCTTGATGGTAGCCACCTTTTTTTGCTCTACACATATTTGTAAGCCAGATAAAATATGACCAAGTACCTTTAAATACTCAAACCCAAATTTACATTTTTTCAATTCAAGAGTCATTTTTATTTCATCCATCTTCTGAAATACCTTCTTAAAATGGATTTAGTGTTCATAATATGTTTTAGAGAACACTATGATGTCATAAATGTTTACCTCAAACCATCCTTCAATCATTTCATTATTGAATGTTATATTCATTAAGATCTGAAATACTGAAGGAGCATTTTTTGGTCCAAATGGCATCCTGACATATTTATAAATTCACATATGTATTTTTATCAACAAAAAGTTCTGTGAATTCTTTTCAACTGGCATTTGATGGTACTCTTTATTTACATCTAGGAAGATATGTACTTAGCACCTTTAAGGGTAGCATGTATAGAGGCAATCCTTGGCAAGGGGTAACTATAATCTACTGTGAATGTATTTAATGCTCTATAATTACCACACAGTCTTTCTTTATATTTTTCATAAGAAATAAGCACTGGTAATATCACAAAATATTCTGGTGTAGTTTCAACCTTTTCAATAATATTAATGTTTAACAACATCTTAATATAATCCTCTATGTCTTTCCTCTTGATGAGTAAAGCAGGGTATGGTTTCTTTTTAAGAATAGCAGCAATATTATCCATTTCCCAGGTTAAACTAATTCTCATCTCATGATCTTTTACAAGTCCAAGTTCATTGGTCCCATGTGCAAAAGCTGTTGGAAATTCTTTATATAACTACAAAATATTTGTCTTCTCAGTTTCATTTATCTGAGTGCCAAATGATGCTTTTGAAATTTCTGTTTTCAGAAGTTCAATCTTACTGGATTCTTTTACTTTGCAAATAATATCTATTACAGACTCAATGTGTAAGACTGTCTTAAAAGAATTTATTTTAAATTTTCTTTTACAATTCATGCCAATGGTAAAATTATTTTTAGAAGGGTCTAATTTCACACCAACCTTTGTCAGAATGTCATTTCCAATGATAAAACAGCTACTACAATCAGTATTATCTATTAATACAAATTCATGTGTTACTCTAACATAACAATTTTGATGTTTAAAGAAAAAAGCAGCTTTGAATCTACCAATGGGCTGTGGCACTGATCCTAAGCCTCTCCAATTTAAACTTTGAAGGGGTTAAAGCTTTGACTTATAATAGCTATCTATTTTCTGTAATGTATATGCAGAAACCACAGACCCAGCAGCTCCTGTATCCAATACCATATTTACAGTTTCTCCAGAAATTATTTCTGGAACCGTGATAGGTGTCAGTCTTAAGCTGTCAGATTTTATATCCTTATTTATATTATCATATTCAAAATTAATTAATGATACATTTGAGTACATACTCTATATTGTATTTTCAAAGATGTAAAAATCATCTTCTAACATATAGACCTCATTTTCATCACTATATGAGATATTACTGTTGTCATCACGTGAATATTTACTTAATACTGTTTCATTTTCAGATTCTTGCTAATTTTCAAAAATATTTATATTTCTCTCACATTTGTGACCTTTAACACAAGGCTTATTACATTTAAAACAAGTGTTTGTCTCATACTTTTTAGGTACTACAGGTGCAGTAGCTTTTTCTGAATTTCCTGCAGTGGTTTTGAATTTTGATTTTTCAAAGGTTCATTATTTTTTTTATAAGTGGTGTACCTTGCTTCATACTTATGGTTTAATAATATTTCATTACAAATATTAATAAATTCAGAGTATTCATTAACCATTATTTTTCTAGCTACAACAATGTCTCTGACAGACATAGGTAATTTATATATTATTTTATCTTTAAATAAGTTAAATTCCATATTTGGCTTAATGGCTAGTAATATTTTATTTAAATTCATTAAAAATACCATAGGTTTGTCACCATTCAACAGAGTATACCTTATTTTCTCATATAATATTTTCTGAGTTGATCTGAATTTAAAACTTCCAAATTGTTTTTCAATTATTTATTCCATTCAGTCCAAGATTAATCTTTAACCTCACTTAATACAAACTCAAACCATAATATAGCAACATCATTAAATAATGAAATTAGTTTTAAGTTATTTCTCCATCTGGTAACTTATATGAGAATTTTAAATTGTCAACTATTTGAATAAAATGTTGCCAACCAAAGCTGGCTTCCCATCATAAGTTGAGTACTGATAAATTTTTGGCAAATTCTTCTAATTGGATTTAATCTCACTAATCCTGGGAAAATTTAATAACTCATTTAGTTTAGACAAATGGTTTTGCATTTTACCTTTTACTGATTTATGACTTGAATTTTTTCTTTCAGATTTGACACTTCCACCAGATGTTTTCATTTTTGTTGGTTTTGGGAATGATTGAGATTCATTTTTTCAAATGAATAGATTATTATTACACTGTGTATAACTATGATAATCCTGATTCCTTAGTAGATTAGAAGTTTCAATCTCATCTTTAATTAATCTTTGTAACAAATCAGAGAGTATTATATTTGTCTGTGAAAAGGTTAACTTTGTTCTTAATTCATACTTCAATAAATGTGCTTTGAACAATTTTTTTAACTCACAGAATTTGTTTGAAACGTTGTAGACAATCCTATGAGATTCCAAAGAACTAGCAAGCTCTACCCCACATTGGGTGACAGAAATGTAGACAATCCTATAGTACTAGCTATAGGCCTTGACCAAGGGAGTTGGATAAAAACCAGAGAGAAAATCCCCTGTCCCTTTAGAAAAATAGAGTGAGATTTACTTGCTAAAGTAAGTTGGTTCCTGTTTTGCTAAAGCCCCTTTTTCAACACACTTGACTGCTTGATGAGCCAAGAAAGTAGTCCCCAGACAGACTACCAGACCAAAGAACTGAAATGTAGACCAATGTCCACACCAGAGAAAGCAATGATACTTGATTTAGGCTGCAAATCCACACCAGAGACAGCAATAATACTTGATATAGCTTGCAAGACTATACCAGAAAACCTGTTTCTAAAGTTGAGTTAAATGAAGAACTAAACTTGCAACCAACACAGCCAGTTGTGGCCAAAAAACAGTGAAAACTGAGTGAGGAAGAAGGATATCACCTCCAGATAGTTGTATGATAATTAAAGTTGCCCCAAACTCTCTTATTCACTATGTACACACAGACCACTATCTAAGAGCCCATGCACACCAACAAATTTGGCACCTGTACCAGCCAAATTGAATAAAAACCCTCCAGAAGCGCTCCCCAATCTTCTAAAACAGAGGCGGGCGGGCCACCCAACGTCGGAGATGCTGCCTGAAGCGGCCCAGCCTCCCTGAAGCCAGAAAACCAATAAAAACACCTAATCTACTTAGAAAAATTAGCTATTACTACTAAAACCTTTAAAACACAGAATTTCACTATAACAACATTGGGACATGAAATATAGAGCTAAATAAGCCCTATCCAACGGTACTAAGTACTTAACCCTAAGATTTAAGGTTAGCCCGTAAAACACAAAAAACAAAATTAAACAGCTATCTTTTGTAATTGAAGAATGAGGAAATGACCCCTTAAAACTTATAATATGAAAAATATTATCAAAACATGAAATATATAGAAAAACCGGGGCTATCCAATGATAGTACCCACATACCCGCAGACCCAATATCCAGGAAATAAAACTAGAAAAATACCCAATTCTTCAACAGATGTCAATTAAGACATGCACAAACAGCGCCAAAACACACAAAAAAGGCCCCTGCCAATGTTGGAAGACCACATTTTCCCTCCAATTAAGAATGTCCACATTCTTTCTTCATCAAAGCACCATGTTCAACCTTCTTCCCAAATCTGCCTCTGAAATGGGTCCTTGCCAATACTGCATTGACAATAATCTAATCTGCACCATCACACCTCCTGTCCATCCATACAGAAAGTCCTGCAATGTCTTCCAATCTAGAAAGAAGTCCTGCTACAGACCTGGTCCATTATCGTCTGCAACAGCTTCACCTCCACCTCAACCTGGTCCATCTTCTACCAGCACCAAAAGATCTAGGCCATCCATCTTGATTCCCAGATTAATGAAAAAGCTACACCCCTCCCAGAAGAGTTCCAAAACCACTAAAACAACAAGTTCCACCATCCCTGGTCCATCTGATGGTAAAAACTTCCATTTCTTCTTTCCACTTTATAAAACTGATGACTTCTCAGTTCCTCCATCTTCTGACAGTGATGATAACAATGTAAGATCCATTGAACCAACAACACCAAACCACTTTCCCACCATTAAGGCCAAGTTCCAACAACACACATCTCAACAGAAACACCTTCTGCTAAACTACTTTTAATCCACTCCTGCTAGAGATCCACAGGACATTGAGAACAGAAGACACCTCATTCACCAGTTCAAGGCTAATTCTGAGCACTTCATTTAATCTCTTGATTCCCTCTGTAATTCCACTAGTGCTTGAGTTTGATTCATAAAAGAAAAATTGACCACACCCTCTATAGGATGTAACCACAAACAACCCTCAGTTTTAAGTCTTGGGGTACCATCCTCATTTTATAGTCTTGGGGGACTCAAAAACCCTCAGTTAAAAGTCTTGGGGGACTAAAAAACCCTCAGTTTAAAGTCTTGGGGGACTCAAAAACCCTCAGTTTAAGGTCTTGGGGGACTCAAAAACCTAAATCATAAACCCAGAAACAGAGATCAACCACATTAAGACACAGAGAAAAAACTAACATTCTGGGGTAATTGTGAATAGAGCTGCCAGCCCATCAATTATTCCAAAACTTGCCTTTGCTAAATTCAGAGGCTCCCCCTGTGGATACCCTCTGCCAATCTTTCAAACCCATTCCTCAGTTTATAGTCTTGGGGGACTACACCATCAAAAAATCCTCAGTTTAAAGTCTTGGGGGACTAAGACAGTGTTTAGTTTAAAGTCTTGATGGACTACTCTTGAAACAATAGATTTTTCAGTTTAGAGTCTTGATGGACTAAACATCCAAAGAAACCTAAGACAAATTCTTGAAAACCAGCTAGTTTAAAGTCTTGGAGGACTGCCAGAGTTTTGCATAAATTAAGTGCAGCCAATTTCATACAGCACACACCTACAGCCAAGCTGCTGAACTTCCACCTTCACTTCATCATCTACCCATCACTGACAAAAATCTCCTTCTTATCTCTTTCCATCATCTTTTCTCACCACAGATCATGACTGGATCCACTGATGTTGACCTTTCTACTCTTCCTTGCTTCACTGCTCCCAAGGACTATGCCTGAAAACAGTGCATCTACATGTGCAGACCTTGCACATTCACTCTTCCAACTCCTGAAGCCAAATTCTACAACAGGGCTTGTGATTCTTGCTACTCCAAAAAGAAGAAATGTGACAGAGATTCCAACTACCCTATTCTTCCTCAATCACCTTCTCAAAAATAACTCTCCATATCCCCTAACAGTTCCCCAGAGCTTGGTCTAGCCTCTTCATCTTAATCTTCAGCACCATCCAGAAGATCCCGGAACTCAGTTTCCAGAACTCTCCCAAAAATGCCTGCGTCAACTTCCCAAGAAACAGCTTTTATCTCTTCTAAATTAGCTCCAAAAGCTTCAGAATCAGCTCCTAGGCTTCTAGACCGCTTCCAGGAATCCTGCTGTGGCATTCCAAATCTGGGTAGGATACTTAGGTGAAGATTTGATTGGACCTTGGTTGGAAGAAAATCATGTTTTTAGCAGGTGTTAATTTGGTTGAAAGGAGTTAACTGGATTTTTTTTGGTGGATTTATAGTGATTTTTGGAGGATTTATGGTGATTTTTTGGAGGATTTATGGTGTTTTGGGAATGGATATATGTTGGTATTCCTATTGTTATTTGATGGTTTCATGGATTAGGTATTGGTTTTACTGGATTTTCTAGTGCTCTCTTGGTATTTTTGGTGGATGCAGTGTGCTCATGGAGTAGCCATTTTTTTCTGGTGCTCTCCAGTGCGCTCTGGTTTGCTCCGGTGATTTTCTGGTGCAAAAGCGAAGTCACTGTGGCAAAGTTAGTCATTCTGGCAAAGTTTTGTCATTGGTGCAAAAAGTCTGCGCACTGTGGCAAAGTTTGGTCACTGCAGAAAAGTCTGGGCACTGTGGCAAAGTTTGGTCACTGTAGAAAAGTCTGATCACCAGTGCAAAGTTTGGTCACTGCAGAAAAGTCTGGGCACTGTGGCAAAGTTTGGTCACTGTAGAAAAGTCTGATCACCAGTGCAAAGTTTGGTCACTGTGCAAAGTTTGGTCACTGTGCAAAGTTTGGTCACTGTGCCAAAAGTTTGGTCACTGTGCCAAAAGTTTGGCTATTGTGGAAAAATTTGGTTAGAAAGTTATTATGCTTACTAGATCAATAGTTTATTGTAGATCATATGCATGTAGGGTATTTTTGGAAAGGTCTGGAGCAGGAGAATCATATGGAGAAGGGAGAATCTTAGTCTTCTACATGTTTTTTGTCTTTTTGTTTCTATAATAAGGGTCTTTTTTGACAATTAACAATATTTAACATATAACAACAATTATAATAAAAAAATATCAACATATAGGGTACCTTTGGATAGCTCCCATCCTTGGTGACTCAAATTTATTTATTTTTTTTATAAAATTTATGAAATAAAAATATAATATAGAAAACTCTTTAATTTTGGTGGGAAACTTGGTAAATCTGGGGCAGACCTTTAATAAGACACCTTTGAACAGATCATCCCAAGGGTAGTTTCTGGGGTACTTTACTGTACTTTTCAGTCTCTGGGGCAAGTGTTGTGGCTTGTTCTAAGTATTTTCTGTGACTTTTATCTGTGTAATCTGGTATTAGGTATGTGTTTTGGGGGTTTAATCATCTATTTCACATATTTTTTTCTATATTATAGGTTTCCAACACTTTAAAAGTCTTTCTCTCAGATTTTCAACTTATCCAACTCTTCAAGCTTAGTTAATTGAATCTTACGTTTACTTAGAGGGAAAGGGATTTCTTTTGTTTTTCAAACTCTCTTGGATTCTGCCTACAGCAAGGTGACTGTAGTAGTCTACTGTACATTTTTGGCGCCCAACGTGGGGTTCGAATTCTCCAGCTTCTGAAGAAACTTACTTGTTGGACTTCTGGATTTTGGTTTTCTGGTTGTTGGATTTTGATTGGTTGGTTATTTGGTGATTCTGGTAACTGGCTGAACTAGTACAGGATCTGTGGTAGTAGGGATCTAGGTATAGGGCTGAACCCTTGCTAGATCTGTTGTTTTTGTTTTTGTTTGTTGTTTTATCCTAGTAAAGGGCCAAAACCTTGTAGGATATTGTTGGTTGTCTGGTAAAGGGCTGAACCCATGCAGATTTTATTGGTTTCTGGTGCTATTTGGGATGTCTTCTCCATCTGGTGCTGGTGTTATTGCTGCTGCTTCTGATGGTGTCAGGCCTTCAGTAAGGATACAAACTTGGGATGGGCCCAAGTTTGTTGGTGATGATGTAAAGTGGTTTTTGGGCAGATATGAGGCTGCTGCTGGAGTTTGTGGGGCTTCTCATTTAGATATGGTGAAGCAGGTAATCTTTTTCATTGGTGATAGGGAAGTTAAGAAGGAGATTACTGGTATGGAGGGTTATAAGACTAGGGATTGGAAAAGGCTTAGTAGGGAAATGGTGGACAGACGGGGACTCAGATATTCAATGGTGTATTTAAATAAGGTTGTTGGAGAATGGCAAGTGCAGGGTGGAATAACTTCTTTGGTGAGTTATAGGAAATTTGTTGGTAGTTTTAAAACTGTGGTGGAATACCTGGTGGAGGTAGAGGAATTGGCTCATGAAAATGCAGTCAAAGATTTATTTTGGTCCGCTTTTGGGAGGGATGTTAGGATGGATGTGTTAAAGGAGTTTTCTAGGAAGGGTTTGATGAAAACCTTACCTAATGGGGAGCAGAAGTTGTCTGCTTTTAAGGTGGTTAAATAATTGGTGTAGTCTCACCTCAAGCTTTTGGCTGTGGACAGTTATCAAGAAACCTGTACACAGTATTTCAGCAAAATTAATGAAGTTTTGGCTGATAATAACAATATTATGGAGAAGGCTCAGGAGGAAAGAAAAGCTAAATTGGGGAAACCAGTTCCTAAGGTGGATGAGAATGTGGATAAGGAGATGGTGGATCAATTGGCTGACTTAACGAAGCAATTGACTATTTTTGTTCAAGAAACTCAGAAGGCCAGCAGGGTTTCAGCTTCTTCTTCATCATTTTATTCAAGTAGAGTTTATGATAGGAGGAATGGTGGTACTGTTTATGTTTGGATTTGTTTCTACTGTAACTGGAAGGGACATAAGTCTAATGATTGTTGGACTTTTAATAGGGATCAGGCTGCTGGTAGAGTAAAATTTGATGGAAAGGTATTTAGGTTTCCTGATGGATCTTTTATCAAGCCCAGTGAAGGTCAGGCTCCTTTGGATTTGGTGAGGAGGAATATTATGGGTGAAAAGAGAGCTAGGTTTGAGGAATTGCCTACTGAGGCTTCTTCTGGTACTGGAAAAAATTCTGGAGATAAGGGGAAGTAAAAAGAGGTTAGTAAGGCTACTTTTTCTACTTCATATGTTAATTTGGAGTTAGTAAAGGTTGTTAAGGCAGATGGTGAGTGTATGGCTGGTGTATATAATGTGGAGGCTGCTAGGAGGGCGGCTGCTTCTAAAACTAGAAGCAGTATTTCTAATCATTTAAGGTCAAGTGGTGGGAAGGCGGATTCTAAGAAGGCTGAAGATCCCAAGAAGATTTATACGCCTGAAGAGATTCGTCAGATGCAGAAGGGGATAGCTGATATGGGACCCCTAGTTTTTGTGCTTTTGATCTTAATGGTGATCCTATGCCTTTGGATGATGGTTCAGATACAGAGGAGGATATGCCTTTGGCTTCTTTGCCTAGGCCAAGTTCTAGTGGGCCAATGGAGGGAGTTAGAACTACTTTTGATGGTTCTGGTTTGGTCTCTGTGGATGGAAAGGTTCATGGGGATAATTCTGATGTGGAGATGTGTGATGTTGTTGGTAATGTGGGACCTCAGGAGTCTTCTAGGGCAAAGGTTGCTAGGAGTAAGGCTCATTATGAGAGACCAGTGGTTTCTTGTCAAGAGAATGCTATGTATGTTGTTTTGGGAAGGGTGAATCAGCTTCAGATTCCATTATCTTTGGGTGAACTGTTCACTATTAGTCCAGCCATTGCTGAAAAGCAGAAGAAGCATTTGACTAGGAGAAGAGTGGCTACTGGTGAGGTGGAGTATATGTGTGAAATGTGGAGAAGTTTGGTAATGAGGTGGAGACTCATTTTTCTGCTCCTTTGGGATGTTTGGTGGTTTCTTTAAATGGAAAAGTTGTGAAGGCATTGGTTGATTCAGGCTCACAAATAAATTTAATTTCATTGGATCAAGCAACTATTCTGGATTTGCCAATTAAAGCCGGTGTTGGAGGAAATCTCAGAGCGATAGGTCGGCATGCTACTGAGTTGATTGGTACAGCGGAGCATGTAAAGTTTGGTGTAGGTGGAGCTGTTGGAAAAGTTCATTTTTATGTGGCTAGAGGAGCTGTGAAGACAGTTTTAGGAGGGCCATTTTTGATAGATTTTGAGGCCAAGATTGGTTATCAGTCTGGTGTTGGGATTATTTTGGAGATTACTGGGGAGGATATGAGGCAGTTACATATGAGGTTGTCACCCCCAGGTGATGAAGGTTGGGAAACTAGGCTTGGTGTTTCTGCATCTTGTCAGTGTTGCACTTGCACTAGGAAGAGAAAAGAATCAAAGTCCTCTTCTGGTGTATTTGAGGATAGTAGTGATCATTTTTTTGCTGACCCTTCTTTTTTAGGGTAGATAGGGCTGATCAGTCTAGTTCTGTAGTCTCTCCTCATGAAGAAATTTTGGATTTCAGTAGGTCAGCTCAAGTGGAGATATATCAAGTGGAATCTCAACTTTTTGTAGATAATATTACTTTATTATGTCAATTTTCGTCAAATTATTTGTCTGGTTTCAGTTTTTTCTTCAAGTTTTTCTCTCAAGTTTATTTCAAGTTCTGAAGATGTTTTAGGGAAAATTTTGTGAGAGCAGAAAAGTTTTGGAGTGGTGGAAAATGGGTCTAAAAGTAATTCCTCCAAATTGTGCACTCTAGGGTTAAAAACATTACCATGGCCACACATGTGAACATTTGGGAAACCCCTGGTTGTTTTTCTAGATATAGCAAGAAACCATTAGACAAAAATCAAGAAAAAAATCTCAAGATAACTGAAAATAAGCAAAAAAAATATTTATGTAAAGATGTTGTCAGTAGGAAGGAGCCTACTTGGTTTACTGGTGGCCTCCAGCATGAGTATAAGCTGCACAATAATTCTCAACTAATGTCTCATTCTGATTTCTCTCAACAAAAATTGAAAATGCAAAATAGTTGTTTGAATAACAAAAAGCAAGAAATTGTGTTTGTTGATTTGGGTTCTGTGATGTGTGGTGATGATTTGGTTGGTGGTTTTGTTGGCAACACTGGTGTGTCTGTGTCCAGTTGCATAAGAGAGTTACTCCAGCATGAGGATAAAAGGCATGACTTTCTAGCTTCTGGTGGGGTGGTCACTGCAGTGCAGGACCTATCTGAAGGTAACATTGACAGTCTCTGTGATGAGAATCCTGAACCTAATGATGATGTTTTTTTCCCTAGGGGTATTTTTGATTTGATTGGTGATTTGGGTACTGGTGAAGTGGATGAGCAGAAATTGGTACGGAAAAGTTTTGGAGTGGTGGAAAATGGGTCTGAAGATGAATATTCTGTTGATGAAAGGAGCTCAATTCCTTAAGTACATGTGGAAGTGGAAGCGGCAGAATATAAGAAGGTTGCTGTGAAAGTTAAACCAATCAATGAAGCGCTGCCAACTGAATTGAATCCGCCGTTGAAGAGACCACTTTTTTCAAGAGATCCATATGAAACTCCTTTAAGAAAGAATCCACCTGAATTTTCTGAAAAGTCAAGAATTACTTTTGATAGGATTGGTGTTGCAAATTTTGGGCCAGAGGGTTGGTTATCTGGTGAGGAGATGAATTTTTTGTTGGATGTGATGGTGTTGAGGGAGAAGTCTATTGCATTTGTGGAAGAAGAGAGGGGTGTTTTAAAGAATTCTTATGGTGAACCTTACAAGATTCCAGTTGTTTGTAATGAACCTTGGCAACTCCAGCTAATTCCGATTCCTGCTTCTCTTAAAGATGATTATATTGAAGTTGTTAGGGAAAGAATTAGGACTGGACTTTATGAAAAATTTTCATCAAGTTATTCAAGTCCAGTTTTCTGTATTAAGAAGCCTAATGGAAAGCTTAGAGTGGTTCATGATCTTATGGAATTGAATAGGGTGACTATAAAAGATGCTGGTATTCCTCCAAGTGCAGAGGAATTTGTTGATGCTTTTTCTGAAAGGGTATGTTATGTTTTGGGTGATATTATGGGGGGCTATGATGAAATAGAATTACATCCAGATTCAAGACCTCTGACAACTTTTGATACTTCTCTTGGACGGTTACAGCTGACTAGATTACCTCAAGGTACTACTAATTCTATTGCTGTTTATCAAGCACAAATGGCTTGGATTCTTCAAGATGAAATTCCACAGTATGCTGGTATATTTATTTATTATGGTGGAATTAAAGGTCCTTCAACTGATTATGATAATGAAGTGTTGGAGGAGAATCCAGGTATTAGGAGGTTTATTTGGGAGTTTGCAGTAACTTTGGAAAGGATGTTGTTTAGGATTGAAGAAGCAGGTTTAACTATTTCCAGTTCTAAATTTTCTTGTTTTGTTCCAGCTTTAGAGATTCTTGGTCATGTGGTGTGTAGGGAAGGAAAAATTATGTCAAAGAAGAAAGTCAACAAAATTCAATCTTGGCTGAGACCTAGAAACACTACTGAAGTTAGAGGATTTTTGGGAGTATGTGTTTATTTTAGGATGTTTATTAGGGATTTCTCATTATTGGCTGCTCTATTGAGAAGGTTAACTAGGAAGGATGCTGATTGGGATTGGGATGAAGCTTGTGAAGAAGCTTTTGTTAAGTTGAAGAAGGTGGTTGGTGAAGATATTATTCTTCATAAGTTGGATTATGGTGAAGGAGCTGGTAGGATTTATTTAGCTGTTGAATCTAGTCAGCTGGCTGCTGGTGCAGTGCTTTCTCAGATGGATAAGGGTGGTTATATTAGACCAGTTAGGTATGAATCTGTAGTTTTTACTGAGGTGTAATCAAGATATTCACAACCAAAGTTGAAACTCTGTGGTGTGGCAAAAATTTTAAAGAAACTTCAAAATATCTTATGGGGTCAACATTTTGAACTTTAAGTGGATGCTAAATCTTTAATTCAGATGATTAATTCACCTAGTTTACCTAATGCTCCAATGACTAGGTGGGTAGATTTTATTCAACATTTTTCATTTGATTTAGTGCACAGGCCTTGAAAATCTTTCACTATGCCTGATGGATTGTTAAGAAGACCACCTACAGTAGATGATTCCGATTCAGAAGAGTTTGATGAAGATATACCTATAATCAAGGCCAGTACCAAGGGTGCTGAGGACTTTCCATACCTCCCCCATGAGGTTAAACTGTCTGGTTCTATTTTTGTTGAATTTGATGAAGTTGATGAGCTAGGTGATCATGAGGTTTTTGTAGATGAGGATGGTGTGGTTGTTTGGGATAATTGGAAGTTGGTTCATGGTGTTTATGTTTGGGATCTGAAGGAGGATAGTGGTAGCATGGAAAAATGTTTGAATGAGGTGGATTATGTGAATTTCAGCAAACAGCCAAATGCTCAGAGAATGATTGCTCATTCAAAAGTGGGAGATATTGGGGACAGGGAGGTTCCTTTGGATGTTATATTATTGGATTTTTCTGATGAAATTTGGGGCCAGACTGGGTTTTATTTTTTAATGGTGAAATATTTGTTGTCTCTGATAAAACCAGAAAAATTTGATGAAGCTGAATGGGTGGCTATCAAAAAGAAGTCACCTGGTTTTTATTTGTCTGGTAGAAGGTTGATGAAAAGAAGACATCCAAATCCTCAAGTTGTTTTATCTCAAAGAAAAGGTCAAGAATTGGTGATGAAATCTCTTCATGAAGATTTAGGGCATAGGGGCTTTGGAGAAACTTATAAGCGGATTTCTGATAGATTTTGGTGGCCTGGAATGAAGATGGCTGTTAGATCTTGGGTTCAGTCATGTGAAGAATGTCAGAGAAGGAGTTATTTAAGGCCAAAAGAACCTGGAAATGCTACTGGTGAAAATACTATCTTTGGACGGGTTAGTTTGGATGCTGTTCACATCAAGGAAGGTAAATATAAGTACTTGATTGTGGCAAGGGATAATTTGTCTGGTTGGGTTGAGGCTGTCCCTCTTATTATTTTATCTGCTAAAAATTTAGCAGAATTTTTGATGAAGGAATGGGTGTATAGGTATGGTGTTATGAAGTTGGTAACTGATTATGGTGGCTCCGAGTTTGGTGCAGACTTCAAGGAAGCTGTTTCAAAAATTTGCTCAAAGGTTAGGGTGGTGACCCCATATTATCCTGAAGCAGAAGGAATGGTTGAAAGGGGGTATCAAGTTATTAAGGATTCTTTGGTTAAAATTTGTGGAAAAAGTGCTGAAAAGTGGAGGCATTATTTACCCCTTGTTTTATTTGCTGACAGGATTACCACCAAGAGGACAACTGGTTATTCTCCTTATGATTTAGTTTTTGGTCAGAAAGCTGTTTTACTGGTTGATATTGAAGCTGAATCTTATCTTGGTGTTGATTTGGATGTAGTCAAAACAACTGAAGATTTGCTCTGTGCTAGAATGCAACAGTTAGAAAAGAAGGAGGAATATTTGGAGAAGGCATACAATAGGATGATCAAGATCATGGATTAGTCTGTCAGGTATTGGGATCAAAGGTTGTCTCATAGAATCAGGAAGCCTTTGAGGCCCGGTGATATGGTGTTGGTGTATAATAGGAGTTTGGAAAGTCAGTGGGGGAAAATTTTTGCTGATAGATGGAATGTACCATATAGGATTAGAGAACAGGTTTCTGGTGGTTCATATTTTTTGGGAGAACTGAATGGTGTTGTCTTAAAGAAGAGGGTAGCTGCTGATCAAGTGAAGAAGTTTTACCCTAGGGGCACAATGAGTGCTGAAGTTTGACTTCAAAATGAGGATAAGCTACAACATCAATCTTTTAGGAAATCTCACAGTCTTTCGAAAAATCAATCATTACTTCAATTTTAAAATTTTATTATGTGGTGAAAATATGAGGGGGAAACAAATTTTATTAGGATTGTTTACAGGGGAACCTTCTAGATTTTATATTGGCAAGTTTGGGGGTAATTGATGAGTTGGAAGCTCTATTCATAATTACCCCGTAATTTTTTTTTCCAACCCTTCTATGTTTCTAGTTGAATCCTGGCTTTGTTTTTTGTTATATAGGTAGTCCTCTAGGACTATAAACTGGAACCTTATGTTGACACAGCACAATCTTTTGGAAGTCTGGATTCAAGAATTTAGTTTTGTTTCATTTTTTTTGTTGTATTGGGGTGGATGATCACTTGTGGTCTCCAATCATTTTTACAAATTGGAGGGAGCCCACCCAGTGATCATTAGTTTGTTTCCTTGATTTTCATTAAATTATCATTTTTCAAATCTTCAAATTTTCAAAATTTAATTTAAAAAAAAAAAAATTATTTTCAAAATTTAATTTTCAAAAAAAAATTTATTATTTTCAAAAATAATTTGTTTTCAAAAATTTCATTTTACGTTATATTTTTAATTTTTCTTTCCTGTGTATCCGCAATCAATGTGCACTTGGATGTGGGTATGATGTCAGGGGTTCGGCTCATCCAAATGGCTGGGGGACATCTTTTATTTGTTTTATTTATCTTTAATTTAATTTCTCTTTTTCTTTTATTATATATTTATTTTATTTATTCTGCTAGTTCATAAAGACTTAAAACTGAAATTCTTTTCAAGATCATTTATGATTGGTCCTAAACTTCAAGACCGTGGAAAACTGAAGATGTCAATAAAACTAGGAATTATAATGGTCAAGATTTGAGGAGGTTTTTTTTTAGTTAGAAGTGTTCATTGGGGAACCTTCTAGATTTTATATTGGAAAGTTTGGGGGTAATTGATGAGTTGACAACTCTATACACAATTACCCCACAAAGTTTGTTTATATGCTTTATTGTTTATAGATTGATCTCTAGCATTGGTTTTGTGATGCAGGTGGAAGTCCTCTAAGACTATAAACTGGTGATTTTTGCGCTTGATGACTCAAGAAAATTCAAGTAGTTAGTGATTTTGGAAATTGGAGGACCTCATGGCGATGTCCAGATCATTGCAGTTCTGGCTCAGTGGAGATGAAAGCCCACTCTCTAAATTTTCTTTCCTGTAGTTGGTGATTTTGGAAATCGGAGGACCTCATGGCAATGTCCAGATCATTGCAGTTCTGGCTCAGTGGAGATGAAAGCCCACTCTCTTAATTTTCTTTTTTTTTGTTGGAGGTGAATGGTAGAGGAGTTTGGAGGACCTCATGGCGGTGTCTAGATCATTGCAGTTCTAGCTCAGTAGGGTTTAAAGCCTACTCTTTCATACTCAATGGATTGAAGCATCAAAAATCAAGTGGAGTCAACTTTAGAAGCAAAATTTTTATTGTAATGATGGTGGAAAAGTTTTTTATGTGATTCAGAATGAAATGGGGACATTCCATATTGGAGGGAGGATGTGGCATTCCAAATCTGGGTAGGCTACTTAGGTGAAGATTTGATTGGACCTTTTTTGGAAGAAAATCATGGTGTTAGTAGGTGTTAATTTGGTTGAAGGGAGTTAACTGGATTTTTTTTTGGGTGGATTTATGGTGATTTTTGGAGGATTTATGGTGATTTTTTGGAGGATTTATGGTGTTTTGGGAATGAATATATGTTGGTATTCCTATTGTTATTTGATGGTTTCATGGATTGGGTATTGGTTTTACTGGATTTTCTAGTGCTCTCTTGGTATTTTTGGTGGATGCAGTGTGCTCATGAAGTAGCCATTTTTTTCCGGTGCACTCCGGTGCACTCCGGTTCTCTCCGGTGATTTTCTGGTGCAAAAGAGAAGTCACTGTGGTAAAGTTGGTCATTGTGGCAAATTTTGGTCATTGGTGCAAAAAGTCTGGGCACTGTGGAAAAGTTTGGTCACTGCAGAAAAGTCTGGGCACTGTGGCAAAGTTTGGTCACTGTAGAAAAGTCTGATCACCAGTGCAAAGTTTGGTCACTGCAGAGAAGTCTGGGCACTGTGGCAAAGTTTGGTCACTGTAGAAAAGTCTGATCACCAGTGCAAAGTTTGGTCACTGCAGAAAAGTCTGGGCACTGTGGAAAAGTTTGGTCACTGTAGAAAATTCTGATCACCAGTTCAAAGTTTGGTCACGGTGCTAAGTTTGGTCACTGTGCCAAAAGTTTGGCTATTGTGGAAAAATTTGGTTAGAAAGTTATTATGCTTACTAGATCAATAGTTTATTGTAGATCATATGCATGTAGGGTATTGTTGGAAAGGTCTGGAGCAGGAGAATCATATGGAGAAGGGAGAATCATAGTCTTCTACATGTTTTTTGTCTTTTACTTTCGATAATAAGAGTCTTTTTTGACAATTAACAATATTTATCATATAACAACAATT
This sequence comes from Hemileia vastatrix, assembly GCA_030280995.1. Taxonomy (NCBI): domain Eukaryota; kingdom Fungi; phylum Basidiomycota; class Pucciniomycetes; order Pucciniales; family Zaghouaniaceae; genus Hemileia; species Hemileia vastatrix. Next base: position 26,904,917 of record JASXTE010000015.1, read on the forward strand.
ATAATAAAAAATATCAGCATATAGGGTACCATTGGATAGCTCTCATCCTTGGTGACTCAAATTTATTTATTTTTTTATAAAATTTATAAAATAAAAATATAATAAAGAACCCTCTTTAATTTTGGTAGGAAACTGGGTAAATCTGGAGCAGACCTTTAATAAGGCACCTTTGAACAGATCATCCCAAGGGTAGTTTCTGGGGTACTTTACTGTACTTTTCAGTCTCTGGGACAAGTGTTGTGGCTTGTTCTAAGTATTTGCTGTGACTTGTATCAGTGTAATCTGGTATTAGGTATTTGTTTTGGGGGTGTAATCAGCTATTGCACTTATTTTTTTCTATATTATAGGTTTCCAACACTTTAAAAGTCTTTCTCTCAGACTTTCAACTTATCCAACTCTTCAAGCAGATCTTCAAGCTTAGTTAATTGAATCTTATGTTTACTTATATGGACAGGGATTTCTTTTGTTTTTCCAACTCCCTTGGATTCTGCCTACAGCAAGGTGACTGTAGGAGTCTACTCTACACCCCCTGCCTCACTAGACAGTGAAAATCTGGCTCAAAACCTCCAAAAACAACCAGAAAACAGCCAAATTCCTCCAATCAACGAAAACAACTCCATGCAATTACCTCCCACTGCTCCCAGAGCAATGCAGCCAGCCTCTCCAAGGTCCAAAAACTCCAAAATTTCCCAAACTTCTAGGAGAACTGCCAGAGGACCTAACACTGCACCAAAGTAACAACTACATCCCCAGTTAAGGCAAAAAATCTACACCTCTCCTCTGTCAGCCAACTATTCTTCAGACAGTTCCATTCCTTCAAAAGCTCCATTCAGAAGAGTTAAATCCCCTTCCAAATCACCCTCTCCTGCTACATCTTATAACAACCCTGGTACTCCATCACCAGCACCTCATCCAACTGAATCAAGCAGAAGTATTAACAACAGCAACAGCAGACCTGCTTCTCCAACTAGGCTCCAGGAAAATCAGACTCCTAGTTCACCTTCTCAAAACCTTTCAGAGGAAGACCAAGAGAATCCATATCTATCCCTGATTGATCCACCTACTATTACCATTCCAAAATCTTCAGAAGTCCAAATTTCAGCCACTTACAAATTTGATGAGCTTCCAATCTGTAAGTACCACATTAATTCATCAAATTTCTTTAACAAAAATAATTACTGATCCAATTTTTCTTGTCTAGTTGGCACCCCTCCTCCTGAATCCACTATTGGAGTTGGCCAACCTCTAGAAACTTCTTTGACCCTGGATTATGGAGACATGAAACAACACCTCAGCACCATGTTTTTAAACATGCTGAAAGCATTTGCCCTCCATGGACCTTTAAAAGACTTTGAGAAAACCTTGAGGAAACAACTATTGGACGACCACTGGAAGATGTCTAGGATCATTAAGCACACCTTCCAAAAATCCATTCCTGCCTCTTCTTCTTCCTCTTCTGAACTTCCATCCAAACCCATTCCTACCCATTATAATCCATATAATCTCTCCAGCAGGATGCACTTCAAAGAACACAGTGCTTCCCACAACCCTAACAAAAAACAAAAACAACATCATAATCCGGACCAGCCTCCAGAAACTTCATCATCCAGACAATGAGCTCCTGCAAAAAGATTAAAAACATAATAATTAATAAATAATAAAAACAATTGATAACTATAAATTCTAATTATTTTTTTTGAATCACTCTACTAACATACTAAAATTAAAAATTGATAAATAAATTAAAAATAAATAAAATAAAAATAAATGAAATAAAATAAAAGATTAAAAATAATACAAATGGTATCCCCTAGCCAATTGATGAGCTGATCCCCTGATACCTTGCCCACATCCAAGTGCACCTTGATGTGGATACACCTTAAAAAATTTAAATAATTTGAAATAAGAAACATAAATTAAGGGTAATAATGAGAATAATAATAAAAAATAACATTAATGAAAATAAAAAATAAAAAATAAAATAAAATAAAATGATAAAATAGCATTGCCCGGCCAATTGATGAGCCTTTCACCACCAATGCTTGCCCACATCCAGGTGACCCTGATGTGGTAACACCCTAAATTTTTGATTTTATAATTTTAACAACCTCCTTAAAAAATTAAAAGAAAAAAGAGAAAAAATGAAAATAATCTGAAACTACTATCTAGCAAAATCATAACTAAAAAATCAAAGAAAGTCCAGCTCCATGGATGGTCCAGATTAAGAGAAGGTCCAGTAGGAGAAACCAGTTTATAGAAATGATCATTGGGTGGGCTCCCTCCAATATGTAAAAATGATGGGAGACCACCAGTGATCCACCACCAAACCAAAAAAAACCAAGGATAAAGAATCCAGTCCCAAACCAGTTTAAAGTCATAGTAGACTTGAAACCTAAACAATAAACAACAGAACTAGAATTCAACTAGGAAAAACAAAAGACTTGAGACAGACATTCTTGGGTAACTGTTCTACAGAGCAGCCAGCTCATCAGTTACCCCCACACTTGCCAAAATAAAATCTACAAGCCCCCCCCTGGGTACCTTCTAACAAAAAAAAACATAACATCCAACACAATTAAAACCAAAACCAATGAGAGTGAAGAGTCCAGCACATGAAAACCAAAGGAACTTCAAGTTTAAATTCATAGAGGACTAAAAACTGTAAAAAAGAAACCAATGCTAGGGTTCAACCAAATCAAGAGAGAGGGTTGGAAACAGACAATCTGGGGTAACTGTTCTACAGAGCAGCCAGCACATCAGTTACCCCTACACTTGCCAAGATCAAATATAGAAGCCCCACCCATGGGTACTTTCTAACAAAAAGTTTTCAACACAAAAGTTTCTTTGCAACACCAAAAATTCCAAAATTTAAAGAACGTTCCATAGTTTATCCTCATTGCGGAGTCAATCTTCTTCATGCCTAGTGCCTCTGGGATAGAACCTCTTCACCTGGTCTTCAGTCACTCTCTTCTTTAAGACTGCACCATCCAACTCTTCCAAAACATAAGATCCTCAAGACACCTGAGATCTGACTCTGTAAGGTCCGTTCCATCTGTCAGAAAACATTTTTCCCCACTGACTCTCCAAACTTGTATTATAAACCAAAACCAAAAAACCAGGTTTCAAGGGATTCCTGAGTCTATGAGCCAACTTCTTGTCCCAGTATCTGACTGATTGATTGCTAATCTTCATCATTCTAGAGTATGCCTTCTCTTGACATTCCTCTTTACATTCCAACTGTTGCATCCTGGCACAGAGCAATTCTTCTGTTGAATGCATATCATCCCAATCAATTCCAAGATAAGAGAAAGCTTCCAAGTCCACTGGTAGAACAGCTTTATGACCAAAAATTAACTCATAAGGAGAATAGCCAGTTGTCCTCTTCACAGTGACCCTATCAGCAAAAAACACCAAGGGTAAATAATGCCTCCACTTTTCAGCACTATCTCCGCACATCTTTACCAAAGAATTCTTGATAACTTGATGGCCTCTTTCAACCATGCCTTCAGCTTCAGGATAATAAGGTGTGGCCACTCTAACTTTAGAACCAAAACTAGGCACAGCTTCTTTAAGTTTGGCACCAAACTCTGGCCCGCCATCAACAGTAACCAACTTCATCAACCCATACCTATAAATCCACTCCTTCTTCAAAAACTCTGCCACATTCTTGGCAGTCAAATTAACCAGAGGCACTGCCTCAACCCAACCAGACAAATTATCCCTGGCAACAATTTAGTATTTATACTTGCCCTCTTTAATATGGACAGCATCCAGACTGACTCTTCAAAAACAGTTGTTTCACCAGTAGCACGGCCAATCTCTTTAGGTTTCAAGTGACTTCTTCTTTGAAATTCTTCACAAGATTGAACCCAACCCTGCACAGCCAACTTCATACCTGGCCACCAAAATCTGTCAGCTACTTTTCTATAAGTCTCACCAAAGCCTCTATGACCAAGGTCTTCATGCATTGACTTCAACACAACTTCTTGACCCTTCTTCTGAGTCACCACAACTTGAGGATTAGGATGTTTTCTCCTCATCAACCTTCTTCCTGACACATAAAATCCAGGACTCTTCTTCTTGATTGCCAACCAAGTATCATCATCACAACTATCTGGCCTCTCCAAGGTCAACAGATATTCTACCAAAATAAAATAAAACCCAGACTGACCCCAGGTCTCATCTTCAAAATCCAACAAAACAACATCCAAGGGTACAACTCTGTCATCAAAATCACCAGTGTGAACATGAGCCAATTGATCAGCACAACCAGGACACGAATCCTTAAATTTTGGCACATCCTTCTCTTTCCACTGAATCTTGTGAGAATCCAGTTCACTAACAAAAACACCCTTTTCCAAATTTGAGCTGTCCCAAACAACTACTCCATCTTCATCAACAAAAACATCCCAATCACTAGAATCAAGATCAGATCCAGCCAGTTTAGCCTCTTGGGGGAGGTCAGAGAAATCTTCAGCACCCTTAGTGCTGGCCCTAACCACTAGAACATCTTCATCACACTCTTCAGCCTCAGAATCTTCATCTGTAGGTGGCCTTCTTGATAATCCATCAGGAAAAGTAAAAGTTTTGCCTGGTTTGTGTACCAGGTCAAAAGAAAAATGTTGAATAAATGCCACCCACCTAGTCATTGGAGCATTTGGAAGACTAGGCGTATTGATCATATGAACCAAAGATTTTGCATCCACCTGCAGCTCAAAATGCTGCCCCCACAAAACCGTTTGTAGCTTCTTTAAAATTTTTGCTACACCACACAATTCAAACTTAGGTTTAGAATACCTTGATTCCACCTCATTAAACACTACAGACTCATATTGTACTGGCCTGAACTTCCCAGTTTTATCCTCCTGAGACAAAACAGCACCAGCAGCAATATAGCTTGGGTCCACTGCCAGATAATTTTTTCCAGCACCAACACCATAATCCAACTTATAAAGAACAATATCTTCGCCAACAGCCTTTTTCAACTTCTGAAAAGCCTCTTCACACTCTTCAGTCCATTCCCAATCTGCATCTTTCCTGGTCAACCTCCTTAAAGGTGAAGCCAACAAAGAAAAAACCTTAATAAAAATCCTGACATATACACACTCACCCAAAAATCCCCTGACTTCAGTAGTATTTTAAGGCCTTGTCCATGACTGAATTTTATTAATCTTCTTCTTTGCCATAATCCTTCCCTCTCTACATACCACATGACTCAGAATTTCCAAAGAAGGAACACAACAACAGAATTTTGACCCTGAAATGGTCAAAACATCCTCTTCAATCCTAAACAACACTCTCTCAAGAGTTATTGCATATTCCCAAACAAACCTCCTTATGCCAGGGTTCTCCGCTAACACCTCATTAACATAATCAGTGGATGGTCCTTTAATTCCACCATCATCAATAAAAATACCAGCATGAGTAGGAACCTCATCCTGCAAAATCCAAGCCATCTGTGCTTGATATACCATCTCTGAATTAGTTACTCCTTGAGGCAACCTAGTTAGCTGAAATCTTCCCAAAGGAGTCTCAAAAGTTGTGAGAGGCCTTGAATCTTTATGAAGCTCCCTCTCATCATAACCACCCATAGTATCACCCAATACATAACTCACCCTTCCAGCAAAAGCTTCAACAAAATACTCTGCACTTGGTGGCATACCAGCATCCTTGATAGTGACTCTATTCAAGGCTTTAAGATCATGAACCACCCTCAACTTCCCATTCTGCTTCTTTACACAGAAAACCGGACTTGAGTAACTGGATGTTGATTGTTCGTATAACCCAGTCCTGACTCTTTCCCTAGCAATCTCCACAAAATCCTCTCTGATAGCAGCTGGAATTGGAAAAGGTTTGATATGCCATGGTTCATGACAAACCACAGGAATCAAGTAAGGTTCCCCATTAGTGTTCTTCAACACACGCCTTTCCTCCTCAACAAAATCCACAGCTTTTTCCCTCAGCACAATAACGTGCAACAACAACTTCTTTTCTTCTTCAGAAAACCACTCATCAGGACCAAAATTAACAACTTTAAACCTTTCCACAGTCACCCTAGCCGTCTCTACAAATTCTGGAGGATTCTTCACCAAAGGAGTACAGTACGGATCTCTTGACAAAGGAGGTCTTTTCAAGGGCAGATTCAAACCCACAGGCATAGGCTCATTGACAGGCCTAATCCTCTGCACTACCTTCTTATACTTCACCGCTCCACCTTCAACTTGAGGGATGTTCAGGAAATTTTCACCACCAGACCTTAAACAAAAGCCAAGGGTTTCCCCATTGCTCACATGTGTGGCCAAGGTTATGTTTTTGAAAGGTGTAGAAGAAACCCTAGCGGTGCACAATTGGGAGGACTTACTTTTAGGCCCCAATCTCACCACTCGAAAACTTTTCCGCAATACCAAATCTTCATCTTCACTTCCGTCTTCCAAATCTTCAAATCTTGATTCATCTTCAGAATCAACTCTTTTAAAATATTGCAGTTTAACCCCATGCTTGTGGCCCAGAAATTGATCTTGATGATCTTCTTTCTTCATAATTTTCTGCAGTTTAACATCATGCTGGAGGTCCAAAAATTGAACTTGATGATCTTTTTCTTCATAATTTTCTGCAGTTTAACCTCATGCTGGAGGCCCAAAAATTGATCTTGACAATCTTCACAAAAATATTTTGAATCTTCTTTCTTTATTATCTTCAGATTTTTTTCTTGATTTTCTTGAATTATCTTAAAATTTTTATTTTCTTTTCTTGAGCTTTCTTCTGACCTACAAAAATAACCAGGGGTTTCCCCAATGCTCACAGGTGTGGCCCAGGTAATGTTTTTGAAAGGTGTAGAAGAAACCCTAGTGGTGCACAATTGGGAGGACTTACTTATATACCCCAATCTCACCACTTCAAAATTTTTCTGCATATCTTTCAATAAAGATATATAACTAATCTTCTTCCTTGAGCTTGAATTAAAAACAATTGATAATCTTGAGAGAGAACAGAGACCTGATAAAAAACTTGAAGAATAATTGCAGAGAAGAGAAACATTAAAAAGAGAAAGTTGAAAATCCACTTGGTATATCTCCAAGGGAGCTGACCTACTACAACCTGGGATTTCTTCATCTTGGGGAGAGGTTGTAGCACTAGGGTGATCAGCCCTCATTACTCTAAAAAAGACAGACTCTCAATAGAGCCTGAGCCACGCTCCAAAAGACCAGAGGAGGCACCCACTTCTTTCCTTCTCCTGCAACAATCCATGCACTGGCACATTGAAGATAAACCAGGCCTGCTCTCCCAACCATCCTCTCCAGGGGATGATAAACTCATGTGAAGTCTCCTTTCATCTTCACCAGTCAACTCCAAACACCACACAATATGGGGGGCGGACTTGCTAGCAAGTCCGCAACCTTGGACCCAAACTCACCATAGATTGAACACACATTGAGCTATTGATAAAGGAACCATACAATCAGGGATGAACACCACTCAGCAGAACAGTTTTAGGTGGGTGTTCAAGTAGAGTTCAGTATGGGTTCAGTCTGAGTTCAGTCTGAGTTCCATCTGAGTTCCATCTGAGTTCAGGTTGAGGACTTGCTAGCAAGTCCACCCCCTATATTGCGTAGTGAAACTGATTCCCAAATCAAATTGATAACCAATTCTTGCCTGAAAATCCTTCAAGAATGGCCCACCCAAAACAGCTTTAATTGTTCCCTTAGCAATATAAAAATGAACCTTCCCTGAGGCTCCACCAACATCTAACTTCACAAACTCAGAAATTCCAACCAATTCAGTGACATGGCCACCGATCCCTCTCAAATTCTCACCAATACCATTTTTGATGAGGAGGCCCAAATAAGTTGCCTCAAACAAAGAAATCAGGTTTATCTGAGAACCTGAATCCACCAATGCCCTTGCCTCCCTGCCATTCAGAGTGAAATTGACATAACCCAGAGGAGAGGAAAAATGAGTTTCCAACCCCTCACCAAACTTTTCCGCAGAATCACAGATGTATTCCACCTCCCCAGAAGAAACCCTTCTCCTGGTCAACAACTTTTTCTGTCTATCAGCAAACCCTGGACTGATAGCATACAATTCCCCATAAGAAAGGGAAACCTGACCCTAATTCATCCTTGCCAGGACAGAGTCCATAACATTAACTTGACCAGCAACTACTGGCCTCTCAAAGTGAGCTCTTTGCTTCACTACCTTGGTCCTAGAAGCTTCTTGAGGACCAGCACCACCAACAGATTTACCATTAACAGGAATCAAACCAGACCCCTCACCAGAACCTCTAACTCCAGCAGGCTTTGGAAATGAAGCCAAAGGAACATCCTCCTCAGAGTCAGAATCAACCTCCATTGGCATTGGCTCACCATTCATGTCCAATGCGCCAAACCTAGGGGGGCCCATGTCAGTCATACCCTTCTGCATCTTGTACAGCTCCTCTTTGCTGTACCTCTTTCTAGCTGCACTCAGCTCAGGATCCGCCTTTGAAGCATTTGGCTTTGGTTGGGCCTGAGAACTGCTCTTAGGCCTTCCCACCTTCCCTGCTTCCACATCATAAACGCCAGCCAAGCATTCCCCACTTGACTTTCCATCAGAGGAATACAACTCCAATCCGCCAAAGGAAGTAGAAAAAGAGACCCTATTGACCTCCTTACCCTTTCCCTTGCTGTCATCATCCTCTTTACCAAAAGACTTCCCCTGATCAGGAATCTCCTCAAACCTTGGCCTCCTTTGATTGAGACCACCCCTTCTCCTGACCAAATGAACAGGAGCCTGCCCCTCACTGGGCTTCACAAATGAACTGTCAGGGAGCTTGAAAACCCTGCCATCAAATTCCACCTTTCCTTCAGACACATCCCTGTTCAATTCCCAAAAATCATTGGACCTGTTCCCCCTCCTGCTGCAATAAGAGCAGACCAAAGGATCACTCCTACCAGCCCTCCTATCAAAATCTCTAGGCTGAGAAGGTGACTTATTGACCTTCTTAGCCTCCTGAACAAAAATATGCAGCTGCTTTGTGAGATCAGCCAACTTCTCCACAACTGGGTCACTCTCCTGTTTTGGAACCTGCACCATATTCTTCTCCTCCTTCTTCTCCCTAACTTCCTCTTCAGCCAAAGCCTCACTGACTTTGCTGACATATTTGGCACACCCTTCCTGATAGGTGTCCACAGCCAATAACTTCAAATGGGCCTCAACAGCCTCCTTCACCTTATCTAAGGCAGGCAACATCTGGTCCCCATTAGAAAGAGTCTTCATCAAGTCCTTCCTTGACAGCTCCTTTAACACATCCATCCTGACATCTCTAGCTAGGGCAGAACAAAAAACATCCTTGGCAGAATCTTCATGTGCCAGCTCCTCCACTTCCACCAAGTATTCCACCACAGGATCAAACTGCAGCAGAAACTTTCTGTAACTATGCAAGTTACCAACACCACCATAAGATTGCCATTCACTGACAACCTTGTTCAGATCCACCATAGTGAATCAGACACCCCATCTATCTACCATCTCCCTACACAGTAACATCCAATCCCTCTTCTTGTAGCCAGACATGGCCACAATCTCCTTCTCCACTTCCCTATCACCAATGAAGAAGATAATCTGTTTCACAATGTCCAGGTAAGAAGCACCATCCACTCCAGAAGCAGTTTCATACTTCTCTAGAAACCACTTAACATCCTCCCCATTAAACTTGGTACCATCCCAAGTTTTAATCCTTACACACTCCTTGACCATCACAGCAGGAGGACCATCTCCCCCACTGACAGTCACCACCAGACCAAAGAACTGAAATGTAGACCAATGTCCACACCAGAGAAAGCAATGATACTTGATGTAGGCTGAAAATCCACACCAGAGACAGAAATAATTCTTGATATAGCTTGCAAGACTATACCAGAAAACCTGTTGCTAAAGTTGAGTTAAATGAAGAACTAAACTTGCAACCAACACAGCCAGTTGTGGCCAAAAAACAGTGAAAACTGAGTGAGGAAGAAGGATATCACCTCCAGATGGTTGTATAATAATTAAAGTTGCCCCAAACTGTCTTATTCACTATGTACACACAGACCACTATCTAAGAGCCCATGCACACCAACAAATTTGGCACCTGTACCAGCCAAATTGAATAAAAACCCTCCAGAAGCGCTCCCCAACCTTCTAAAACAGAGGCAGGCGGGCCGCCCAACTTCAGAGATGTCGCCTGAAGTGGCCCGGCCTCCCTGAAGCCAGAAAACTAATAAAAACACCTAATCTACTTAGAAAAATTAGCTACAACTACTAAAACCTTTAAAACACGGAATTTCACTACAACTACATTGAGACATGAAATATAGAGCTAAATTAGCCCTATCCAATGGTACTAAGTACTTAACCCTAAGACTTAAGGTTAGCCCTTAAAACACAAAAAACAAAATTAAACAGCTATCTTTTGTAGCTGAAGAATGAGGAAATGACCCCTTAAAACTTAGAATATGAAGCATATTATCAAGACATGAAATATATAAAAAAACAGGGGCTATCCAATGATAGTACCCACATACCCGCAGACCCAATATCCACGAAATAAAACCAGAAAAATACCCAATTCTTCAACAGATGTCAATTAAGACATGCACAAACAGCGCCAAAACACACAACAAAGGCCCCTGCCAATGTTGAAAGACCACAACGTCACTATATTTATTACTTAAGGAATAATATTCAAGAGCTAGAGCCAAGTGTTCTTTCTCTAATTCTTTATTTCTTGTAGCTGGTTGAGAAATATTCAATTTCAAGGACAAAATTGTGTCATTTGTAATCTTAATTTCCTCTTCCACACCCCCAGTCATTCAATTCCATAATGCCAAAGAATGCTATGGACAGTTGGATTTTTGTTAAAATACTCAACATCTTTCTTCTCACATTCTTCACTATTTTTTGAAGCTCTCAATTAACTAATAAGTGGTGGCCACTGAGGTTTAACTTTATTATTATTATAAAAAGTACTATTGTTATTTACACAAGATAATTCAGGTGTATCTACATCAAAACCCAATTTTCTCAAGTCCTCCTCAATTTTCTGGACAGATTTCACATCAATTATATTACCTGCATTGTAATCATCAGTATTGTGTGCAATCTTAGAAGGAAATCTACTTACCAAGGAATAGGTGCAAGCCCTTATTTTTGGCTCTTTTTCTTTTCCTTTTAAGGGTGAGTTGAAGTGGTCTGATGAGGGGGTGAATCCTTGTTACGGTTGTGACTGGCCCACTGTTGGTTAAAACAGTCCCATTTCCATTTCCCTACCAAGATCTTGTCCTGAGACTGACCTGATACTTATTGAATAGGGGGTGACTGGCTTACCTGTACTCCTTTAAGCTCTGCAAGAGCTTGGTTTAATTTATGGAATCCTATCTTGCAGTTGTTTTCCACCTTCTCCACTTCTTTTATGATAGAAGATTTTGACTCTTCCAGCTTCAGAACTTACTTTCCCAAGTGGGACAGTTGATCAGGAAGAGAAGGTGATGTCTTCTTTATAGTTATCTTTTTTAGAAGGGTGTCTTTTTCCTCTATGCTCATTTTTTCTGGCTGTGGGTAAGACTGAACTTCAATAATGATGTCCTGGTACATTGTTTTTAGCTTTAGATCTGGTATTAAAAGCAGGTTTATCACTTAAATTTCCAGTGGAGCACACATTATTTCTAAAATAACTATTTTTACGCCTAAAAAAGGGAAAAATTGTATTTTAATCATTAGAAAAAAAATATTAGCAATATAAATACTAAGAAAAGTGCTGGAGCTTAACCTGAATTTATGTTTTTATTTATTTAAATAAAATATAATAAAAATTCAAAAAAATCTGTTAAAAATTCAATATTAAGCTTAACTAGAACTTTTTAAGTTTGAATAACTATCTTACCAAGCTTTAACCAAATACCAATTAAATTGGGTGTTGTATTGGTGACTAAATACAAAGTGAAATTGGGTTTATATTGGTACAGTTACAACTGTAAATACACAATTTTTATTTTAAAAAATTAGTAAAATTATTATAAGGGTTCTTTTCAGCAATCACTGAGTTATGATAACACACTAATGTCCTTAAGACCCAAATATTGAGTTTATATGAGGTATAATAGAATAAAAATCATGTCCTAAGGCTTATACTAAATAATAAGTAATAATTAAGGAAAGACCCCAAATTGTCAGTGTATGCTAGTATCTAAGTATGATTCAACAGTAAATATTAATGGTCCAACTATTTATTGATAAATGATTTAGTGATTAAACCTCAGGGGAAGACTAATAAATATTCATACTCAATATTAATTCACAATATTTGGGTTAGTGTGTGCTAGTGGTCAAAAATAGGTTAATAAAATAGAGTTATAGCTAATATAAATATAATATAACCTTATAAATGTTTTATAAAATATTTTTATATGATAATAATTGTTTTATAATATTAATTTTAATTTTAGTAAGTAAGTGATGTCCAATAACCTGTCAAAATCTCCCTTACTTAAACCAAAATTCACTGGAGTGCACAGACCTTCAATCCAGATGATGTCACTTCTCTACCCATAAATTACAGAACTTTGAGGGCCTATCATCTACCCATGGCTTCCACTGCAAGAATTTTCAACACCTATACCTCCATTAAGGACCCTCCATCACAATTAATGGTGTCATAGACCCACATCATAAATAGATTGAACAGATAAAAGCGGATACCATAAAGAAACAGGTAAAATAACTCATTCAAAGAGTATAGAATGAGACCAAAGCATATAAAGGAACCGAATTTACTTTTCAAGACCCCAAAAACATCTCAAAGCATTCATATTAACCCAGTAATCATATCCCAACCCATAAATCAATGAAAATTCATCAAATGAAGCAGATTAAGTTGTCTAAACTGGATATATGCACCTGAAAAAAGGTGTATATGCTTGTGTAGGAGTTTTGAGTACACTTAATACATCAATAAAACCTAAAACAAGCTGAAAAATAAATCTTATAGGCTATTTAGAGGTAAAAACCCCATTATAGACCTATATATACATAATATAACTACATATTTCACTGAATATGAGATTTATGTATACATATAAGCTTATGCATGTCTATAATTACTTCTTATCACTTAAGATAAGTAATTTATAACTTCATTAAAACTTTAATAAGTATTATAAGGCCATGGATAAGCTATTTAAACTTATATAAGTCATTTAATATTGTAATACATATATATATAAGCACAATAATCATATATATAAGTATTATAACCATAATATTTAATTCTAAGCTTAATTTATTTAAGGATATTTTATTTTAAGCAAAAGAAATACTCAGTCCTGGGGATACCTAGACTGAAAGTGCCTTATTAGTTTGATGATTATCACTTGAAGAATTACAAAATTCTTCCATACTTCCATTTCATAAACCAAAGTCAATGATGAATTTATGATCTGGAAAGTATATTTCATGGCCTTAAATTTTAGCAGGTGAAGAGATCAGTCTGCAAGTAATAGGATCAATATATCAGAATAGACAAAAATTAAGCATATTAGAATTATTTTTTTCAGAATGCCTCTAGCTATGAAATCATCCATAGTTGTTGATAAAATCAAAATAAAAGATACAATAATTAATAAGGTCAACCCATTCCGGGACATCCAGAATTCTTGGCAAGTTTATGATTAGATTGAAATTCATAAATATATAATTTTTTCAACCCATTGGCTAAGAAATAATTGAGTGATCATAAGCTTTGGGAGATAAAAGTCTATATAATCATCTGATAAGTGTTTCAGAAGCCTTATTCTGAAATTATGCAATATAAAAACATGAAATAAATTAAGTGAATTTTAAAAAAAGCTCAACTTTAAAGGTTAATACACCATGCAATATGGGATGCCAACTTGCTAGCAAGTCTGCAACCTTGAACCCAAATTCATATCTATTTGAGCACACATTGAGGTGTTATCAGAACAATAATGAGGAAATATTGATTTTAATTTGAACACAACTTGAAATTAATTCAAAAATTTATTAAGGCACAGCTGATCATTAGAAAAACAAAAATTGATGCTTGACTTACTAGAATTTTTTAGGATTATTGAAGTAAGTGAACGTTGTGGTATGCGCCTCCCAGGAAGCGTGAATTTAGACCAATCAGCGCGCGTAGTCCAGGAAGAATAAAGGGGAGTTAGCGCAGCAGGAAGTATAAAAATATAATATGTATTTGTGTGTTTCAAGGAACAAAGGAAATAGAAGCGCAGAAAAGGATTAAGGGTCTGTGCGCTTGGACTTTGCAGCAAGATGTTCCACACAATAGGGGAATTGTGTTTTATGGATTTACGACCGCAAGCGCTAAACAATATGGATTTGGATTTTCCAATAATTGTGTGTTACACATTAAAGAAGGAGTTATGGCTTAAGGACGACTCAAGTGCATAGTATACTGTACCGCGGCAAGTGATATAACTTACTGAGATAAGTAATGAAGAAGGCTAACAAGTTAAGCGAGCTGTCGGAACTATGAACTTAGTATTAAAAGCAAAGAGAGTGGGGACTCAATCCTAATACTACCCAAGAGTTAAGGCAACTAGACGCAGCATTAGGATAAGTCAAACCTGGAACTAGTGCTGAAACAAAACAAGGTATAGTTAAAAGCGCATATGTGGAGCATTAGTGAATTAAGTTAATACTAGTGTTAGTAATTATAGGGTAAGATTTAGGCACTGTAGTTTCTACAAGCGGTGTACGTAGTTTAATAATAGATTAGTTGTTGTTTTACTAATGTGGCGCTAGAGTCAGCAACGGAGATCCATTGGGGAGCTATGTCTTAAGCGCTAGAAAAATATAAAAGGAGGACTGGTTGATCTATCTACTCAGAAAAAAAATAATAATAAAATAAGAAAAATGGTATTAGTTGTCGTTTTAAAACGCAGATCATAGAAAAATCAATATAGAGATATATGAGTAGCTTTAGTCATAGTACCCAGTATAAGATATTAGATCTTTTGTGATTAATTGTTTGAGAGAATATTAATAGGTATTTCTGAGTCTTTTAGAGTTCGTGCGTCTGTGTGTGTATTTCATATAGTATAGTGAAAGAGCGCAACATAGAGAGAATATATAGATTCAGTGGGATTAACTATTATTAGAGATATTTTATTACTATAATAAAGCATATTCATAGAGAGCGCTTCAAGAGGGAGTAGCTGTGAATAATAGCGCTTATTAAGAATAGAAATATCCAGATATAAATACTTGTTTTTTTCCTTATCTTTAACTCATCTCAACTTATAAACTTTCTAGTCAATTATTAGTGTTGCACATTATTACACTGTCTTTAAAATAAGAGTGGCAGGAGCTTCTTTTAGAAATTAAAAAGAAGAACCAACCCATCTCGCATTGTGTCTACTGCTTAGTACTTTAGAACAGTCTACAATTGGTGTCCCAACAGTGGCATAATTGTAACTAGTGTTTTTGATTAGATTGTTTGGTTTTTTAGGGTTTTGTCAAGAGGACGTAATCAAGCCGGCGCTTCAGCAGAAGAGTCGTAGGGTCTACAACAAGTGGATAAATAGCCATTATCAGAGGATAGCGTAGGGCTGTATCGTGAAAACAGTCAGGTTTAATTACCAAGCGTGTGTTTTTTCTTTGTGATCTTTGTTTTGATTTGATATTTCAGGAATGGATCCTACTGCAACTACATCTAAGGGATGTCAGGAGAGGGTTAAATCGCCCAATTCTTCGGCATCGTTTCCAAAAACGGTAACCAAGATTATAAGGTGTAAAGATGAAAGCTTGCGCTTTGCAGGCGTTAATACCAAAAAGGTTTTACGCAGGTTTGAACAAGCAGCCGAAGTTCATGGAGCAACCGAATATGATATGGTACAACAAGTACTATTCTTTGTATCTGATGAGTGCAAAGACATTTTAGAGGATCTAAAAGGGCATGAGGAGCAAAATTGGTCAGCGCTAAAAGAAAAAATGCTCAAGAGAAGGCCAAAAGTTACCGAGGAAACTAGGTATACGATGAAGGACCTGGATATTTTGGTAAATAGGGTCAAGGCTAGAGGAGATGTTCAAGACCCCAAGGAATTTAAAAGTTTTAGGGAAGACTTCTATCGGATAGTGGAATATTTAGTTAGTTACAAAGATTTTAGTGATGTTAATGCGTCGTTACCTTGTTTTTGTGAAGCGTTAGTGCCAGAAGTTGAAGACTGGGAAAAAAGGCGCTTGGATAACAAAGGAAAGATGGTTAAAAAGAGGGACATAAATTATAAGTATCCCGGATTAGAAGAAGTAGAAATGGCAGTGGAAGCTGAAATGAAGTTGCTTCAAGTTGAGCGACGTGCAGCAAGGGTGGCTCTGGATAATGAGGATATGGAGGAAGATGCACCAGGCGTACGATCACCTTCTCAGATCTCGTCTCCTAAAGTTAAAATTTTCTCTAAGGATCCAGATTCAGTCATCGCAAGAATCAATGAGTTGGAGAAGAAGATAGTTGAAGCGGAAAAGGCGAAAGAATTGTTTAGGCCCAAGAGTTCCCCTCAACCTTCGCGTTTTTCCGCTATGGTGTGCTATTATTGTAATAAAAAGGGGCATACAAGGATGAGGTGTAATGTGCTTCAAAAGGATAAAGAGGAAAAGGTAGTTTACGAGGATGGGACTACGCTTATGTTGGAAGATGGTATTAAGATGGTTAAAGACAAAGATCAAGGGATGCCAGCCATGGTCATCAATCATATTAATAAAAAGTCTATGGAAAGCGGGTCAAGAAAATGCAAAGAGCCGGAAAATAAGGAGAAAGGCAAGGATGCGAAGTTGGTTAATTTTGCAGTTACTTGCGCGGTGTTAGATTTTAAAGTAAAAGAAGGAGCGGTTTCAGCGCCACTTACCGCAGAAAGATTGGAGATGTTCGCGGCAAAGCATAAGAAAATGGCCCCACCTACAATTACGAGGCCAAGAAGGGCTGGCGTTAGGTATGCAAATCCAGAGGATATGGAGGAAGTAGGGTATACTACTAGAGATAATACACCTGCGCCTATCGAGGATGTTGAAATGGATGGTATGGACTCTGGAGGTTATGGCGTTATGGTAAGGTAAACTCTTACAGTCGCCTTGCTGTAAGCAGAATCTGGAGGAGATATGTGGATTTAGCTGAAAACCCCGTCCTTCCAATAAAAATAACAAAATGGGAATTCTAAATCACTAAGCTAACCAATCTACTTGAATCTGATTGATAAAAATAATGAAACTCTATAATAATTAACGCTTATTGAGATTTAAAGAAAGTGGCTGTTGATAAAGAAATACTGATAACAACAATTAAGGTGTACCAGTGAAAGATCTGAAAAGATTGACTTTTATGTTTTTATAATAATTTGAATTTTTATGAGACAGCAATAATCAAGTCCCAGCAATGAAGACCTTTCTAAAGATACCCTGTATGAAGTGTGTTTTAAATTGTTGAGTGGTATTTCTAAAATGTTATATATAAAATATAAAGTTATAAGGGTATTACAAATTTATTTAATTTGTTGAGTGATAAAAAATGAGACTGTGGTAGTTAATAATTAAGCTGTATGATCTGTCCCCCTCCTCAATTTCAAGTTTGAGAAGCGCTTAAGTATTCCTAGTCACGTGCCTAAGTTTTCCCCTCCAGAGCTCTTCCAGAGTCAATCCGGAGCCCGTACGGAGTCCGTACGGAGCCGGAATGGAGTCCGTACGGAGTCTGTACGGAGTCAAAGCGGAGTCTGTCCGGACTTCCGGACTCAATTAGAACCTTAAAACTATAATATAAAATCTAGAAAAATTACACATAATAGAGCTACTTCCCCTTTACATACCAAACTAATTTTCGTATTCTGCGCAGCTCTAATTACCCCGTGAAAATTCATCAAAGTTAAGTAATTTTTGAAAACGTAAATATTTCTATAAAACTTTAAAATTCTTTTAAAAATATAAGAAAAATAGTAAAAATTCTGGGAAAATTTCCCAAGGTTCTTGAGTGACTCGACTTGATACTTATAAGTTTTTCAGACCGTAAAAATAAGTTTTCTCCGTAAAATAAATTGTTTCTGTGTAGGCATTCGCTTTTGACCAATTTCTTCATATTTAAAACTCAAATAAATTAAATAAAACCTTTTTATATATAAAAAAATAATAACGCCAATCTTGCACACCGTAATAACTCCATTTACGTACTTAGGTGCCATACTAAACTTTAGGCTACCACATCCTCCCTCCAATTGAGAACGTCCCCATTCTTGTAACTTTGCATAAGTGGTTGAGCAATTCCAAAAGAATTATCTTTTCCA
This sequence comes from Hemileia vastatrix, assembly GCA_030280995.1. Taxonomy (NCBI): domain Eukaryota; kingdom Fungi; phylum Basidiomycota; class Pucciniomycetes; order Pucciniales; family Zaghouaniaceae; genus Hemileia; species Hemileia vastatrix. The sequence goes on from JASXTE010000015.1 coordinate 26,923,234, forward strand.
ATAAAGTAATTTGATAAATTTGTTTTAGCTGGTCTTCTTTTAATTCTTGATAATAAAAACGTTGTTTCTTCTTCTCTGGCTTCATATAACATAAAATAAAATAATATAAATCTTGTGATGATTCCGCTACTGAGAGCAAGGTTTGAATCCCTTCAGACTCCCATATACCAGTCTTCCTTCTTGTCACAGCATTGAGAGAGTGGATCTTCCTATGAGCCGAATACTCCTGATTCCAACCTCATAGGGCCCCCCACTGAGCCGAATTCTATGATTCCAATCTCGCCATAAGGTCCTCCAAGCTTCACACCAAAAATGGCCTAACACTGAGGCACTAAAAAAAATCATTCCCTAAAATCCAACTACCATCCTAACTTCTGATTCCTTCATCACAATTTTCAAACTTTGCCATACAGCGAACCCATAAAATACTTTTGCCAGGCTTCCAATAATAATTTTAACTTTAGACCATGTTAAAGCGCCACAAATTTCACCTAATTACCCATTATGCTTTCCTTAGCATCATCACCACCTAAAATTTTAACCTCCTAAAGCTTATCAGCACCCAATTCCAGAAATAATTGAATAACCAGTTTAGAGTCTTAGTGGACAGTGATAAATTAAAAGACAAATCCAGGATTCAACTAGAAACAGGGAAAATTTTGGAAACGAACATTATGGGGTAATTGTGTATAGAGCAGCCAGCCCATCAATTACCCCCACACTTGCCAATATTAAATTAAGAAGGTTCCCCTGTGAACACTTCTTCCAATAAATTTTAAAAATTTTCCAACACTATCTTCACCCATATTTTAAGAATTTTAAGTTTTCGAAAATTTCAAAGAAGGTCTTCTTGCATTTCGTTAAGTTTCATCAGAGTTTCGTTGACCATGTACAGTGTAACAATAGTAAAGTATTTTTGATAAAAATAAGAAGATAGTTTATACTCGTTGCGGAGGAATCCATAAAATTTCGTTGATATCATAGTTTATCCTTGTTGCGGAGGTATAAATTTAATAAAAGTCATTAAAATTGTAGTTTATCCTCATTTCGGAGTTAGACTTCGGCACTCCTGGTGCCTCTAGGATAGAACCGTTTCACTTGATCGGCTGCTACCCTCTTCTTTAATACTACTCCATCCAACTCTTCTAGCACATATGAACTGCCGGAAACTTGCTCCTTGATTTTATACGGTCCATTCCACCTATCTGCAAACATCTTTCCCCATTGACTTTCCAAACTCCTATTATACACCAGGACCATATCTCCTGGGTTCAAAGGTTTCCTTAATCGATGTGCCAACCGCTCATCCCAATATCTGACTGATTGATTTCGGATCTTCATCATCCGCAAATATGCCTTTTCTAAATATTCTTCTTTCTTTTCTAGCTGCATCATTCTTGCACACAATAATTCTTCAGTAGTTTTGACCGTGTCCCAGTCAACTCCAAGATATGATTCAGCTTCTAAATCAACCGGTAAAACTGCTTTCTGTCCAAAAACAAGTTCATAAGGTGAAAATCCAGTCGTCCTTTTGGCAGTGATTCGATCAGCAAATAAAACTAAAGGTAAATAGTGCCTCCACTTTTCGGCACTTGTCCCACACATTTTAACTAAAGCATCCTTAATAACCTGATGCCCTCTTTCAACCATGCCTTCAGCTTTGGGATAATATGGGGTTGCTACCCTAACCTTTGATCCAACTTTCACTATGGCCTCTTTAAACTCTATCCCAAATTCAGGACCTCCATCTACCGTTACCAACTTCATCACCCCATACCTATATATCCAATTATTCAAAAAAAATTCTGCCACATTTTTGGCAGTTAAATTAATAAGAGGCGCTTCCTCTACCCAACCAGATAAATCATCTCTGGCCACAATTAAATATTTATACCGTCCCTCTTTTATATGAACGGCATCTAAACTAACTCTCCCAAAGAGCGTATATTCACCTGTCGCGCGTCCAGGTTCTTTTGGCCTTAAATAACTTCGTCTTTGACATTCTTCGCATGACTGAACCCACTGTTTAACAAACATCTTCATGCCAGGCCACCAAAATCGATCAGAAATTCTTCTAAACGTTTCTCCAACGCCTCTATGCCCAAGGTCTTCATGCAGTGATTTCAAAACTAATTCTTGCCCCTTCTCTTGAGTTATAACTACTTGAGGATTTGGATACCTTCTCCTCATTAAACCTCGACCAGATAGGTAAAACGTAGATGACTTCCTCTTGATAGCCACCCATTCATCGTCTTCACAATCTTCTGGCCTCTCTAAAGTCAACAAATATTTGACTAACAAAAAATAAAAACCAGTCTGACCCCAGACTTCATCTTGAAAATCGATTAATATAACATCAATAGGGACTTCTCTATCAACAATATCACCTGCACATGGATGAGCCAATAATCGTTGACCCCTAAATAAATTTTTAATCGAGCTATGTTGACGTTTTTCTTCTGAACCTTTGGATCCTTCGTAAACCGTATTTGAAAATACCTCTTTCTCTTTATCCACCCTTTTATTTAAATTCTCTAATTCTCCAACATATACACCATTCCTTAATTTACCACTATCCCACACTACCAATCCATCTTCCTCTACATACACCACATCTTCTTCTAACTACTCTCTGCTGAATTTATCTACACCTTTTCCAACACCTTTATTAACATAAAAACTATTTTCCAGTTTATCCTCTTGGTGGAGGTCATCATCACCATAATCTAAACACAATAGTCCTGCCAGTTTAACCTCATGGGGGAGGTATGGAAAGTCTTCAGCTCCTTTAGTGCTGGCTTTAATAATAGGTATATCTTCATCAAACTCTTCTGAGTCTGAATCTTCTTCAGTGGGTGGTCTCCTTGATAAACCATCTGGCATAGTAAAAGTTTTGCCAGGCTTATGAACTAAATCAAATGAAAAATGTTGAATAAAAGCTACCCATCTCGTCATGGGTGCGTTCGGTAAACTTGGGGAATTAATCATCTGGATTAACGATTTCGCATCCACTTGCAACTCAAAATGTTGCCCCCACAAAATATGCTGAAGTTTCTTCAGTATTTTCGCCACACCACATAATTCCAATTTTGTTTGAGAATATCTTGATTCGACCTCAGTAAATAGTACAGATTCATACCTTACTGGCCTGATGTAACCAGCTTTATCCATCTGAGACAAAACCGCCCCAGCTTCCACCTGACTTGAATCGACTGCTAAATAAATTCTGCCAGCTTCTTTTCCATAATCCAACTTGTGCAGGACTAAATCCTTCCCCACAACCTCCTTCAACTTCACAAATGCCTTCTCACACTCTTCATCCCACTCCCAGTCTGCATCCTTTCTCGTTAACCGTCTCAATGGAGTTGCCAATGAAGAAAAGTCCTTGATAAACATTCTAACATATACGCAAACGCCTAAAAACCCTCTGACTTCGGTCGTATTCTTGGGTCTTGGCCAGGACTGAATTTTGTTAACTTTCTTCTTGGACATAATCCTACCCTCTCTACATACCACATGGCCTAATATTTCTAAGGCTGGCACACAACATGAAAATTTTGAACCTGAAATAGTTAAACCAGCCTCTTCAATTCAAAACAAGATTCTTTCTAAAGTAATTGCAAACTCCCAAATGAATTTGCGTATCCCGGGATTCTCTTTCAACACTTGGTTATCATAGTCGGTTGTTGGTCCCTTAATTCCTCCATCATCTATATAGATTCCAGCATATTGTGGAATTTCATCTTGAAGGATCCAAGCCATCTGAGCTTGATAAACTGCAACCAAATTTGTTGCTCCTTGAGGTAATCTTGTTAACTGTAAACGTCCAAGTGGTGTATCGAATGTAGTGAGAGGCCTTGAGTCCGGATGTAACTCTCTCTCATCATATCCTCCCATAATATCTCCCAAACCATAACACACTCTCCCTGCAAACGCTTCAACAAACTCCTCAGCACTAGGCGGTATCCCAGCATCCTTTATTGTAACCCTATTTAATTCCCTAAGATCATGAACAACTCTAAGCTTGCCATTCGGTTTCTTGATACAAAATACCGGACTAGAATAACTTGATGTTGATTGCTAATACAGTCCAGTGCGTATCCGTTCTCTGAAAACTTTGATATAAGCTTCTTTCAATGCAGCCGGAATAGGAATCGGTTTCTGCTGCCACGGTTCATGACATACCACAGGAATCTTGTAAGGCTCCCCATAGGAATGCTTCAACACACCCCTCTCCTCTTCTACAAAAGCAATGGCCTTCTCTCGCTTGACCATCACATCCAACAACAACTTCTTCTCTTCTCCAGACAACCAACCATCAGGTCCAAAATTAAAAACACCCAGTCTCTCAAAAGTGATTCTTGACATCTCAGAAATTCAGGCGGATTCTTTACCAAGGGACTTTCATAAGGATCTCTTGATAACCTTGGTCTTCTCAAAGGTGGATTTAATTCAGCAGGTAGCGGTTCATTAATAGGTCAAACTTTATTTGCTACTTTCTTATATTTGGCTGCGTCCACATATAAATTAACTTGAGGTAAAACAATTTCTTTTTTATTGCCATTAAAACTTTCATCAAATGAATCTTCTTCATCGCCAGAATCAGAATAAGAAAAATTAGAAAAATATTTTATTTCATTTTTAAATTTTACCCTTTTCTCCTTTCCCTCGTCTAATTTATAAACAGATTTTCCAACACCTTTGCTTCCCTTATCCAACAGTAAATCGCCAGTAAAGAAAGTTAGCAGTTTAACCTCTTGCTGGAGGACCGGAATTGAATTTTCACAAAAATTATTTTTTTGAGTTTTAATTATACTGAGATTTTTAATCGGATTTAGATAAGATTTTTGCAGTTTACCCTCTTGCTGGAGGTCCAAAATAGAAGGAGATACTTGCAGTTTAGCCTCTCGCTGGAGGTCCATAATAGCATTTTCACATAAATTATTTTTTTGTGTTTTAATTATACCAAGATTTTTAATCGGGTTTTGATAAGATTTTTGCAGTTTACCCTCTTGCTGGAGGTCCATAATAGAAGGAGATAATTGCAGTTTAACCTCTTGCTGGAGGTCCGGAAACATACCCTTCCAATTTTTATCCAACCTAATTTGGCCCATTTTGCCTTTTTCACCATTTTTAAATTTAATAGAAAAACTGGGTAAATTCAATAAACATATAGAAAGGTCCAAAACGTATTTGCACTCCAAAGTAATATTAACAGAAAATAATTGAGAATCCACTTGAATTATCTCCAAGTGAGCTGACCTATTGCAATCCAGGATCTCATCCTGAGGAGAGATTACAACATTAGAGTGATCAGCCCCTGCTACCCCAAAAAATGAGGGCATCCATCCTTTTCCAACAAACATAATTCACCAGAAGCCGTCCGTTTTATATGCCGCTTCTTGGTGCAAACACAACACTGGCACAGAGTAGTAATCCCTGGCCGTGTTTCCCAACCTTCATCTCCAGGAGGCGCTAACCGCATATGTAACCTCCGCATATCTTCACCAGTGATTTCCAAACTAATCCCCATGCCAGCTTGATACCCTATCCTGGCCTCAAAATCCATCAAAAAAGGACCACCAAGAACAGTTTTGACTGCTCCTCTGGCCACATAAAAGTGAACCTTACCAACAGATCCACCAATGCCTAACCTGACATGCTCAGCTGTACCCATCAGCTCGGTTGCATGCCCTCCAATGCCTCTGAGGTTTCCCCCAGTTCCACTTTTAATTGGAAAGCCTATACTCGTCGCTTGCTCCAATGAAATTAAATTAATTTGAGACCCTGAATCGACCAAGGCCTTTACTTCTTTACCATTAAGAGTTACCACCAGGTAACCCAGGGGAGCGGAAAAATGTGTATCTACATCTTCCGCAAACTTTTCAGCATTTTCACAAATATATTCCACCTCTCCAGTTGAAAACCGACACCTCGTCAAATGCTTCTTTTGCTTTTCAGCAAGCGCCGGACTAATTGTAAATAACTACCCTAAAGATAAGGGAATCTGCAGTTGATTCACCCTATTCAAAACTTCGTCCATCGCATTAGCTTGACCAGAAACTACTGGCTGCTCATACTGTACCTTTGATTTAAAAACCTTGGCCCTGGGTACCTCTTGAGGTCCAACCGAGCCATCTTCACCCCCCATTATAACATCTTCACTTTCTATAACCCTAACTCCGTCACCAGCTTCTTGCACTAATCCTGATCCATCGCTAGTCCTTCTTACACACTCCATTGGGATGGGACCGCTAAAACTTGGTCTGGGTAGAGACGCCAACGGTACGTCCTCCTCAGAATCGAAATCATCCTCTGGCATAGGCTCACCATTTAAATCAAACTTGCCATAACTAGGGGGCCCCATATCAGCAATCCCCTTCTGCATTTTATATAATTCATCCTTAGAGTAAGGGTTCAATTTTTTGGCTGCAGTTTTAGCACTAGAATTCTTGTCCTTAGAGTAAGGGTTCACTTTGTTATTGGCCTTGCCAGGATTAGCCCTCAATTGGCTCTGAATGCTACTCTTCGCCTTAGTAGCAGCTGCTCTTCTAGCAGCATTAACATCGTATTCGCCAGCCATACAGCTACCCTCCACCTGGGCAACCGTCGCCAGCTCTAAACCACCAAAAGAAGTAGAAAATGTGGCTTTACTGACCTCTTTCTCCTTTCCCTTGTCAGCTTTACCACCATTACCATTACCATTTTTGCCACTCTTGGCATTAACATCTTCATCCATCACCTCTTCAAATCTGGCTCTCCTTTCAGCCTTTAAACTTCTTCTGACCAAATCAGAAGGAGACTGTCCATCACTGGGCTTGATGAACGAACCATCAGGAAATTTATAAACTTTACCATCAAATAAAACTCGCCCAGCATCCATATCCTTATCAAGAGCAAAAAAAACTGTTGCTCTATGCCCCCTTCTATTGCAATAGGAGCACACCTTTGGCTCGTCATAGCCACCTCTATATCCATTACTACCACCATTCCCACCATTTCTCCCCTTGCCTGGGAAGCGGTTACCGTTGTTATTTCCATTATAATTTTGACGTTCATAACCTCTGGACTGATAAGAAGTAGACGTCAACGAAGAAGCAATTGGGGCCTTGTTGGCCTTCTGGGTTTCTTGAACAAATATTTTTAATTGTTTAGTTAAATCGGCCAGGTGATCGACCATCTTATTATCTACGTTGCCCTCAACTTTAGCAGCAGGTAATCCCATTTGAGCCTTCTTGGCCTCCTGGGCTTTTCCATAATATCGTTATTTTCGGCCAAAACTTTGCTAACCTTGCTAACATATTGAGTGCATGACTCTTGATATTTGTCCAACACCAATAACTTTAAATGGACTTGAATGTTGTCCTTGATAACCTCCAGAGACGGCAGTTTCTGCTCACCATTAGGCAGTTCCTTCATCAAATCTTTTCTTGAAAGATCCTTCAAGACGTCCATTCGAATATCCCTGCTGCATGCTGTCCAAAACAAATCTTTTGCTTGATTCTCATGCACTAACTCGTCCACCAGTATGAGATATTCCAACACTTCATCAAACTGAACACACAGCTTTTTGAAGTCTGCCATAGAAGAAACACCACCATTTGCTTGCCAGTCTCCAACAATTTTATTGAGGTCCATCATTGTAAACCTAACACCCCATCTATCAACCATAGCTTTAGAAAGCTTAACCCAATCCTTGTCCTTAAATGCCTGCATAGCAATAACCTCTTTTTCCACCTCCCTATCAGCAATAAAAAACCTAACTTGCTTCACCATATCCACATGAGAAGCACCATCAACAGCAGCAGCAGCTTCATACCTGCTAATGAACCATTTAACCTCCTCCCCATCAAAATTTGGGCCATCCCAAGAAACAATTCTAACTGAGGGAGTAAGAGGGTTAGAAGATCCAGAAGCAGCAGCAGAAGAAGACATCCCAATAAGTAATGAAAAGCGTTAACAATCAATAAAATAACAAGCCTCTTTCATGCCAATAACAAAAATCCAATTAGAGTTCCATAAAATAAGCCTCTTGCAGGCTAAGAACGTTCTTGATCCAACTAAGTCTTTAAAGAAAGCTAGAGAAATCGAACCCCATGTTGGGCGCCAACTATGGTAAGGTAAACTCTTACAGTCGCCTTGCTGTAAGCAGAATCCGGAGGAGATATGTGGATTTAGCTGAAAACCCTGTCCTTCCAATAAAAATAACAAAATGGGAATTCTAAATCACTAAGCTAACCAATCTACTTGAATCTGATTGATAAAAATAATGAAACTCTATAATAATTAATGCTTATTGAGATTTAAAGAAAGTGGCTGTTGATAAAGAAATACTGATAACAACAATTAAGGTGTACCAGTGAAAGATCTGAAAAGATTGACTTTTATGTTTTTATAATAATTTGAATTTTTATGAGACAGCAATAATCAAGTCCCAGCGATGAAGACCTTTCTAAAGATACCCTGTATGAAGTGTGTTTTAAATTGTTGAGTGGTATTTCTAAAATGTTATATATAAAATATAAAGTTATAAGGGTATTACAAATTTATTTAATTTGTTGAGTAATAAAAAATGAGACTGTGGTAGTTAATGATTAAGCTGTATGATCTGTCCCCCTCCTCTATTTCGAGTTTGAGAAGCGCTTAAGTATTCCTAGTCACGTGCCTAAGTTTTCCCCTCCAGAGCTCTTCCAGAGTCAATCCGGAGCCCGTACGGAGTCCGTATTGAGTCTGTACGGAGTCAAAGCGGAGTCCGTACGGAGTCGAAACGGAGTCCGTAAGGAGTCCGTCCGGACTTCCGGACTCAATTAGAACCTTAAAACTATAATATAAAATCTAGAAAAATTACACATAATAGAGCTACTTCCCCTTTACATAACAAACTAATTTTCGTAGTCTGCGCAGCTCTAATTACCCCGTGAAAATTCATCAAAGTTAAGTTATTTTTGAAAACGTAAATATTTCTATAAAACTTTAAAATTCATTTAAAAATATATGAAAAATAGTAAAAATTCTGGGAAAATTTCCCAAGGTTCTTGAGTGACTCAACTTGATACTTATAAGTTTTTCAGACCGTAAAAATAAGTTTTCTCCGTAAAATAAATTGTTTTCGTGTAGGCATTCGCTCGTGACCAATTTCTTCATATTTGAAACTCAAATAAATTAAATAAAACCCTTTTATATATAAAAAAATAATAATGCCAATCTTGCACACCGTAATAACTCCATTTACGTACTTAGGTGCCATACTAAACTTTAGGCTACCACAGCGTGGATCACCAGGAAGTAGAACAGACGTCAATGTTGGAGGAGCCAGAGGTAGTACAGCAAAGAGCGGTACCTGCTGAAGGAATTCCAGGAGCAAAGAATAATACTCCAAAGAACCCACCTGGAAGAGCGAAAGCTGGTGCCAAGGCAATTCAGCCTAAATGGAGAATGCAGGGCCCGGTTCATTCTGATTTTCCTAAAGCTGCCGAGGATTTAGATGCGGAATGTTTGAAGACTACAGTCTCTGTTCCATTGGGGATTCTGACAGCAGTAGTGCCAGATGTAGCAAATGGAATAGTGGATAAGTGCAGAAAGCAAAGGATTACTAATTGCGCTGGGTTCGATATGGAAGAACAGTCATTTCATCCAGTCGTTGGATTACCTAGGGCGCCACATTATGCAGGACTAGGGTATTTAAATATTACGGTAAATGGTAAGCAAATTAAAGCGTTAGTGGATACGGGTTCACAAATCAATGTGGTATCAGTGGATGACACAGTGGAATTAGGTCTTCCTGTAAAAGACGGCGAAGGCACTGTCGCAGGAATTGGGGGAGGTAGGTTACCTGTTATAGGTGTAGCAGAGTATGTACGCACTAGAGTTGCAGGAGCAACAAGAGATATACATTTTTATGTTCCAATGGGTGTAGTTAAACCAGTTTTAGGCATGCTATTTTTAATGGATTATTCAACGACTATAGATTATTGTTTAAAAAAGACTATTGGAATAAGGATTATGGGTGAAGATGGTGTTCCAGTAACAGCAGTCTTAGTAGCGCCCAAGGATGGTGGCTGGGAAACTAAGTACTCTGGAGCTGCGCGGTTAGAGAAAGAAAGAGAGTTTTATGAGGAAGTCTCAGATGAGGAGATAGGGCAACCGCCAGGAAGGCACCAACATTTTCATTAGGGACTGGCATTTTAGGTGTTACTATCTCCCAGGATGAGAGGAACCGGGATAGTGACCAGTCAGTCCAACAAGGAGGGATACATAAAGCGGTACTTCATTGATGTCTTTGGAATACTACTGTAGAATGTATTATACCTAAACTTTTTGATTTCTTTAATTTTGGATATTTTTATACTTATATTAAAAAGAAAAGACAAAAACAGGATTTAGGTGCAACCTGTAGTTATATTAGAAAGGGTTTGATTTTAATTAATGAAGGAAGTAGCAAGGACTTTTTTTTATTGAAGTATAAACCAGTAGCTGTTAAGGTTAAACCAGTGAATATAGCAATGCCTGATTTGAATCCCCCTTTGCACAGGCCGGCGCTATCTAGAAATCCTTATGATACGCCTTTAACAAAGTTTCCGCCTGATTTTGCATCTATCAGTAAGATTACAATGGAAAGGCCTCAGATGGTAGATTTTGGACCGGAGGGCTGGTTATTGCAGGAAGAAATGAAGTTATTATTACATGTTATGGTTCTTAGGGAAAAGGCTATTGCCTTTTCAGAAAAGGAAAGAGGTTTGTTAAAACACTCTTATGGTAAACCTTATATTGTTCCAGTTATACCTCATGCACTGTGGCAAAAGAAGGCTTTTCCAATACCAGCGGCTATAAGAGAAGAGTATACGGAATTAATTAGGGGAAGGTTAAAGTCCGGCTTGTATGAACAGTCTATGTCTAGTTATTCAAGTCCAGTGTTTTGTGTGGTCAAAAATAATGGTAAATTGAGGGTTGTTCATGATCTTAGGGAGATGAACAAGGTTACAGTAAAGGATGCAGGGATACCACCAACGCCAGAAGAATTTGTGGATTCCTTTGCGGGATTTGCATGTTACGGATTAGATGATATTATGGGAGGATACGATGAGCGCGAGTTGGAAGAATCGTCCAGACCCATGACGACGTTTGAAACACCACTGGGGCACTTTAGGTTGACAAGGTTACCGCAAGGCGCAACAAATTCTGTGGCGGTATATCAAGCACAAATGATGTGGATATTGCAGGATAAAATTCCAGAACATGTGGGAATTTTCATTGATGATGGCGGTATAAAAGGACCAGCCAGTGATTATGAAGGGGAAGTGTTAAAAGAAAATCCGTATATTAGAAAGTTTATTTGGGAATATGTGATTACCCTGAAAAGAGTGCTATTTAGGATAGAGGAGGCAGGATTAACAATTTCTGGGTCTAAATTTGCCTGTTGTGTTCCAGCGCTAGATATAGTGGGACATGTGGTATGCAAGGAAGGGAGAATCATTGCTGAAAAACAGAGGAATAAGGTACTTACATGGCCAAGACCAAGAAATATTAAGGAAGTTAGATGGTTTTTAGGCATTTTTACATATGTAAGAATGTTTATTCAAGATTTCGCTTTGTTGTCTTCATCTTTACGGCGCTTAACAAGAAAGGATGCTGTATGGGATTGGACGGAGGAATGTGAGGAGTCATTCGAGTTATTAAAGAGGGTTGTAGGGAAAGATATTCTTTTGAAGAAATTGGAGTATGGACCAGGCGCTGGAAAAATTACTCTAGCGGTGGATTCTAGTGTGTCCGCTGTGGGCGCAGTTTTGATGCAGGAGGACGAGGAAGGTAATGATACACCTGTCCTTTACAACTCCACGACTTTTACAAAAGTGGAGTCTAGGTACTCCCAGTCTAAGCTGGAGTTATGTGGAGTAGCAAAAATTCTTAAAAAGCTACAATGGATGCTTTGGGGGCAGCGTTTCGAGCTGCAGGTTGATGCGCTGTCGTTGGTTCAAATGATTAATAGCCCAAGTTTACCAGATGCGCCTATGACAAGGTGGGTAGTGCAGATTAATATATTTTCTTTTGATTTAGTCCATAAGACGGGGAAATCTTTCACTATGCCAGATGCGCTGTGGAGAAGACTGTTATGTGAAGAAGACTTGGAAGCGGAAGAATTTGAAGAAGATAAGAGATGTGTAAACGGGATAGATTATTGTTATACAAAATTTTATAAGGACATCCGCAATGACGATAAACTATCAGGCAAGAACGTCCGCAATGAGGATAAACTATCAGGCAAGAACGTCCACGATGACAATAAACTAGCAGGTAGGATTGTCCATGATGACAATAAACTAGTAACATGGAATGTCCGAAAAGACATAAAACTAAATGCTGACAACGCAAAGGATGTTTGTAGGAAGTTTGAGCTGCAACTGGATTTAGGGAACACTGAAGCTAATATAGTGACAAGGAGTGCACAAGGCAAGGTAGTGGAGGAGTCAGATGATGTAGATGCTTCAAAGGGAGGTCAGGACAGTAGTACTCAACTTGAAGAGGAGGAGTATTTAGTAGACAACGCATCTACAGATGAGGCAGTAGAGTTTTTAATGTTATATTTGGAAGGTAATAGTTGACCGGATTTTTGCAATAAAAAGGTTTGGCACAATATTAAGAAGCGTGCTAAAGGCTATTTTATTAAAAATGGGAAATTATGGAAGAATCAAGCTTTTTCTCCTCAGTTAGTTATTCAAACTAAGGAAGGGAAGGAGAAGATACTCAGGGAGTTAAACGAGAATTTAGGACATAGAGGTCAAGAGGAGACTCATTGCAGAGTTAGGGAAAGATTTTGGTGGCCCAACATGAAAAATGAATTAAGGGATTGGGTTAAATCTTATCCTGAATGCCAGCGCAGAAGTTACAGAAAGCCAAAAGAAAAAGGAAGAGCAATGTGCAAAGATACTGTTTTTGGTAGGGTTAGTTTAGATGCAGTCCATACAAAAGAAGGACACTTTAAATACTTGGTAGTAGCCAGGTATAATCTATCAGGATGGGTTTAAGCAGCGCCGTTGATAAACCTTAAGGCAAGTAATGTGGCCAAGTTTTTGAAGAAAGAATGGATTTATAGGTATGGGGTAATGAAGATGGTAACCATAGATGGTGGCGCTGAATTTGCGGGAGAATTCCAAGAAGTAGTAAAAGGTATTGGTGCAAAGTTACGAGTTGCAACACCATATTATCCTGAAGCAGAGGGAATGGTAAAAAGAGGGAATCAAGTTATAAAGGATGCGCTGGTTAAATTATGTGGAAATAATGGGTTGAAGTGGAAGAACTACTTGCCATTAGTTTTGTTTGCGGACATGATTTCAGTTAAAAGGACAACAGGTTTTTCACCGTTCGAACTTATGTTTGGTCAAAGGGCGATATTACCTATTGATCTGGAGGCTGGATCTTTCCTAGGATATGATTGGGATCAAGTGCAATCAACCAAAGACTTAATTCTAGCAAGGGTAGCGCAACTTGAAAGAAAAGACGAGTTTGTGGAGAAAGCGTATGAAAGAATGATGCAGATCCGGTACAAGTCAGTTAAATATTGGGATGAGCGCTTAGCGCATAGGTTAAGAAAGCCATTGAACCCAGGAGATTTGGTTTTGGTTTATAATAGAAGTTTAGAAAGCCAATGGGGGAAGATGTTTTCTGACAGATGGAATGGTCCTTATAGGATAAGAAAGAAGATAGCTGGAGGGTCTTACTTACTGGAGGAATTGGATGGTACTGAGTGGAAGTGGCGTGTGGCCGCAGATCAGATCAAAAGATTCTACCCAAGGGGTGTTCCAGTGATACAGGATAACCTCCGGAATGAGGAGAAACTACCAGAATAATACCTCCGGGAAGAGGTTAAACTAACAAGTTATGTTAAATTTTGTTTTTCTAAAAGGACTCACAGGAGGCTTCGACACGGTTGTGACGGATAGAGGGCGCTAACTGGAAGTTAGGCGGACTATGGCTGAACAGGCAACTGGCATAAGGGCTCAGATGAGGGAATAGAAGAAAATGAAATCATATATCTTCATCTTTCGAGGAGATATGATGAAATAGGTAATTGGATTGAAGGAGATGTGTACCATGTAAACGCAAAAGACACTGGGAATTTAACTAATGGGTTAACTAACCAGGAGTGGAATAGTGATTCATAGATGGGGCGCTCTATAGTTCAATTCTTATTCTAAATGGTATAACACTGTATGGCAGTAAAGGCGGTAAAGTTTTATGATATAAAGTTTATTTGGGATTTTTTTTAGGGGTTTATAGTTTTTTAAAGAAAGTAGAGGGAGAAAAGTTAGGCGCTCTAAAAGTATGGAAGACAGGTGTAATAAAATAGTGCCATGTTTAAAAAGATTATTTGAAGGCATAGCATAAAAAATATATGAGGACTATGTACAGGGATAATGGAAAGAGGAGACTCATAAGGAAAGCACTAGTGGTCTATTCAGTATCAGGGTGAAAGCTAATAGGATATCCTTTCCAGTCTTCAGGAATGATGCAGTGAAGTGGATTGGCAGGGAGTTCAAGAATAGTTGATGAGCTGATTTCGTTCATTAGTTGACCTATCATTTCTATATGAGTATAGCGAGCTTCAAGTTCAGCATCAGAAAAAGCTGGTGCGTTATTGTAGGATAGGGACATAGCGTCATATATAAGACAAAGTCTGGAAAACATTGGAATGGAATGGACAAAGGGTAAAGGAATGGGAACCCATCCCAAGGAGATGGATTCATTGAAGCCTGACAGGAAGTTAGTAAGCAAGAAGAGCATAAGTATAGTAAAGGATACTTACTTGCTAATAAGTTTTGTGGGTGCGCTGACGGTGAAGTAACTGTAACCGCGTCAGGAGCAGCTGCAGTGGAGCCTGAGCGCATGGAAGCACTGGAACTTGGAGGGGAAGAAAGTGTAGCGCTAGGCTGTATGGATATTTTGGGCCTGGGAAAACTAGGAAGCAATGGCAACTCACAAGGAACATAATTATTATTAGTGGAAATAGTGGGACTAGTGGTGGTAATTATGGGAGCGCTACTAGTAGAGCTAGGTGGAAAGCGATTATAACCAGTAGGCTGAGAAGTATTCTGGTTAAGGGAGGTATCACAAGTTTTGTGGTATCTATAGTAATTGTCACAGGCAGGTCTAAAAGAGGCATACCCCCGAGGTCTAGAAAATGTACAATGAAAGTTACGGCGTTTGCAAAATGAGCAAGCTTGATCTCTGGGAACTGTGCGATATTGAGTCATGATGTTAGGATAGAGGAAATTCAGGTTATTAGAAGGGCTATTTATAGGTTAAAAATAGCATTATAAAGAAGTCATCAGTTGCACCATGTCTGACTTGAGCGCTGGATGGTTTCTAAGAAGCTAGTGAGAAACGTTTGTTATAATGAAGAACCCAAAGAAAGATGAATTGTTACAATCAAGGGAAAGACATGTAATACGAAGATTTAAAGATTAAAAGAGAGTGCATACATAAATGATGCAGGGGAAGTAATTGCTGCTATAGAGTGTAGCAAAGATCTCAAGTTTTTATTTATTATTATTTGTTGTTTCATCTTTCATAGGCACTTAGTAGAAGGGTGCGCTGCTTAGAAAAAGGATGATATTTTGGGGGCAACTCATCTTGCAGTTGTAGAGCTCTCACAGGAAAGTTAAGTGAAAATAAAAAAAATAAATAAATATATTACATTTTTTTACAAGGCTATATACACATTACAAGGAATAAATACAAAAGAAGATATTTTTTTTTTAGTATTCTGCTTCATCAACGATTGGGATGCAGAAAGCCCAATTGTTAACAGCCTCTTGCATGTTTTGTTGCAAGGCAGTTATCAGTTGTTTTCGCTTATTATACTCAGCGCAAGTATAAACCGGAACCTCCTCGAGGAATTCTTTGACGGCTGCTATCATGTTATTCATACAACGCATGGTTGCATCGTAAGGAGTGCAGGCAATTTGTTCTGCGAATTCCCAGTTTTGAGCCATGGCGGGCTCTTCATCATCAATGACCGGAAAGTTTTTGGTTGGACATTCGTCCAGAGTGATGGCATCAAAGACCGGCTGCATATCAGTCCAGTCAGGAGTTGGAGAACAAGGAGTGGGTTCAGGTGTAGGTACGGTATCCCAGAAGGGATCTTCTTCCAAGGCAGGAAGGAATAACGGAGCAATAGGAGGCAGAGGCGTTTCAGCGTAAGGAGTGCCTGGCGCATTCTACATAATATTAAAAAAAAAAAAAAGAAGAAGAAGTAAGAAAAAGAGACTTACTGTACTTTCCTCCAAGAAAAGAGATTTAGGGATTGAGGAGGCGCTACTAGGAGTAGTTTTGTGGTAACCAAACTTGGCTCGTTTGTTACCAGGAGGAGTAACAGGAGCTGGCGCCGGGCGCTTGATGGTCATTTGACTCATCATGTTGGTGGTGGAAGCGTTGGGGTCCAGGCGGGCATCAGTGGGCGGCCCATCATAACTACATTTCTTCTTGTGTTTCTTGCAGTAATTGCACGACTGGAATAAAGGAAAAATTAAAGATTAGTAACAAATGGGAAGAAAAATGAAGAAAACTTACAGTGAAAAAATTATTGCCACGGCGGGCTTTTGAAAAATGACAAGGAGTTATGCCATTTTCAATGCAATGGGTGCATCTTGTCCCACCCATCAGTGTGGTTATGGGCATTGTTGGAGAAGCAGTAGGGGGCTGAGTGCGCACGAACTGTAAAATAGCGTCCATGACGTTGACGGTATTTTCAGCGTTAGGAGGGGTTCTTCTAGTATTCATTGAGAAAGATAAAAATAAGAAAAAGAAAAGAAAAGAAGATGATGATTTGTAGAGAATAAGAGAAAAAGATAGAAGATGGAGGAAGAAAACTCTGCGAGACGCAGGGTATTTATGGGCTCCTGGGGACAGTCGCGAGTAGAGGGAGGATGTGGTACGCGCCTCGCAGGAAGCGTGAATTTAGACCAGTCAGCGCGCATAGTCCAGGAAGAATAAAGGGGAGTTAGCGCAGCAGGAAGTATAAAAATATAATATGTATTTGTGTGTTTCAAGGAACAAAGGAAATAGAAGCACAGAAAAGGATTAAGGGTCTGTGCGCTTGGACTTTGCAGCAAGATGTTCCAAACAATAGGGGAATTGTGTTTTATGGATTTACGACCGCAAGCGCTAAACAATATGGATTTGGATTTTCCAATAATTGTGTGTTACACATTAAAGAAGGAGTTATGGCTTAAGGACAACTCAAGTGCATAGTATACTGTACCACGGCAAGTGATATAACTTACTGAGATAAGTAATGAAGAAGGCTAACGAGTTAAGCGAGCTGTCGGAACTATGAACTTAGTATTAAAAGCAAAGAGAGTGGGGACTCAATCCTAATACTACCCAAGAGTTAAGGCAACTAGACGCAGCATTAGGATAAGTCAAACCTGGAACTAGTGCTGAAACAAAACAAGGTATAGTTAAAAGCGCATATGTGGAGCATTAGTGAATTAAGTTAATACTAGTGTTAGTAATTATAGGGTATGATTTAGGCACTGTAGCTTCTACAAGCGGTGTACGTAGTTTACTAATAGATTAGTTGTTGTTTTCCTAATGTGGCGCTAGAGTCAGCAACGGAGATCCATTGGGGAGCTATGTCTTAAGCGCTAGAAAATATAAAAGGAGGACTGGTTGATCTATCTACTCAGAAAAAAAATAATAATAAAATAAGAAAAATGGTATTAGTTGTCGTTTTAAAACGCAGATCATACAAAAATCAATATAGAGATATACGAGTAGCTTTAGTCATAGTACCCAGTATAAGATATTAGATCTTTTGTGATTAATTGTTTGAGAGAATATTAAAAGGTATTTCTGAGTCTTTTAGAGTTCGTGCGTCTGTGTGTGTATTTCATATAGTATAGTGAAAGAGCGCAACATAGAGAGAATATATAGATTCAGTGGGATTAACTATTATTAGAGATATTTTATTACTATAATAAAGCATATTCATAGAGAGCGCTTCAAGAGGGAGTAGCTGTGAATAATAGCGCTTATTAAGAATAGAAATATCCAGATAGTAATACTTGTTTTTTTCCTTATCTTTAACTCATCTCAACTTATAAACTTTCTAGTCAATTATTAGCATTGCACATTATTACACTGTCTTTAAAATAAGAGTGGCAGGCGCTTCTTTTAGAAATTAAAAAGAAGAACCAACCCATCTCGCATTGTGTCTACTGCTTAGTACTTTTGAAAAGTCTACAAAGTCACTACCAGAAAAAAATGGGCAAACTCATAATATTGTGAAAAATCATGTTTTTTATTTTTTATTTAAAAATATATAAATTGATATATAAATTGAACTAAAACCCCTTTTTCATGCTTTTACAAAATTTTTCAATAATGAATTTAAGAATGAATCTCCCAATACTATAAAAAGTTATTCAAGAAAAAAAAATATTAAACTGATACTTTTTGTCAGCCAGGCTACTAGACTTACCCAGTAAAATAATTAATTATTTACTGGATGAAGCCACACCTTATTATTTTAATTATTTAATTAAATAAGTTACATTAAAATAACCTGTAATAAATTAACTAATTACAGAATGGTAACATTAAATGAATAATTAAAATTAAATATAAAATTTCCCTTATATTTTTATTCTCTAACACCATGCTCATTGACAGGTTAGAAGAAATAAAATTTTATATTAAAAAATAGATTTTTAAATTAAAATAAAATTTTAATATTCAAATAAAAATAAATATATACAAAAAATTCAAATTTCTTATTTAGAATTGACTTCTACAGTAAATATTAAATAAATTTATGTATTTCTGACATACTCTGTAAATACATCTTTAAAATACAGCTTTTTGACACCTTCTTTTTAGAACAACTTTGTTATTTGAAATACTCCATCTGCAATATTCTTTTTCTCTCTCTCTCATACTACTGTTTTTAGAATTTCATTGCCATGGTTTGTCCCTCCTTTGCCTATATAAGGCCTCTCTCTTGGTTGTTTTTTTATTCATTCAATTACTTACTTATTTTACTACAACTACTTAAAATCCTTATATTACTATTTATTATTGCCTTAGTATTTACATTAAACGTAATTCTAATCCATTAATTTTTTTAATAATCCAACTCTTTAGCTTTATTATTGAGTAAATAATCTTTAAGATAGGAAAATACGTTGTGGTCTTCCAACATTGGCAAGGGCCTTTGTTGTGTTGTTTGGCACTGTTTGTGCATGTCCATATTGACATCTGTTGATGAATTGGGTATTTTTCTGGTTTTATTCCATGAATATTGGGACTGCCGGTATGTGGGTACTATCATTGGATAGCCCCTGTTTTTCTCTATATTTCGTGTCTTGACAATATTTTTCATATTCTAAGTTTTAAGGAGTCATTTCCTCATTTTTCAGTTACAAAAGATAGCTGTTTAATTTTGTTTTTTGTGTTTTATGGGCTAACCTTAAGTCTTAGGGTTAAGTGTTTAGTACCATTAGATAGGGCTAATTTAGCTCTATATTTCATGTCTCAATGTTGTTATAGCGTAATTCTGTGTTCTAAGGGTTTTAGTAGTTGTAGTAAATTTTTCTAAGTAGATTAGGTTTTTTTATTGGTTTTCTGGCTTCAGGGAGGCCGGGCCGCTTCAGGCGGCACCTCTGACATCGGGCGGCCCGCCCGCCTCTGTTTTAGAAGGTTGGGGAGTGCTTCTGGAGGGTTTTTTATTCAATTTGGCTGGTACAGGTGCCAAATTTGTTGGTGTGCATGGGCTTTTAGATAGTGGTCTGTGTGTACATAGTGAATAAGACAGTTTGGGGCAACTTTAATTATCATAAAACCATCTGGAGGTGATATCCTTCTTCCTCACTCAGTTTTCACTGTTTTTTGGCCACAACTGGCTGTGTTGGTTGCAAGGTTAGTTCTTCATTTAACTCAACTTTAGCAACAGGTTCTCTGGTATAGTCTTGCAAGCTATATCAAGTATTATTGCTGTCTCTGGTGTGGATTTGCAGCCTACATCAAGTATCATTGCTTTCTCTGGTGTGGACATTGGTCTACATTTCAGTTCTTTGGTCTGGTAGTCTGTCTGGGGACTACTTTCTTGGCTCATCAAGCAGTCAAGTGTGTTGAAAAAGGGGCTTTAGCAAAACAGGAACCAACTTACTTTAGCAAGTAAATCTCACTCTATTTTTCTAAAGAGACAGGGGATTTTCTCTCTGGTTTTTCTCCAACTCCCTTGGTCAAGGCCTATAGCTAGTACTATAGGATTGTCTACAATGTACCTGAGTTTAAATCTCTTAAAAAAAAGGCCGTTACCGCTATTGGAACTCCCTATAAAACCTTCTAGACTTTAAAGACCCCTTAACACTTTTCATCAAAATTTTAACAGTAAATAATTCCTGTAGTGTATATTTTTTCTCTTTGTAGAAGTATATATATTTAAGTAGATCTCAAGCATTAAAGTATTAATGGAGGCTACATAAAGTTAAAAATTCATGGTAAAAATAATTTAGTTACTTTTACAATCCAAAAAATTAATAGGGGTATTGAAGTTAGAAATCTTCCATTTCAAAAAACATTTTTTCCCAACCAAATCAACCATATTTTTTTTCAATATAGGACATATTGTACCCCAAAAACACCTTTTTACTTAGATTTAATGTCAATTTTGTGGCTCTCTTTTTTGTGTTGTGAAATACCTTTTAAATCATAACAAATTTCTAACTTTGATACCCCTAAATATTTATATTATATTTTTAGATTTAAAAATATTTTATTGTAACTGTTATTTCAAAAATATAATTTACCATTCCCTTCATTCTAGAAAAAAAATTAGTGTCAAATTTCAAAAAGAATAATATATATGGCTAAAAAGTTTTGCACAATAGTTATAAGTTTTTTTTTTGTTTCATGTCATTTCATTTTTAATTCTCAATAATTTATTATATATATATAATATTTATTCTCTTTAAAAATTATCCTTCCTAATACTTTACTTGCCTCCTTTGTGCTTCCCATATGCTTCCCATCACACATTCTCTCACTCTCTCAAATTTATTGCTACTCTCCCCAGTCCTCTCCCCTCACCACCCCTTGTATCCCGCTTCTCTACCACTCTTTCTCCCACCTCACATCACTTATATCCATTTGTTACAAATACCACCCCTTTTGATCCCCTATCTACCCTTATATATCTCATATCACTATTAATATTCTTAACTGATATCCTTCTCACCCCTTTTCCTCTATATGGAAAAAAGGTGTGAATTTAAAAGCCAAAGAGGTGGGTTGATAAGAAAAAGGATCAAGATGATTTTGAGGTTAAATGGTTGGGATGGGGAACAAGAAGGTTGGATTGGGAATTGAGAGTTTTAGGGTATATTAAGAAGAGCTTGGTGGGTTATAGGGTGATATGGAAAGGTTGAGGTGGGAGGTCAAAGAGGTGGAGTGGGGTAGGGAGGAGTGAGAAAGGAGTGAGTATAGATGAGGAGGGAAGAAAGAGTAGCTGGGTAGGGTGAAACGTAAGAGGGGAGGGAAGGGAAGGGAAGAGGAGTATGGAAACTTACTCATGAATCTTGGATACTTCAGGAACTGCCTTGGTATGTTTATCAAAGAGGAGATATGGGAATGAAGTTAGAAAGAATAAAAAGGCAGAGAAAGGCATGTATAGAGCTCAAAAGTGTGTGAAACAAGGTTGAAAAAAACTGAAGGTGGACTCTATCTTTTGGCCTATGAACAGATTTCGCCCTGTAAGATTTTAGTACTCATTTTCCATAATCAAAAAAAACACGTAAAAGTGGTTTATATCTATTTTTACCCCTCAATCAATAGAAGCTACTAGTCTATTTAATTTTTATAGTAAGCACTGAAAAATTGGACTGAAGATCTACAGGAATTTAAAACTAGCCATTAAAAATATTTCAATTTTTTGCAAAGTTTTTTACAGAATTTTTTTTAAGAATATACATAAGATAGAAAACCAATAAAATGGGTAAACTTTTGAAACAAGTTGGGAAAATTAAAAAAGCTTATATTGAAATTTTGAACTAATGCACTTTTTTATTTTATTAGATGGATGAATAGAGCCTTCATTCTAGTTCAGAAAAATTTTAGTGAGATAATGTAAAAAGACTCTTACAGTCACCTTGCTGTAAGAATAATTTAAGGGAGTTTGATAAACAAAAGAAAACCCTGTCACTTAAAGTAAATTATGAGTTTACAATAAACTATGCTAAACCTCTACTTGACATAAAAATACCAATAAACCATTTTTATTTACAGTGTAGACAATCCTATAGCACTAGCTATAGGCCCTGACCAAGGGAGTTGGAGTAAAGCTGGAGAGAAAAACCCCTGTCCCTTTGAGAAATATCTGGTGAGTTTTATTTGCTACAGAAAATTAGAGACTGTTAAAATACTCCTTCTAACACACTTATTGACTGCTTTACAAGTTAAGACAGTAGCCAATAAAGACCACCAAGAACCAAAAAATCAGAAAACCTTAAATGCAGAGAAATTCACACCAGAAACCAAAGACACAGTGCACTTGTTTCACAAACACAGCAAAAATACTTGATGCAGGTTTCAAAGCTACAACAGAGAAAAAAGTTTCCAAAGTTAATTTAAATGAAGAGCTAAACTTGCAGCAAAAACAGCCAATTGTGGCTAAAAAACAGTGAAAACTGAATGAGAAACAATGATATAACTATCAGATGGTTGTATGATAATTAAAGCTTCCCCAAACTTTCTTTTTCAGTATGTACACACAGACCACCTATCTAAAAATCCATTCACAGCAACTAATTTGGCGCTTTTAGGAGCCAAATTGAATAAAAACCCTCTAGAAACACTCCTCAGCCTTCTATAACTGAGGTGGGCAGACCTCTCTGAAGCCAAAAAACCACCAAAAACATCTAATAAAGCCCAAAATACTTAGAAAAATCCACCCTAACTACTAAAACTCTTAAAACACAAAATTAAGTTATGAAAACATTGTGACATAAAATATAGAGCCAAATTAGCTCTACTCAATGGTACTAAGCACGTAACCCTAAGACTTAACATTAGCTCATAAAACACAAAAAACAAAATTAAATGGCTATTTTTTAGAAATGAAAAATGAATAAAAGACCCCTTAAAACTTGGAAAATTAAAAATATCAAAGGGCATCAAATATAGAGAAAAAAAAGGGCTATCCAATGGTAGTACCTACATACCCATAGTCTCAATATTCACTGAAAAACCCCAAATAACCCCTAATTCTTTGACCAATATCAATTACAACATAAAAAAACAGCACCAAACAGACCAAAAAAGGCCTCTGCCAATGTTGCAAGACCACATCCTCCCTCCAGTTGAGAATGTCCACCTTCTCCTTCATCAGATCCACTATGTTCAGCTTTTTTTCAAAATCTGCCTCTGACATCATCCCTTTCCATTACTGCATTGACAACAATCTAATCTGCACCATCACACCACCATCTCATTCATACAGAACCTCCTGTTATGTCTGACAATTTAAAAAGAAGACTTGCTTCAGACCTGGTCCATTATCATCTTCAACAGCTTCACATCCACCTCAACAAGGTTCATCTTCCACCAGCACCAGAGGATCCAGGCCATTTATCCTGATAACCAGATTAGTCAACAAACTAGACCCTTCAAAAAGAGTGTCAATACCAGTACAGCAATCAATACCACCATGCTTGGTCCATCTGATAGTAAAAAAAACTTTTATTCCTTCCTTCTACTTTTAAAACTGATGACTTCTCTGTTCCTCCATCTTTTGACAGTTATGATAACTGTGTAGGATCCATTGAACCACCAACTCCTAACCACTTTCACACCATCAATGTTAAGTTTCAACAACACTCCTCTGAACAAAAACACCTCCTACTAAACTACTTCCAACCCACTCCTTCTAGAAATCCACAGGACCTTGAGAAAAAGAAGCACCTCATCCACCAGTTCAAAGCTAATGCTGAACACTTTGTTTCATCTCTTGATTGAATTTTTTGACTTAGAAATGGAAATTATTAGAGTAAAATTAAATTTATTAGATTCCGTTTCATTATTGTCAGACAGCTTAGCATGTACATTTCATTATTTTCATTATCTAAAACTTTTTTCCGTACCTGTGTTCCTTTGTAGTCGCCAATCTCCTCTATAAAAGAGAGATCCCTCAGACCGCTTATTGGTATCTCTCTTTTGTCTCTTTTACTTAATTCTGTCCTTTGGACAGTCTTTTACTCATTACTCATTTGTCTTATCTTTGTTCTCTTTATTATTTTAGTTTGTGGCAGCTTCTTTATTTTGATCTTATTACTTATTGTTATTTGATTTAATCCCTTCTAAACCAGGTACTTATTTTATATGTTAGTATGCTCTTTCTGCTGCAATGCATCTCTCTTTTGTCTCTTTTACTTAACTCTGTCCTTCGGACAGTCTTTTACTCATTACACATTTGTCTTATCTTTGTTCTCTTTATTCTTTTAGTTTGTGGCGGCTTCTTTATTTTGATCTTATTACTTATTGTTATTTGATTTAATCCCTTCTGAACCAGGTCTCCTGAGCATTATCGTTTATCAGGTTATGGGCCCAGCGCTCCTCTTACTTTTTCTAAAAGTGGCGTCCTCTCAAACTAATTTAGAATCCTTATTCTATGAATCATTCTCTAACACTATTTCACGATATCTCACCACTATCTCTCACCTTGTCCCAGAGAACTGGAACAATATGGAGACCACATCTTTTTCAGAAATAAAAGGGGTCAAGATTCTCAATAGCAGAAATTATGCATCCTGGAAAAACCAAATTTTTTATGCTTTGGGAATTCAAAATCTAGATAAATTCCTCCTTAAAACTACCGTCTCCCCTACTGATGCTGCCGCCCTTGAGATCTTCAATTTACGAAAGAAGCAGACAGCCCTCATCTTACGAATGTTTATTGATTCTGAAAACCATAATGGATTCATCCATGACAAATCAGTCTTCAAACCTGCCTCTCTGTGGAAACAGATTAAAGAGCACTATGCATCTACTTCCGCCAAAAACTGTGCAAGTGTCATTGCTGATCTCTTCAACATCCACTTCAATGAATCAGACATCTCTCTCTCTATCAAGGAATTTCGTTCTACTCTCAAACTCCTCAACAAAGTTTCTCCTTCACTTTTCACTGGTGAAGTCTTATCAACAATTATTGCCTTCTACATTCTTCATCTTTTACCGGAATCTTACCACAATGTGTCTCATCTTATTTTTACCAACATAAAAGTAACTAAGAAGACCCCATCAATTGAAGAAGTCCTAACTGAGCTTGATAAAGATTGGAAGCGAAGAAAGTCTGAACCATCAAAAACAAGTATGGCTTTCAACGTTAGGAATAAAAATCTCTGCTCCAACAGAAAACACAATCCGCTGGCACCCCACTCTGAGGCCACCTGCTTTCAATTACATCCAGAAAAAAGGGACGAATATCACAGAAGGAAGAAGCAACAGGAACAAAAAGAAGGAAAAGCCCTTGCAATTCTTAACTCCACAAGCAACACTGCTATCCTCGATAGCGGTGCTTCTTTTTCCCTTTTTAACAATGAATGATTCTTCACCTCACTCCTTCCTTTGTCAAAGACTCTCCTCACTGCCAATGGAAAAACCATCCAGGATCAAGGTTTGGGAACGGTCAATCTTCTAATCAATCAAAGGCTTTTTTCCATTTCTAATGCCTTATATGTACCCAGTGTCCAGTCAAACCTCATCTCAGCTGCCTGGTTTCTACGACAAAATTTCATTATAAAAGGATGTGGGAATTCTGCAAAATTTTTTGATGAAAATAAAAACTTTATTGTCAAATGCTCTCTAAATGACAACATTCTTTCTCTTCCTCTTAAAATATCCGGGGAAGTAAATTCTGTCATTTCAACTAAATCTCTCATCAACTTACATAATTCTTGTGGCCATCCCAACAATGCAATCACTAGTCTTATGTAACCTAACGTTGATTTTTCAAGTCTTGAATTCATCCGATGTCTTATCTCGAAATCTCACCGACTCCCTTTTCCTGGAAAATTTCCAATCCCCAATCAATTCCTCAATGTGGTTCACATGGATCTGTGTGGACCAATCACTCCGATCTCACGAGGAGGTAGCAAGTACTTCTTGCAAATTGCCGATGGATATTCCAGGTACCGTTTCACTTACTTTCTTTCTCTTAAATCAGATACCTTCAACTACTTTAAAACATTCTTTAATTTGGCTGAAAACAAGACTGAAAAAAGGGTGAAAATGGTGGTAACTGACAATGGGGGTGAATTCATTAACAGTTCTTTCGATAACCTTTTTGTTGACAAAGGAATTTCTTTGTTAACCACTGCTCCCTATACACCTCAACAAAACCCACTTTCCAAAAGAGGTAATCGCACACTAGTCGAGAAAGCTCTTACTCTACTGGAAACCTGTGGACTGGATGGCTCATGGTGGGGAGAAGCAGTAAGCACTGCTAATTACCTTCTAAATCGCACTCCTTCAAAAACCTTACAAAGGAAATGTCCATTAGAATTATGGGATCTAAAACCCAAAATTTCTTATAGTAAGCTCCACCCATTTGGATGCGATGTAATCTACAATATTCCTAAGCAAAGAAGAGTACCTAAATTTGATCCTATTGGTGAACGGGGTATCTTCATAGGATACGCCATGAGACATCAAAATTTCAAAATCTACTCCCCCAAATTAGATAAATTTCTTGTCACTCATGACGTCAGATTTCTTGATGACTCCTTCCTTCTGGCAAAATGCCTTACTGACACAAAATCAAACTACACGCCTTTCCCTGACTTTTCCTTCTTACCAGATGTAATATCAACTCCTCAGATTTCTGAACCTATTACTGAAATTTCTCCTCCTCATGGAAACCCTGAATCCCTTTCAGAAACCATTTCGTCTCTCCCAGCCACCTTTCCACCAGCTTCAGGAAAACCTTTACCTGGATCAACAAAACCTCGCCTTCCCCTCATAATCTCTCTAGCAATATAGACCCATCAAACATCCTCACCCATTCAAGACGTAACAAAAACTCTTGTAACCTCATTTTCCAACAAGGCAATGTTCCCTAAACATATTCTCAGGATGTTTCAAGTCCCAAATCCTCTCATTGGTGTGATGCTATTAACTCGGAATTAACCAGCATTGAGAACCACAAAGTTTGGAAAACTGTCCCAAAACCAAAAGATAGAAAACTCTTGGGTACGGTATGGGTGTTTAAAAAGAAATTAGATAGCAACGGCAAATTGTCCAAATATAAAGCCCGTCTTTGTGTTCAAGAATACTCTCAAACTGAAGGAATTGACTACAACGACACTTTTGCTCCGACTGGTCATTTATCTTCACTTCATACCCTTCTAAGTCTCTCAGCTTGTGAAAATTTTGATGTTCATCAAATGGACGTCAAAACTGTCTTCCTACTTGGTGTTCCTGAAGAGGACATTTACATATGCTTCCCGGAAGGATTCTCTGGCCCCCGCCCATCTGACTCTTGTCTCAAGCTTGAAAAATCTCTCTACGGTCTTAAACAAAGTCCTCGGTGCTGGTATAATAAACTTAAAGAATTCTTTACCTCACTCCAGTTTCACCCTAATCCAGCTGATCCATGCGTATTTTCCAACAATCTTCCGGATAACCCATGTCACATTTTCATTCACGTAGATGACCTGGTTATATGTGGTAAGAATGTTACTCCCATTAAACAAGCCCTTATGAATCAGTTCAAAATGGTCAATCAAGGTGAAGTATCATGGATACTTGGCATGAAAATCACCTAAAATAGAGATAAAAAGGAATTTTATGTCTCTCAACCACTTTATATTTCCAACATGTTAACTGAATATAACATGCTTGATTGCTGACCAGCCTCCATTCCATTGGTACCCAATGCAAATCTTACTCCTAAAGATCCTAACGAACTAACTTGCACTTTTGATTACTGCAGGGCAATTGGTTTACTCAACTATTTAGTCTCCTGCTCACAACCAGATCTTGCTTATGCGGCCACCACCTTATTGCAATTCCTCAATTCACCATCTAATGAACACTTACAACATTTCAAATATGTTCTACGATATCTTCAAAAAACCATTAACTTTGGCCTAAAACTAGGAGGTCTCAAAAATGACTCACATCTTTCTGGTTTTGCAGATGCTGATTGGGGTTCCTCTGTTGGCTGTAAATCAACCTCCGGATCAATGGTCTTTCACAATGGCCTTCTTGGTTGGCGATCGATCAAACAACAAGTTGTCGCTCTCTCAACAACTGAGGCCAAGTATCGAGCAATGTCTGAAGCGGGTCAAGACACTGTATGGTTTACCCAACTATTTCACGGCTTAAATATTTCTACCAATCCTCCTGTAATCTTTAACTACAATCAAGGAACCATTGCCCTTGTCAAGAATCCCTTATATCAACATAGGACTCGACACATTCATCTTCGACTTCATTGGCTTAGGGAACTTTTCAATTCTGATCAGATAAACATAGAATATGTCTCCACTACTGACATGATTGCTGATCTCTTGACAAAATCACTGCCACGTCAAAAACATATTGAATTTTGTAATCTTATTGGGTATTTGATAGCAGCATTGAGCATGTGGGGGTATTAGAGTAAAATTGAATTTATTAGATTCCGTTTCATTATTGTCAGACAGCTTAGCATGTACTTTTCATTATTTTCATTATCTAAAACTTTTCTTCCGTACCTGTGTTCCTTTGTAGTCGCCAATCTCCTCTATAAAAGAGAGATCCCTCAGACCGCTTATCGGTATCTCTCTTTTGTCTCTTTTACTTAATTCTGTCCTCCGGACAGTCTTTTACTCATTACTCATTTGTCTTATCTTTGTTCTCTTTATTATTTTAGTTTGTGGCGGCTTCTTTATTTTGTTCTTATTACTTATCTTTATTTTATTTAATCCCTTCTGAACCAGGTACTTAGTTTATATGTTAGTATGCTCTTTCTGCTGCAATGCATCTCTCTTTTGTCTCTTTTACTTAATTCTGTCCTTTGGACAGTCTTTTACTCATTACACATTTGTCTTATCTTTGTTCTCTTTATTCTTTTAGTTTGTGGTAGCTTCTTTATTTTGATCTTATTACTTATTGTTATTTGATTTAATCCCTTCTGAACCAGGTCTCCCGAGCATTATCGTTTATCAAAAATGCTTGACCTGACTTAGAAATGAAAACTCTTGACCACTCTCCAGACTTCCTGAAAGTAGGCAATAATAAGAAGTTCCTCAGTTTACAATCTTGGGGGACTCATCCTCAGTTTTAAGTCATGGGGGACTAACAGTCCTCATTTTATAGTCTTGGGGGACTCAAAACCCTCAGTTTATAGTCTTGGGAGACTACATACCTAAAGCATAAAGACAGAACCAGAGATCAAACTATTAAAGACCAAAAAAATAAAATAAAATTCTGGGGTAACTGTTCTGAAGAGCAGACAGCTCATCAGTTACCCCCACACTTGCCTTAACTAAACTCAGAGACTCCCACTTTGGATTCCCTCTGCCAGAATCACACAAAAACCACATTATCAGTTTATAGTCCTGAAGGAATCAACCATCAAACCATCCTCAGTTTATAGTCTTGGGAGAATACCATTTTTTAGTTTAAAGTCTTGATCAACTGACCATAGTGTTCAGTTTAAATTCTTGACAAAATTCCTCAGTTTTCAGCTTAAAGACTTGATGTACTTCCCAAAAAAAAAAATCTTGAAGATATAACCCATATAATACAAACTCAATAACCATCAAACCCAAAAAATTAAAACCTTCCCTGAAGAACCTGAAAAATATTAAAATATAACGCATTGGATCAAACAACAAAACCATCAAGGAAAAAATATTAAAACTCCTTTAACAAATATAATAAAATGGTATTCCCCAGGTAATTGATAAGCTGATCCCCTGATACCTTACCCACATCTAAGTGCACCTTGATGTGGTCACACCTAGAAAATTATTTTTATTTTGACTCCTCCTCTTCTACCAAAAACATTTCCAGAGCTCTATCTTGAGCATTGAAACAAACATAGCTTCCATAAAAAAATTAAAAGAAAAAAAGAGAAAAAATAAAATAATCTTTAATCCACCACTTTAACAGCCAGCACCCTAAAACCACATAACAGAGCCAGATCCAGGTCCACAGAAAAGATCGCTGGCTAAGCTCCCTCCAATAAGTAAAAATGATGGCAGACTGCCAGTGATCCACCATCAATCTAAAAGCACCAAAGATAAAGAAGCCAGTTCCAAGCCAAGGAACCTGTCAAGTTCATTTTTAAGTCATAGTGGACTAAAAACCTGAATAATAAGAACCAGAACTAGGATTCAACTTAGACAAAAGAAATACTTGAAAAAAACATTATGGGATAACTGTTCTGCAGAGCAAACAGCTCATCAGTTACCCCCACACTTGACAAAATAAAATCTAGAACCCCCCCCCTGGGTACCTTCTAAAAAAAACACAACATCCAACACAATAAACCAAAACCAATAAGTGTGAAGAGTCCAGCACTTGAAGACCTAAAAAATTTCCAGTTTATAGTAATAGAGGACTAGAACCTGTGAAGAGAAACCCTTACTAGGGTTCAACCAAATTAAGGGAAGGGGTTGAAAACAGAAAATCTGGGGTAAATAAACACCATTTTTCAATTTTGAGGCCCCAAACAACAGCCCCTTCTTCATCAACAAAAATATCCTGATTACTAAAATCAAGATCAGATTCAGCCAGTTTAGCCTCTTGAGGGAGGTTTAAATCTTCATCAGAAAAACAATTATCACCAGCCAGTTTGGCCTCTTGGGGGAGGTGAAAAAATCTTCCAGATTAGCCTCATGGGGGAGGGGAAAAAACCTTCCAGTTTAGCCTCATGGGGGAGGATAAAAAACCCTGCTGATCTTCACAGAATAATTCTTATCTTCTTTCTTCATTATTTTCAGTTTTTTTTTCTTTTTTGATTATCTTGAGTTATCTTGAAATTTTTCTTTTCTTTTCTTGAGTTTTCATCTGACCAATTAAGTAGTTTATCCTCATTTTGGAGGAACTGGATTCTTGAAATCCCAAGGTTAAAACCAATAAGTTTTCCCCTAGGACTACAAAAAGCTAAGCCCCTCTTCCACTTCTTATATCCCATAATCAGACCTCCAAGAAATATCCCCATCCTTCTCCATACACTGAATTTACCATCAATTTAATTCCCAGTTTCAAGCCACCCTATATCCTTTGAAACAGAGAAATCTACAGCATCAATAATTTTATTTTCTTTCTAAAAAGCTTTCTCCTGTTGAGGGAAGAAGCTGAGAGCTTACTGTCTCTAACTCCAAATCATCAATTAGAAAATTTTTCTTAAATTTAAAAAAATCCTTTAAAAAAGGACCCAGATCACTAAAAAAGTCATCTTCCCCCAAGAAAAAATATTCTTATCTTGAGGGAACTAGCTTGGAACTATTTTCCTCCAACAAACATACATCCAGAACATAATCATTCTGGAATTCAAAAATTTCTATAGAGAGATTTTTACCACTTCTTCCATCCTCTGATCTTGAAAGAAGAAACTGAGAATCTTTTTTGTGAGGCTTCAAATCATTAAGTTCAGAATTACTCTGAGAATCCAAAAGATACTCCAGAATAGAATCCATAATGTCAAAACTAACATCCTCCTCCAAGAATTTGTCTTCTGAACTTAAAGAGCACCTGTAAAAAAATTTTCCTCTAAGAGCAATTGATCCAACACAGACTCTTTCTGACCATCAACAGATCTTAAAAAAACATCTTTATACAAAAAATCCATTATCTAAACATGAAGAAACCATATCACCATGAAAATCCAATTTTTCCTTCCCACAGAGCTCATCCACCTTTGAAAAGATACAATGATCATCCAGTGTGTACATATCCAAAACATCAAATGAAGCACATTCTTGAGATCCATTGACATCATCTGTTAAAGAAATAAAAATTTTGAAACATTACAAACATCATCATCTTCCAAAGTGGGTGATTCAAAAATCTCCACTGTAGCTGAATTTTCTGCCACTTCTTCCTGAACCTTTCCATCCATTAAATTTTCATTTTCAGGTTTCACCTCTTTAGAAACATGGTTTTCAAGATGCCCCAGAATAGCCTTCTTTAAAACACTTATAGCAGGAATCCTATTTTCTCCATTTAAAAGTGTCTTTATCAGCCCAGCCTTTAACAGAAATCCCTGAAACTCCTTTTTGACCTCCAGACCCATGGCACTCCAAAAAAAACTCTTGGCCTCCATTTAATGAGAGGACATACCATTATAATCCAGATAATGCATAACCTTTTCAAACTCCTCCATAAACTTACCATACTGAGCCAGAGAAGTTACACTACCATCAATTTTCCATTTTGTAGCAATGCCATAAAGATCATCCATTGAAAACAAACTGGGCCACCTCATGATCATTTCCATCTTTAAATTTCCCAAATCCTGAATCCTATATCTCTCCACCCTAAGAACTTCCTTCACCACCTCTCTATCATAAATGAAGATGATCACCTGCTTCACACTATCCAAAGAAGAAACCCCATACACATCAGAAGCAGCATCAAAGATCTCCAAAAATAACCTTGCCTCCTTTTCATAGCAAACTTTCCCTTTCCATGACTTGATCCTGACCATCTTAACTATTTTAAATTAAACCTCCCCAACTTTACACCACAGATAGCAAAAGTCCCACCAATAGCCTTCAGAGACCTAGGAGGGGCCAAATCCAGCTAGAGAGAAGACCCACTAGACCAACCACAGAGAGATACAGCACCAAAAATTCAAAATCCACAAAGAGTCCACAAAAGAAGAGAGTCCAACAGTAAAAGGAATTCAAAAAGCTAGAAAATCCTTGCCCCACATTGGACGCCAGAAATGTAGACAATCCCATAGTACTAGATATAGGCCTTGACAAAGGGAGTTGGAGTAAAACTAAAGAGAAAAACCCCTGTCCCTTTGAGAAATACCAGGTGAGATTTATTTGCTAAAGCAAACCAGAGACTATTACAGTACCTCTTACAACACACATCTTGGCTGCTTTACAAGTCAAGACAGTAGCCAATAGAAGACCAATGAGAACCAAAGTACCAGAAAACCTGAAATGCAAAGAAATCAACACCAGAAACCAAAGACACAGTGCACTTGTTTCAAAAACACAGAAAAAATACTTGATGTAGGTTGCAAAGCTACAACAGAAAATCAGTTTCCAAATTTAAGTTAAATGAGGAACTAACCTTGCAACAAACACAGCCAATTTTGGCCAAAAAACAGTGAAAACTGAGTGAGAAACAATGATATAGTTACCAGATGGTTGTATGATAATTAAATTTGCCCCAAACTGTCTTCCTCAGTATTTACACACAGACCACCTACTAAAAATCCATGCACAGAAACTAATTTGGAGCTTTTGACAGCCAAATTGAATAAAAGCACTCTAGAAAAGCTCCCCAGCCTTCTATAACCAAGGTGGGAAGATCTCCCTGAATCCAGAAAACCAACAAAAACCTCCAATAAAGCCCAAAATACTTAGAAAATCCACCACAACTACTAAAACCCTTAAAACACAAAATTAAGCTATGAAAACATTGTGACATAAATATAGAGCCAAATAAGCTCTACTTAATTATACTAAGCATATAAACCTAAGACTTAAGGTTAGCCGGTAAACCATGAAAAATAAAATTAAACAGCTATCTTTAAGAAATGAAAAATGAATAAATGACCCCTCAAAACTTGGAATATGAAAAATATCATCAAGACATCAAAACTTGGGAAAAATTGGGGCTATCCAATGGTAGTAACTACATACACATAGTCCCAATATTCACTGAATAAAACCAAAATAACCCCTAATTCTTTTACCAATGTCAATCAAGACATAAAAAAACAGTGCCAAAAAGACCAACAAAGGCTTCTGTCAATGTTAGAAGACCACAACAGTGATGAGATTTAGAATTAGTGTACTTTATAATGAAGGTAAGAGATAAACATTTAAGCTGTATTTAGAAAATTTATTTAAATGATTGAATATTTATGTTTTATGAAGATTTTATTTTATCAAATTTAGTTGTTAAATTCAGATCCATTATTATGACACCTTTACAAGGGAACCCTTTAAGTATAAATTTATAAAATTTTATATAAGTTAATAAAGTGTCATGAAAAGTGTTATATTATAGGGGTATTACAATTTTAAAGTGTTACTATTATTTAATGATTGTTAATGTATGATGTTGTTTTTAATGATTAAGATGTGAGATAGATTGTTAGATAATCTTCTAATTTTGAGGCTACAGGCATTATATGCATAGTATGTCACATACTTCCTTTTTCGCAGCCAGAGAATCCCAGAGCTTGTCCAGTGATCTCCAGAGTTCATATAGAACATTCCAGAGCTCATAGGGACTTCTGGACTTAATTAGAACCTTAAAATACTAATGAAAAATATAGAAACATTACAGATGATAGAAATATTTCTCTTGTATAATCCAAGCAAATTTTTGTAGTCTGTGCAGCCCTATTCATCTTATAAACAATCACCAAAGTTATGTAAATCATGTTAAATTAAAAATAATCAAAAATATTTTATCAAATTAGTAAAAATAGAAGAAAAATAGTAGAAAGTTCATAAAAATTCCCATATGCCCTTGAGACTCCTGACTTTAATTTCAATAAAATTTTAGACCTATACTTGCACTCTCTGATGGCTAATTAATTGTTTAATCTTGACTTGTAAAATAGCCCTTTTTAACCCTTTTATATACTCATTTTCTTAAATATAAACCATTATAAAAATAGATTGGCTTTTTCAATCTCAATAATCATCTCCAATAAATCTTCTTTCAATAAACCTTAGTTCCATACTAAACTTTATGCTGCCAAAATTTATAATTTATTCAAATTCAATCATAAATTTTAGATAAATATTTAACATGAAAAAATTGATATATATATTAAAAGATTTACTTTATTTCATGTTCTATGATTACTTTACATGCAATAATAATTAATTATAATAAAAAAATTGAATAAAATAAGTATTTTATCTTCCTCAATATCTGTTCTATAATATATTAAATAAGATAAAAAACATTTTGAGTGCTTTTTTTACTAAATTTTTTTCATTTCAATGACCATATAAGTTTTCCAAAAATGATATATCTTAATTTTTTTGTAACTTAAATTGAACTCACAATAAGATCCTGTTTCAAAATTTAGTTCAAGCTAAGTTAAAATGTGAAAAAATTTATAATTTCTAAACCGTTTTATCAAATATTTTTTAATGTAATCATAAGTATATTCTTATATTAAAATGATTTATATTAAATACTTTAAATTTCAGGAAATAAATACAAATGATAAGTTAATTTTGAGAAATTTTTTCTCAAAAATATTTGGATGATGATTTTCTAATATTATCAAATTGTTCTTTTTTCTCCATCAAAGATTAAGAAGAAAACTAAAAATTATTTTAATACAACTATAACATATGAAATAGGTATCTGATCTTTTTTTTAGATTCATACTAATTTAAAAAAATAATTTGTTTGTTTTTAGTACAAATTATCTGGATTCTTCACAGCCTCACATTATTCTTTTGATTTTCATGTGTAAATTAAGGGAAATCGCATGGGATAAAATTGGTATCTTTTTATAAATTAAATAAATAAATTTCAAATAAATATATATTTTTGGAAAACTCTAAGCTTAACCTTAAGTTTATGTTTGAAATGTTTACTGATGAGTTGAGATATTCTCTGTTAAAATTCAATTTTTTTTAATATATTCCTTCTAGTATTTCTTATTTATAAATCCAATTACATGAAGATTAATAAAATATTATGTCTACATATAATATCAAAGGGATTTTAAATTAAAGAATTTTAAATTTAATAGCAGAATCATATAATTTTTACCTATCAGTGTGTAAATTGTTTTTCTAATAAATGATTAATAAATTTTTAGCTCATATATTTTATTTAGGAAGTATATGTAAGTGTTCAGTTGTAAATTAATCCTGTCAAAACCATTTTTCCAAAGACTAAAAAAATAAACTTGCAACTTTTTACTTAACTTATTCATTGACAACATAGAATTGAAATATTCTCTCTATTAATATAAAATATGCATCATTATTTATTTTAATTAAAATATAATCCCTTAAAAACTAGCTTTTTTATATGGGTATAACTCAAAATACCTATTGTGTCTTTTTTACAAAATAATTTTCATATGGTAGTTATTCAATGAGAAACTAATATAATAAGAAAAATTACCACTTCTACCTATTGTTTTCAGTTCATGCACATTATTATACTCTGAAATTTGACCTGAACCACATTTATTGACATTAGAACACTTTTGAGAATCTATGGTGCTTATTCCCATGTGTACATATTAACTATCCAACCATATAGCATGGAAGCACACTTAAGCATTAATATTAAATTTAAAGAATTTTATGCTTTTTTGTTGTTTTTTATCTTTAAAATTTTACTTCTAGTTTGAACTTCAGTTTTTTATATAGAAAATTCATTGATTAGTGATTAATTATTTCAGCTCATGAGATCAATCACCAACTAACAATATTTTCACAGAATTTCAATGAACTAAATCATGAAATATTCTGGAATCTCATACATTTATTATATAAAATAAATGCTGATTACAAAACTACTTAGTATTTGAGGAATAAACAGAACAAATAAAAGTTCAAAAATGAATTTTCTTTTGATTTTAATCATTGAATTGCATTTAAAAACTTTAAAAGCTCAAAAAAAATCTACTATTATAAGGGATATAATTTTTTACAGACATGTAATCAAATGGTTTCTCAAATATTAGTGTTGAGTATAAGGAATTTACATAAGTACTTCATTGAGCCAGAGATTGAGAAAACACATTGATAATTGTTTTTGTTTAGCTATATGTGTTTCAACTGAATTCTAGTAGTAAAAATATAAGAAATTTGATGGTTCAATATTTTTTTGGATAACTAAACTGAATTTAAAATAATTATATTGAATGAAAAAAATATAAAAATACCTGAAATAAAGAATCAGGTCATATTGGTTAAAATTAAAAATCAAAGCTTCAAATTCTGGATTAAAAGGAGTTTTCAACAAAAAGAGGCAAATATATAATTTTATATATTTTTTCCCTAAAAATTAATTAACTCATTAGAAAGCTTAGAAGTAATAGTTTTGAAATAATTACTGTGATTTTCAGTCTTTTTACTGATAAAGTGAGATTCAAAATTAGCCTAAAATTGTGGTTTATTAAAAAATACTGTGGATTTATCAGATTCTTAAGCTCTTCAAATTTGTATT
The DNA here is from genome assembly GCA_030280995.1 of Hemileia vastatrix. NCBI lineage: Eukaryota > Fungi > Basidiomycota > Pucciniomycetes > Pucciniales > Zaghouaniaceae > Hemileia > Hemileia vastatrix. Next base: position 26,960,620 of record JASXTE010000015.1, read on the forward strand.
TCTATTAATTTTTCCTTAAACTCTCAAAATTATTTCAGCACAGTATCATTAATCCTTGGTTAAGAGCTCAATATGAGTTCAAAGTAAAGTTCTGTATCAGTTCATTATAAGTTTAGTGTGAGTTGCATATAAGTTCCATCTAAGTTCAAATTTAGGACTTGCTAGAAAGTCCCCACCAAGTATTGTGTGGTGATATCTCTGCAACCACTGAATCAAATTCAAATGTGTTTGTAATAAATGGAATATAGGCTTCAGAAGAATCCTCAACTAAAAGATTATTAGATTTGAATAAATGTAACCCTGATTCTGACTCTTCTTTTTAAAATTGCACAAAAAATTGAAAAGTAATGATGAAAGTTCCAAAAAGAAGGAGATAAAAGCCTAGGGAATTATCAGATAAGAATTTTAGAAGCCTTATTCTCCAATTATGTAATATAAAAATATAAATTAAATTAAGTGAAATTTGGAAAAAAAGGCCCAAGATCAAGGGTCAATATCTTAGCAACCACTAAACCAAATTTAAAACCATTTTAGAAAGACTCTTACAGTTGCCTTTCTGTAAGCAGAATCTAAGATTTTTATTTTTTTAAATAAAATATAATTAAAATTTGAAAAAATATGTTAAATATTCAATAATAAGTATAACTAGAACTTTATAAGGGTGAATAATTATCTTACCAAGATTTAACCAAATAACAATTTAATTGGGTGTTAAATTGGTAACAAAATACAAAGTGATATTGGGTCTATATTGGGTACAGTTACTACTTTAAATACCTGATTTTTATTCTAAAAAATTAGTAAAATTATTATAAGGGTTCTTTTCAGTAATCACTGAGTTATTATGACCCACTAATGTGCTTCAGATATAAATATTGGATTTTTATGAGCTCTACTAGTGTAAAAATCAGGTCCTAAGGCTTATACTAAATAATAAGTAATAATTAAGGAAAGACGCCCAATCGTCAGTGTATGTTAGTGTCAGTGTATCTAGTATATAAGTATAGTTTGATAGTATTTATTAATTCTCCTACTAATTATTTATAAATGATTTAATAATTAAACCTTAAGGGAAGACTAATAAAAAATTTATACACAAATAAAACTCACAATACTTAGATTTAAATGCGTGCTAGTGGTGGAAAATAGATAAATAGAATCTAGTTATAGCTTATATAATGATAATGTCAATTTATAAAGGCTTCATAATATATTTATAAATGATAATAATTGTTTTTAAGTGTTTAATTGAATTTTATTAAGTAAGTGATGTCTAATAAACCATAAAAATCCTTACTTACTTATACCAAAATCCACTGGAGTGCACGGACCTTCAATCCAGATGATGTCACTTCTATCCCTAGAAATTACAGAACTGTGAGGGCCCATCAACTTCCCATGGATTTCACTTCAATAAGATTCAACACCCAGACCTCCAGTAAGGACCCTCCATCACAATTAATGATAACACAGACCCATACCATAAATAGAAAATCCAGATAAAAGCGGATACCATACAGAAATAGGTAAAATAACTAATCCAAAAGGAATAAAATGAAACCCAAAGCATATAAAGGAAAAAAATGAAATTTCTAAGCCCCTAATTACATCCCCAAGCATCCATATTAACCCAGAAATGACCTCCCAAACCATTAATCAGTGAATATCCATCCAAGGAAACAGATTAAGTTGTCCAAACTGAGTACATACGCCTGAAATAGATGTATATGCTTCTGTAGGCGTTGTGAGTCCACTGGATACTTACATATGACCTAAAATAAGCTGAAAAATAATGTTTATAAGCTATTAAGAGGTTAAAACCCATTTATAGACCTAAATAAACATAATATAACTACATATTTCACTGAATATGAGGTTTATGTATATATATAAGCTTATGTGTGTCTATAATTACTTAATATCACTTAGGATAAGTATATTATGACTCCATATAAATCTTAATAAGTATTATTAGGCTATAGATAAGTTATTTAAACTATTATAAGTCATATAATAGTATAATAATTATATATATATGTATTATAATCATATATATAAGTATTTTAACCTTATTTTTAAGTTATCATCTTAATTTAATTAAGGTTATCTTATTTTAAACACAAGAATTAATCAGTCCTGGAGATACCTAGGCTGACACTCCCTCACCCAAAAAAAACAATAAAAAAATGTTAAGACATTTTAATTAATAAGGAAGGAGTGAATAGAAAAATAATTTTAAAATTTCTATGATACATATACTGAATTTTACAGTATTATTTGGATTTAAATTTTTTAAGAGATTTTTAAGATCAGATATTTCATTTTCTGGAATCCACTGGTCATATTCACTTGATTTATTTCTAAATCTTAATAGATACTCAACTCCCTTTTCTTTAGTAAGGTGTCTCTTTTTAAGTATCTTTTCAATTTCTGCCTTTTCAACTATTTCTTCAGGTTGCTGTCTATGCCTTCCTGATCTTCTTTTAAATAGAGCAGTATCATTAGAATGGTATAGTTTTATAAGAGAAATAGGAAATACTGGATGTTTTCTATCATATGGTGCATATAGAATAACCTCAACGGCATTGTTAACAACAATCTTTTTAACTACAAATGGTCCAATGAATGGATACTTCAATTTAACATTACCGTTTAAATTGAAATGTAGTGTAGAAATAAGGAATTCATCACCCTCTTTTAACATTTGTTCTTTATGGGCTTTATCCCATCTTTTCTTCTCATACTCAAACGCCTTATTTATACATTCTTGAGCATGTTTTCTGCATAATTCTTGCATCTGAAGAAAAGAATTATTACCTGGATGAATATTCAATCTAGGTAATTTATAAAGAGTTTTAGCAGGGGTATTAGGTACATAACCCAACCATAACTCAAATGGCTTTTTGCCAGTGACATAATGTACTGTACTATTGTATGCAAATTCTAAACCTGGGATAAGGGTTACCCAATCATGTGTGAATTTGTCATTGTCTTTAACGTCAAGACCTAAATCACAACATCTTGTTCTATATCCTTAATGAGTTCAACATCCTCAAAATTCATTAAAGATTCATTTGAGTCCATACTTAATATTTGATTATCAAAGATGGACAAATCATCTTCCAAAATACAGACTTCATTTTATTCACCATATGAGATATTACTGTAATAATCACTTGAATCATTAATCTTTCCTGTGTCATTTTCATATTCATGTTGATTTTCAACAATATTTGTGTTTTTCTCACATTTGTGAACTTTAACCCAAGGTTTGTTGCACTTATAACAAGTATTAGTTTCATACTTTTTAGGTACTACAGGTGCAGTAGGTTTTTTCTGCTTCTCCTGAAGTGTTTTTGAATTCTGATTTCTAAAAGGTTCAATATTTTTTAATAAGTGGAATACCTTGCTTCATACTTCTGATTTAACAATATTTCATTACAAATATTAATAAAGTCAGAATATTCAGTAACATTTATTGTTCTAGTTACAACAATAACTCTGACTGATATAGGTAATTTATATATTATCTTATAGTTCCATAAGTTAAAATCCATGTTAGGCTTAATAGCTTCTAATATTTTATTTAAATTCATTAAAAATACCATAGGTTTGTCACCATTCAACATATTGTACCTAGTTTTCTCATAAAGTCTCTGCTGAGTGAGCCTGAATTTAGAACCTCCAAATTGTTTTTCAATTAGTTGTTTCCATTCAGCCCAAAATTAATCTTTACCCTCACTAAAAACAGCTTCAAACCATAATAAATCAACATCCTTAAATAAAGAAATTAATTTGTATGTTATTTCTTCATCTGGTAACTTATATGAGAATTTCAAGTTGTCAATTCTTTGAATAAAATGTTGCCAATTTGAGCTGGCTTCCCCATCATAAGTTGGGTACTGATCTATCTTAGACCAGTTCTTCTGATTGGATTTAATTTCACTAATCTTAGGTAAATTCAATAACTCATTTACTCTTGATAAATGGTCTTGTATTTCCTCCTGTACTGATTTGTGACTTACGTTTTCAGATTTGACACTACCACCAGATGGTTTTAGTTGTGGTGGTATAGGCAAGGAATGAGATTCACTTTTTCCAATGAAAGGATTATTGTTATATTGAGTATACTTATGATTATCCTGGCTCATTAGTAGATTGGAAGTTTCAATCTCAATTTTAGTCAATCTTTGTAGCAGCTCAGAGACACTTTGATTTTTTGGGGAAAAAGATAACTTAGTTCTTGATTCAATTTTCAATAAGTGTGCTTCATAAAACTTTTCTAACTCACAGAATTTTTTTGAAAGTTCACTATATTTATTATTCAATGAATCATACTTAAGAGTTAGAGACAGATTTTCACTCTCTAATTCTGTATTTTGTGTTGCCAGTTGAGAAATTTTCAATGTTAAGAATAAAATTGTATCATTTGTGAGCTTAACTGTCTGCTTCTCACAATCAGTCATTCTATTCCACAATGCTGAAATAATTCTATGGACAGTTGGATTGTTGTTAAAATAATCCATGTCTTCCTTCTCAATTCTCTCACTATCTTTTGAACTTCTCATCTCACTAATAAGTGGTGGCAACTGAGTATTAACTGTATTATTATTATGAATATTACTGTTGTTATTGACAAAAGACAAGTCAGGTGTATCTACATCAAAACCTAATTTTCTTAAGTCCTCCTCAATTCTCTGTACAGATTTGACATCAATAATATTACCTATATTGTAATTTTCATTATTGTGTTCAATCTGAGAGGGTAATATACTTACGACAGGATTTTTTCAAGTCCTTATTTTTGGTGCTTTTGCTTTCCTTTGTAGGGGTGAGCTGAGGAAGTCTGATGAGGAGGAGGATCCCTGTTGCAGCTGTGACTGGACCATTGTTGATGGAACCAATCCCACTTCCATTTTTCTACCAGGATTTTTTCCTGGGAGTGATGTGAACCATCTGTGGTAGGGGGTTGCTGACTTGTCTGGCCTCCCTTTAGCTCTGCCAAGTTTTGATTCATCTGTTGGAATCCTACCTTGAAATTGTTCTGCAATTGCTCTACCTCCTTCAGCATGAGAGACTTTGATTCCTCCAACTTCAGGACCTGTTTTACAAGATTGGAAAGTTGATCCTTCGAGGAGGAGAAGTCTTTTTTATTGAAATCTTTTTAAGAGGGCGTCTTTTTCCTTTATACTCATTTTCTCTGGCTGGGAGTATGATTTACCCTTCATGGTTATGTCCTGGAGCAATGTTTTTATTAGCTTTAGACCTGGTATTATAAGCAGCCTTTTCACTTACATTGTCCCGGGGAGAACTCATATTGATATTAATAACAATATTTTACGTCTACAAAAGAGAAAACCTATATTGTAATTAGTAGACAATAATTATTAGCAATACAATTACTAATAAAAGCTCTGGAGCTTCCCTGAATTTATATCTTTATTTATTTTAATAAAATATAAGAAAAATTTGAAAAAATCTGTTAAAAATAAAATAATAAGTTTAACTAGACCTTTATAAGGGTGAATAAATAGCTTACCAAGCTTTAACCAAATACCAATTTAATTGGGTGTTATATTGGTGACCAAATACCAAGTGAAATTTGGTTTATATTGGGAGCAGTTACTACTGTAAATACCTAATTTTTATTATAAAAAATTAGTAAAATTATTATAAGGGTTCTTTTGCGCAATCAATAAGTTATGATGACCCACTAATGTGCAGAAGACCCAAATATATGGTTTTTTTGAGCTATACTAAAGTAAAAATCAGGTCCCAAGGATTATACTCAATAATCTATAATAATCAAGGAAAGACCCCCAATTGTCAGTGTATCTACTATATAAGTATGATTTAATAGTATTTATTAATGGTACTACTACTTATTTAAAAATTATTTAGTGATTAAACCTTAGGTGAAGACTAATAAAATAGTTATACTCAAATAAAACTCACAATACTTGGATTTAAATGTGTGCTAGTGGTGGAAAATAGATAAATAGAATATTGTTATAGCTTATATAATGATAATATCAATTTATAAAGGCTTTATAATATATTTATAAATGATAATAATTGTGTTTAAGTGTTTAATTGAATTTTAGTAAGTAAGTGATGTCTAATAACCGTCAAAATCCTCCCTTACTTATACCAAAATCCACTGGAGTGCACAGACTTTCAATCCAGATTATGTCACTGCTATCCCCAGAAATTACAGCACTGTGAGGCTCATCACCTCCCCATTGCGTTCACTTCAAGGAGATTCAACATTCAGACCTTTAGTAAGGACCCTCCATCATAATTAATGATAACACAGAAAATCTAGATAAAAGCGGATACCATAAAGAAACAGGTAAAATAACTAATCCAAAAGGAATAAAATGAAACGCAAGGCATATAAAGAAACAAATTAAATTTCCAAGCCCACAATAACATCCCCAATCATCCATATTAACCCAGAAATGACCTCCCAACCCATTAATCAGTGAATATCCATCCAAGGAAACAGATTGAGTTGTCCAAACTGAGTACATGTGCCTGAAATAGATGTATATGCTTCTGTAAGCGTTTTGAGTCCACTGGATACTTCCATATGACCTAAATAAAGCGGAAAAATAAAGTTTATAGGCTATTAAGAGAATAAAACCCACTTATAGACCTAAATATACATAATATAACTACATATTTCACTGAATATGAGGTTTATGTATACATATAAGCTTATGTATGTCTATAATTACTTAATATTTCTTAGTATAAGTATATTATTACTCCATTAAATCCTTAATAAGTATTAACAGGCTATGGATAAGCTATTTAAACTACTATAAGTCATATAATAGTATAATAATTATCTATATATGTATTATAATCATATATATAAGTATTTTAACCTTATTTTAAGTAATAAGCTTAATGTAATTAAGTTTATCTTATTTTAAAAATAAGAATTATTCAGTCCTGTAGATACCTAGGCTGACAGTTAGTATCTAAGTTTGACTTAATATTTTATATCAATGGTCCAACTATTTATTGATAAATGATTTAGTGATTAAACCTCAAGGGCAGACTATTAAAATAGTTATGCTCAGAGTTAACTCACAATATTTGGATTGGTGCATGCTAGTGGTGGAAAATAGGTTAATAAAATATAGTTATAGATAATATAAATATAATATCGAATTATAAATGCTTTATCATATATATTTATGTATGATAATAATTTTTTTTTAATTTTTTTTTTAATTTTAGTAAGTTAGTGATGTCCAATAACCCCTCAAATCCTCCCTTACTTATACCAAAATCCACTGGAGTGCACAGACATTTAATCCAGATGATGTCAATGCTCTCCCCAGAAGTTAAAGCACTGTGAGGCTCATAACCTCCCCATGGCATCCACTTCAATCATTTTCAACACCTAGAACTTCAGTAAGGATCCTCTAGCACAATTAATGTCAGCCAGGCTATTCCAGGAGTCCAGTAAATGATATATAAATTATAAAACCTTAAAGAGTGGGTAAGACTTGTATTTAATGAATATAACTTAATATTTTATTGCATAATGAAATTATATAAGAATTTTATTATATACAAATGTTACATTAAATTTATTGGTTATATATATTTTTATATACAATTAAATTGAGCATAATATAATATATTCTACAAATAATGGCGCATTTTTATGTATTTAATAATTATAAATTTATATTTAATTAATTGAAAAACATATATTATAATTACAAGTGAAAAATTGATTTATAATATATTTAAATTAATTTCTTAAATTTATATATTAAATAATACCTCTCATATGATACTAAACAATAATTAATGACGCTTCTTTTGGCCCTTAATTGTGTTAGAAAAAAACAAATAAATTAATTTGGACTAAATTGAGATTAATTGCTTGTTTTGTTGCGTCAAATTATTTTTTGTTTCACTTAAAATGTCCTCTAATCAGAATGTACCATCTGTTGGGAATTATATTTCTCATAGTTCCTATGTTTCCAATCTTGTTTAGTTATTCACTATTGTCACTTACTGATTTGGGGATTAATGGCGGGGAAATTGGATTCTTAATTGGGCTTTTAATTATTTGTTTCATGTTTTTCTCTATATTGTTATGTTTCATTTACTCTTTTGATATGTTTGTTTTATTCCATTCTAATCATTGTATTTACAAATATAGTAGCGCTTCAGAGGACCCATTGCCTATAAAAGGGCCTTGGATAATCCCCTGTAGCCTTATCACTTATTATACACTCAACAAATTAAAAACTATTTTACTACGTTTATATTTTTTTTATTAGTAATACAATTCTAATTAAAAGTCTATATAACAAATTAAAGGTTGCCTTAAGTCTGATAGTAACTATATTGTTTGCCGCGCAGAACTCTTACTTAAATAATAATAATATTTATAAAACCAATTTGTTGTCTCTTCTCAGCTCACTCATCGTTGCCTTTTCTCAATAAATTAAATAATTTTATTAAATTTTATTTCTTTTATTACCCATACTCCTTTCCTCCTTCTCCTCCTCTCATTTCTTCCCTCTTTTCTTATCTCTTCTAGACGACTGACCGACAACTGAGGGCCTTTCCAAACGACGACGACGATCGAGCCTGGCGACGAACGACAAAACGCACGGACCACCTAGCAAAACGAAACTTTTGCCGCGACTGTGTTTCGAACTTGGGTTCGACATCTTAGGTTTATATAATATTAATCTTTATATTATTTTGAAGTGATTTTTCGATCACTATAGTAAGTTCACCTTTGCACCTCTCACTCATATTACTATATTTTTATTGCAATAACAGTGATTGTGGCTTAATTGCTGATTCACTGAGTGTAAGTGTTCAATTTTTAAAATTTTTTTTTCCTAGTTGACCATTATAGAGTGTTAAATCCTCTTAGTCCTAGAAGAATTGACATTATTATTAATACAAATTGAATTATTAATTTAATTTTTTTTTATTATTAATTATTGTTAATTTTGGTTGACTTAAAAGTACATTGTGCTTAGTCCCAATATATTGCCATATTTAATATTGGTAATTAATTGGTTGAATTAACTTACTTGTTATTCCCAATTTAACCTTGCAATCCATTTTTTTTTAAAAAAAAAATTAATTTTTTAATTATTACTTTATATTGAAAATTATTTTTTCTATAAATTAATTAATTAAAATTTTTTTTTTATATTATTTGGCGCAATTATTGACTAACTTTGATTATTTTTTTATAAAGTACAAGTAAAATATAAATCTTCCCACTAGTATGTCCAACAATTTGGCAGAAAAAATGGATAACATGCAAGTGGATGAGATAGAAATTGACTATGATGCTGACACTGTAAGTTCTTCTAAAGTTGGTCATAAAAAATCTTATGCTAACACAAAGAATTCACATACTGCAGGATGTGGAAATGACAGGAAATGCAAACAAACCAAACCCCCTTCCCCCAGTACCACAGAAGGAAGTAAAGCCTCTAGTGCCTCAAGAAGGTCTTCCAAAAGGCTTCAAAATAAAAAAGCTTCCTCTGCCACAACAAATCAGCAACCTATCCAGTCATATAAAAGAGTTGAAGACAGAAAATATGACGTACAAAGCAAAGGTAGACACATTGTGGGATCAGGTCCAAGAACTCAGGAACCAGATTCAGGCCCAGGCCCCTCCTCAATTGCCTCCCAATCAGCTTCAATTTCAGGCTCAACCTTCACAGCCACCCAGCTCAACCATCCAAAATCCAAATACTATGGAAGTAGAGCAATGGAAATGGGATTATCTAATGAGTCACTACCAACAGAATGTGCAACACCCTCCTCATCATCAGCCTGGCCCATCCAGAACACCCAATTTCCATCCACCTCCTCATCCCTACCAACAAAGCAGGAGAAAGAAGGCCCAAGCACAATCCCAAACCCAGTCCCAGGGGAAGTTTCCTCCTCTGCCATGGTAAGTAATTTGGTTGATAGTCACTTGGGTATGTTTTCTAATAAATCTTCTTCTGCAGGTAATATTATTGAACATGGTGAAAGAACAGTTAAACCTGTTAAAAGACAGCTTCCTGTAACTAGTAGCCCTATTGATGTAATTAGCAAATTGTCATTTGATGAACCTTTACATTTAACTTCTACATCTTTAATTAATCCTTCTCTTGCAATTAAAAATGATTCTGTTCCCCCTGAAATCTATACCTTAATTGAAAAAACTTCTGAGGAAATATTGATAGATACCCTTGATTTTAATATTGTGAAAGACAAACATGTGAGAGACGTGTTAATCCATGAAAATGATAGATTACATAATTTACACTTGCAATGTAAAGTGAGTTCTTCTGTACAAGATACAGCTTATTTAAAAATCAAAGAAACCTTAAATATTGTTCTTAGTCAACAAAAACAAATATGAAGTGACCATAGAGCTATCTCAGATAGAAATATCAGTCTACATAAGACATTGAGTGAATTGAAACCCCTTATTGAGGAAAATTATTCATTCAAAAATGAAATAAAATCTCTACAAAATGAGTTTAAGAAGCTAAAAAGTGACTTCCATGCACTAAGTACCAAACACTCAGTTTCTGAGGACAGAAATGTTCTATCTCTTGCAAAAGTAAATGACCAGATGTCTGAAATTCCAAGAATAAGAAACTATGTGTCTGACCTACAGGAAAAGTTCTCAACCTTAACCATCAATAATGAATTAAATGAGATTTCTGCAAATAAGCTGCATAAAAATAAAGGGAAAAAACCTGAACAAAGTTCATCCTTTCTTCCTCATATTTCAACCATTAAACAAACTGACAATGAGTCTGTAAAATCTTTTGCTACTAGCAAAAAATCTTGTGATGGTCATGCACCAGCTGTTTCTGTAAATAATGAAATTTCTGAACACCTGGCTAAACTTCAGGAATTATTACTAATGAATAATTCAACCCAAAAAGTGGACCATCCCAGTAGTCAGAAAAATTGGCCTAAGTTAGACCAATATCCTACCTTTGATGGTGATTCTTCCTCTGATTGGCAACACTTTATCCAAAGAATTGATAATTTAAAGAGATCTTATAAACTACCTGATGAGGAAATTGTTTCTAAGCTAATTTCTTTATTTTCCAATGTAGCCTTGATGTGGTATGAATCTGTCCTCTTAGATAACAATCATTATACATGGAATGATTGGAAATCCTTGATTGAGAATCAGTTTGGTGGTTCAAAATTCAGGTTAGCTCAGCAAAGACTGTATGAGAATACTAGATATGTATCCTCCTCTGTTGAAAAGCCCATTGTTTTTCTGATGAAATTAACTAAAATCCTTAGAGCAATTGATCCAAAGATGGATTATGATATTTGGAGAGATAAAATCTTGTATAAATTACCAAATTCTCTTAGGGATTTGATTGTTGCTAGAACTGAGCATGTAAGGGAAAATTCTTCTTTCATTAATATCTGTAATGAAGTACTACTCAACCATAGATATGAACCAAAGAATTACCTTAGTAAATCTTATAATGATCAGAATAAACCTTCTATAAAGCTCCCAGAAAAATCTGGTAAACCCTCTGCCCCAGTTGCACCTAAAAAATATGCAACAAATACTTGTTATAAATGTAACAAACCGTGGCAGAAGGGTCATGTTTGTGACAAGAAAATTCATCTTGTTGAACAAAATGAAGACACTGATGAAATTGAACTTGATGTCAATAATTCTTCCAGTGACTGTGAAAGTAATATCTCCTATGACAATGAATCTGTTAAAGATGTTTTAATGTTGGAACATGATGTCCATTATTTAAATAATGTATCAGAAGATTGTGTATTGAATTTATCTTCAGTAGAAAATGCTGAGATAATTAAAGATATTACTAACAATTCTATTCCTATATCCCCTTTAAAGGCACCTGTTATCATTAATGGTAAAAATGTTGATGTAGTTCTTGATTCTGGTGCTGGAGGAAGTGTAGTATCTGAAAAAGCTTTGGCTTCAGTGGATAAGGAATATTTGAGTAAATTATTGCCTATAACTTCTGAAAAATGGAGAGGGTATGGTTCTACCTTATTTCCTATTGGCAAATACAAAACCTCTGTATTCTTCAAATATAATGGTGGTTTTGTCAGAGCTATTTGTGAGTTTGTTGTCATGAAAAATGATAATTTGAGCAATTGGTTTATTATGGGAAATGATATTTTAACCATGTTTGGTGTGAAACTGGACCCAGAAAATAATTGCTTTACCTTAGGAATGAATGGGAAAAGAAAATTCAAAATTTCTTCTCCTAAGCCTTCTGGGCATTTGTTGAAATCTTGTAACTCACTGACCCAATGTAAAGGTAGAACAACAACTGAAATGGATGATTTATTACATGAAATAAATACCGCTTCTTTTGGTGATCATTTGACTAATGAACAAAAGGATTCTATTGTTGCCTCTATTACCTCTTTCCCTATTGCTTTTGCTCATGGTTCTCATGTCTTGGGAATTGTTCAGGAAGAAATGAAAATTACCTTATCCTGTAATTTGAGTGATATTCCTCCTTCCCTTAAGAAAAAACCATATCCTGCTTCTCCATCAAAAAGAAAAGATATTGAAGATAATATTGAAACATTATTGAAAATGAATATCATTGAGAAAGTGAATGTCACCCCTAAATATTGTGTCATCTCCCCAGTCTTGATTTCATATGAAAAAGATAAAGCTAGATTATGTGGAGATTACAGAGCTTTAAATACTTATACTGTTGATGATATTTATCCTTTACCCAGAATTAATTCAATACATGCTACCTTGCAAGGTGCAAAATTTATTAGTTGTCTGGATGGTAATAAAGGTTATCATCAAGTTCCAGTTGAGAAAAATTCTCAAAATTTTTTGCTTATTGCTACTCATATGGGAATATATAAGTATGTTAGGATGCCATTTGGCCCTAAAAATGCTCCTTCAGTTTTCCAGAAAGTCATGGATAACACTTTCCATCAAGAAATTATTGAAGGTTGGCTCATGGTTTATATTGATGATATTATTGTTTTTTCTAAAACTTTTGATGAACATATGATTCACTTAAATAGAGTTTTCCAAAAAATGGATGAAATCAATATGACCTTATCTTTAAAAAAGTGTAAATTTGGTTTTCAATCTTTGAAAGTCCTTGGCCATGTTGTGTCAGGCTTACAAATTTGTGTAGACCATAATAAAGTTGCTGCCATTCAAAATGTGAAAGCACCAACTTCTGTAAGAGAAATCCAAAGTTTTTTAGGTATGTGTGGCTATTATAGACAATATATTAAAAATTATCAGGTCATAGCCTTGCCTCTTACAAAACTAACCAGAAAAGATGTTGCTTTTCTCTGGAATGATGACTGTCAGAAAGCTTTTAATACATTGAAAAATTGCTTAATGACAGCCCCTATATTGGCTCTCCCAGATTTTAACAAGCCATTTGTCCTTTATACAGATGCTAGCTTTATTGGTCTGGGTGCTGCCCTTCACCAAAAGCAAATTATTAATGATAAATCCTCAGAGGTTGTAATTTGTTATATTTCAAGAACCTTAAGAAATAGTGAATTGAAATATGGTGCCACTCAATTGGAGTGCTTAGCAGTTGTTTGGGCTCTTGAGAAACTTCATTACTACTTGGATGACCAAAAATTTGAGTTGGTAACTGACTGTAGTGCTGTGAAATCTCTCTTAAACCTCAAAACACCTAACAGACATATGTTCAGGTGGCAACTTGCTGTTCAGGAATACAGAGGAAGGATGACTATTATCCACAGAGCTTGAAATGTTCACTCTAATGTTGATATGCTCTCCAGATTGCCTCTGCCAAATAATGACTCCAATCCTGCTTATGTACCTGAGGATGACACTGTTCATATCCATGGTATATTTATAGTTGATATGGAAGAAGAGTTATTACAGTTAATACTGGATTCATATGATAAAGATTCTGACTTAAATAAATTAGTTACTATTTTGAATGATCCTAAGAATGCTTCAATTCAAGCATTAATAAAAACTCTTCCTGCAAAATACCAAAATGCTTTAAATAAAGGAAAGTTTTCTATTGAAGATGGTTATATATATTATAGAAGGAAGCTTACCAATGTAATTGTTATTCCTACTTCAATGAAAGAAACTATCCTCAAACTTTGTCATGATGACATATTAGCTGGTCATTTTGATCTTGAAAAAACATTGATTAGAATCAAAAACACTGCATGGTGGGCTAATATGTCTGAAGACACAAAATTATATGTTGAATCTTGTGATTCCTGCCAAAAATCTAAAAGGTTAACAGGTAAGAGAGCAGGGTTATTACAACATATTGAAGCACCTAGTGCTCCCTGGCAAATCATTAATATGGATTTTGTCACTGGTCTTCCTGTTGCAGGTAAAGACAGCTTTAACTCTTGTTGGGTAATAGTTGATAGATTCACAAAAATGTGCAAATTTATTCCAACCCACAAAGATGTATCCACCAAGGAATTAGCTTTCTTATGTTGGTCTTACATGTTTAATATTATTGGTTTTCCAAAAGCCATTATCTCTGATAGAGATCCAAAATTCACTTCTGAGTTTTGGACCTCTTTGATGGATATTTGTGGCTGTGAGTTAAAATTGTCTACAGCTCATCATCCTCAGACTGATGGTCTAGCTGAAAGAATGATTCAAACTCTGGAAGATATGATTAGAAGGTATTGTGCCTTTGGTTTAGAATATAAAGATAATGACAGATTTACTCATGATTGGGTCACTCTTTTGCCTGGTCTTGAATTTGCATATAATAGCACTGTTCATTCTGTCACTGAGAAAAAGCCTTTTGAGCTTTGGTTAGGTTATGTCCCAAACACTCCTGCTCAAATTCTCAATAATAAATTACCTAAGTTGGAACTGCACCCTGGTGTAAAATCTTTTATGCAAATGCAACAGCTATGCAGAAAACATGCTCAGAGTTGTATTGATAAAGCATTTGAATATGAAAAGAAAAGATGGGATAAATCCCATAAAGAATACACATTTAACAAGGGTGATGAAGTGTTGATCTCTACTGTCCATTTCAATTTACAAGGTAACCACAAATTAAAAGATCCTTTTGTAGGACCATTTGTTGTTAAAAGAATGGTTGGTGATAATGCAGTAGAAGTTGTATTGTATTCTCCATATGATAGGAAACATCCTGTCTTTCCCATTTCTTTGCTTAAACCTTATACTTCCAACAGTGACTTATTTCCAAAAAGAAGAGGAAGACCTAAGAAGAACCCTCAAGAAGTCACAGAGACAGCAGAAATTGATAAAATTCTCAATGATAGAATTATCACTTCTGAAAGAGGTACTGAATATTTATTGAGATATAAGAACAAATCATCTGAACATGATGCATGGATACCTGGCAAAGAAATTTCAAATCTGCCTGCTCTGTTGAAAAAATACAAAAAGAAAAAATCTTAGCATTTTTTTTATTGTTTTTTTTAGAGTGAGGGAGTGTCAGCCAGGCTATTCCAGGAGTCCAGTAAATGATATATAAATTTTAAAACCTTAAAGAGTGGGTAAGACTTGTATTTAATGAATATAACTTAATATTTTATTGCATAATGAAATTATATAAGAATTTTATTATATACAAATGTTACATTAAATTTATTGGTTATATATATTTTTATATACAATTAAATTGAGCATAATATAATATATTCTACAAATAATGGCGCATTTTTATGTATTTAATAATTATAAATTTATATTTAATTAATTGAAAAACATATATTATAATTACAAGTGAAAAATTGATTTATAATATATTTAAATTAATTACTTAAATTTATATATTAAATAATACCTCTCATATGATACTAAACAATAATTAATGACGCTTCTTTTGGCCCTTAATTGTGTTAGAAAAAAACAAATAAATTAATTTGGACTAAATTGAGATTAATTGCTTGTTTTGTTGCATCAAATTATTTTTTGTTTCACTTAAAATGTCCTCTAATCAGAATGTACCATCTGTTGGGAATTATATTTCTCATAGTTCCTATGTTTCCAATCTTGTTTAGTTATTCACTATTGTCACTTACTGATTTGGGGATTAATGGCGGGGAAATTGGATTCTTAATTGGGCTTTTAATTATTTGTTTCATGTTTTTCTCTATATTGTTATGTTTCATTTACTCTTTTGATATGTTTGTTTTATTCCATTCTAATCATTGTATTTACAAATATAGTAGCGCTTCAGAGGACCCATTGCCTATAAAAGGGCCTTGGATAATCCCCTGTAGCCTTATCACTTATTATACACTCAACAAATTAAAAACTATTTTACTACGTTTATATTTTTTTTATTAGTAATACAATTCTAATTAAAAGTCTATATAACAAATTAAAGGTTGCCTTAAGTCTGATAGTAACTATATTGTTTGCCGCGCAGAACTCTTACTTAAATAATAATAATATTTATAAAACCAATTTGTTGTCTCTTCTCAGCTCACTCATCGTTGCCTTTTCTCAATAAATTAAATAATTTTATTAAATTTTATTTCTTTTATTACCCATACTCCTTTCCTCCTTCTCCTCCTCTCATTTCTTCCCTCTTTTCTTATCTCTTCTAGACGACTGACCGACAATTAATGATATCATAAACCCATACCATAAATAGAGAAAACAGATAAAAGCAGATACTATAAAGGAAAAAGTAAAATAACTCATTTAAAGAGTATATAATGAAACCCAAAGCATCTAAAGGAACCAAATCAGTTTTCCAAGCCCCCAATAACATCCCCAAGCATCCATATTAACCCAGTAATCATATCCCAACCCATAAATATGTGAAAATCCATCAAAGGAAGTAGATTAAGCTGTCCAAACTGGATATATGTGCCTGAAAAAGGTGTTTATGATTGTGTAGGTATTGTGAGTAAATTTAATACATCCATATGACCTAAAATAAGCATAAAAATAAATCTTATAGGCTAATTAGAGGTTAAAACTTGCTTATAGATCTATTTATACATAATATAACTACATATTTTACTGAATATGATATTTATGTATACATATAAGCTTATGTATGTCTATAATTACTTAATATCACTTAATATTATTATATTATGACTCCATTAGCACCTTAATAAGTATTATAGGCCTATGGATAAGCTAAATAAACTTATATAAGTCATTTAATAGTGTAATAAATATATATATAACCATGATAACCATATATATAAGTATTATAACTGTCAGCCAGGCTACTAGACTTAAAAGGTAAAATAATTAATTATTTTACCAAGTTGAAGCCACACCCCTTCTTCTTACTAATAATTAATTATCTACTTAAGTATTACTTACAATTAACTAGTTAAGTACAATAAGTAGTATAATTAATTAATGTAAATAAAATGTCCCTTACAATTTTACTCCCTAACACTGTGCTCAATGGTATAAGTCAATGGGAATAGAATTTAAAAATTAAATTATAATAAAAAAACTTTAAATTAATTATATTACCTCAATGAGAGATCTGGAATCCCGTGAAAGTAATATAATTAATTAATTATTGTGTAATTAATTGTGACTGTCCAAGGAACTCAAACTTTATTGCTAATAAATTTGATGTCTTTGTTGACGTACCATTTATTTAATTGTTATGTCATATATGTACTCCTTTCAGTCATTCTTTTACTTACATTCTTACAATACATGGTGTAAATTCAGTATATTTTATTCCCTCATGTTTTGCCTATAAAAGGCCTCTTACTTTGTGCTTTTCATATCATTCTTTTTATCACTTACATTACTATTACATTAACAACACTACATTTATTTCTATATTTTATAACTTTAGTATTTACAACATCGTAATTCTAATCTATAATTTATATTGATATCTTAAATCTACCTCTTATATTTGAGTGAATTAATCATATTTATTTTAGAAATACGTACCTTTTTGTTGAGAGACTTTTAAACCTTTATAAATCCCATGAAAACCTCTAACCAAGCTTCTAGACCAAAAGTACCCCTTGACAATTGAGGGCCTTCCCGAATTATTGACGGCGCATTGTGATTTGAGGGCGTAATTGAAGGGACCATCAGCGTTCGAGTACCTGTAAAGACGAGAAAGCGACAAAAACGACGAATGTCATACGTCACGTGACAAAAATTTTGCTGCGAACGGGAATCTAACCGTGCTCCAAAAATTAGTTTCATATATTGAAAAAAATGTTGTATATATCGTGGTAATTATTGACATTACTATTTGTGGGTTACTCTTCACTCTTCATTTGCTACGTATTTCCTTTTACTCAGCACTCTGTAAGTGGCATTAATTTGCTCATTTTACAGGGGGAGGTGTCTGGTAATTTGGATTTTATTTTTATTTTTCCTGGTTGACCATAATAGAGCAATAAGTGTTCTTAGTCCCAGAGGTAATAAAATAATTATATTTTAATATTAATTATTATAATTTTTTCAGTTGACATTTGTCCTGATTAATTTAATTGTTCCAGTTGACAAATTTTCCTGACAATAATATTTTTAATTAATATATAATTCATATTTAATTACTTCAGTTGACCTTGAGTCCTGGTAGTTCAATAAATTTTTTAATTAATAAAACTCATATTTAATTATTTCAGTTGACATTAAGTCCTGGTAGTTAAGTGATCAGCTTAATAAAATTTTAAAATAAAAATTCATATTTAATTACTTCAGTTGACATTAAGTCCTGGTAGTTAAGTAATCAGTTTTATAAAATTTTGTTAAATTAATAAAGTTTCATATTTGATTACTTCAGTTGACAATAAGTCCTGGTAATAAATTAGTTGATTTAAATCCTGAAAATAATTAAGTAAAATTTTTAATAAAAATTTTTAATTTATTTCTACAGTTGATTATATTATAATCCTGGTTTTAAATTATTTTTTAAATTAATAAATTAATTTTATTTAGTTGATTTTTATCCTGAAAAAGCTTTTTTTTATTTATTTTATATTTTTTAAATAAAAATCAAAAATAAACACTAATTAATCTTATTGTCTCTTTTCTTCATTTCAGTAAAATCTTAAAATGACTGACCAAAGTGGTTCTGCTGCATGTGAAGAAGAACTAGACTTGATTGATTATGATGAGCCTACTTCTGTAAGTTCTCCTTTAACAAGAAGAATTTCTCAGACTAATAAATCCTTGCCCCAAACAGGATGTAGAGATGGAAGTAGTAGAAATCCTAGTGGACACAACTCAGGATCAGAAGCCTATGATAAACCCACCAGAAGAGCTTCCAAAAGGCTTCAGGATAAAAAAGATGCCATTGTCTCAACAGGTAATGAATCTGTCAACTCACATAAAGAAGCTAAGGACAGAAAACTTGAGACTAAAGTCAAGGGTAGATGCTCTGGAAGAAAAGGTGAGAAGAATAGATACCTTTCTTCAAGAGAAGAAGAAACCTCTTCCTCCCAGGGATCAACAACAATTGGCTCCCCAGTCCCAAGAAAAGGTGGAAGTGTCCAAGTGGCAGTGGGACTGGTTAAACACTCAGTGGGACTACCTGTCTCAAAATCAGCATCAGCTACCTCAGGCAGGTCCGTCAAGGCCCAACCAGGTCAACCCCACACCTCCCCACCCCTATCAAGGAGGCAAAAGAAGAAGAAAGCCCAATATGGTGATACCCAGCAAACCCTGGTACGTCCCTCTATTGATTCTCAAGTGCCTTTTCTTGTGGCTGATTCTGTTCTTTCAGGTAAATCTGAGAGGGAAGAAGACACATTGAGACCAGTAGAGGCTGGGAGCAGTAGATGTATCTAATCCATTACTTTTAATTGCTACCTCAATGATTAACCCTGATATGGCTGTAATTGATGAAACTCTTGACCCTGAGTTCTATGAGAGTCTGGAAAGTTACTCAGTTTCCTTATTGAGAAACACTCCAGATGTAGCAAGGATTAATGATGAGTACTTGAGAGATATTATTGCCAAACAAAATCATATAAT
The DNA here is from genome assembly GCA_030280995.1 of Hemileia vastatrix. Taxonomy (NCBI): domain Eukaryota; kingdom Fungi; phylum Basidiomycota; class Pucciniomycetes; order Pucciniales; family Zaghouaniaceae; genus Hemileia; species Hemileia vastatrix. The sequence goes on from JASXTE010000015.1 coordinate 26,980,604, forward strand.
GAACAATATGCAATTGACCCAGAGATATAATATCTTGTTAACTGATCAGGGTTATCAAGCATTAAGAAGTGAATCACAGAGAGTCTCTGATGAATTGTCTCATTACAAAGCAACCCATGAAAAGAAAGTTGCTTTATGGAAAAATATAAAAAATGATTTGTCTAAACTAAAAGATACTGTATCTGCCTGTTGCCAGGTGGAGATAGATAAGATGAATCTAAAAAGATTGAATGACCATTTTTCATCTTTTCAAAATAAAAATCAGTTATCTTTTGCAACTATCAATGAGAGCTTATCTAGTCTTCCAAGAATGAAAACAAGACTAACAACCATTGAAGAAAAATTGAACTCATTGTTGAATGAACAGAAATATTCTGACATTTCTGTGAAAGAAAATATAGTGCAGGATGCTCAAATATTACCTGTGGCTAGTTCATCTAAAGTAAAAATAGCTCCAGAAATACCTGTTGATAAAACTGAGTTTCCATCAAAGACTGATGATGCACCAGGATCTGCAACAGAAGGATTAAACAATGAGATTACAGCCCAATTAGAGAAATTACAGCTGCTTCTTACTCAGAAACAAGCTGGTACTAAGGAGACTCCTTCAAATCAAAAGAATTGGCCAAAACTTGACCAATATCCTACATTTGATGGTGATTCTTCCTCTGATTGGCAACAATTTATTTGCAGAATTGATAACTTAAAAAATTCTTACAAACTCCCAGATGAGGAAATTGTGTCCAAGTTAATTTCTTTGCTCACTAATGTTGCCCTAATGTGGTATGAATCTGTTCTCCTGGATGGGAATGACTACTCATGGGAGGATTGGAAGAAATTAATTAAAGCACAATTTGGTGGCTCCAAGTTCAGAATGGCTCAACAAAGGCAGTATGAGGGAACTAGATATAGCTCTTCTAATGATAAACCTATTGAGTTTTTAATGAAACTTGTAAAAATCTTAAGGGAAATGGACTTAAATATGGAGTTTGATTCATGGAAGGACAGGATCCTTTATAAATTACCAATGTCTCTGAGAGACTTGATAGTGGCTAGGACTGAGTTCTCCAAAGAACCCTCTTCTTTCATTAATACTTGCAATGAGATCCTTCTAAACAATAAGTATGATGCCAGAAGATTCATTCCTAGGACCCCTTTGGAGAAACCCTCCACTTACCAACAGAAACCTCTGGAAAAGGTTGGTAAACCTTCTGCCCCTGTTGCACCAGAGAAGTATGCAACAAACATTTGCTTCAAGTGCAACAATCCTTGTCAGAAAGGCCATGTTTGTGACAAGAAGATAAATCTTGTAGAACAAACAGAGGAGCATGCTGATGACACAGTAGCACTGGATGATACATCAAGTGATTATTCCAGCAATATTTCATATGAATCTCAACAAGAAATCTTGATGCTGGAAGAGGATATTCATTATTTAAATACTATTGATATTGATAATAATGCTTTATCTACAGTTGAAGATGCTGAGATCATAAAGAACATTGAGGATAACTCAATTGTTATTGCCCCTCTTAAGGCACCAGTCTTGATTAATGGAACCAGCATAGAAGTTGTTCAGGATTCTGGAGCTGGAGGAATTGTAGTTTCTAAAAGAGCACTTGCTTCAGTGAATCAAGACTATAAATCAAAACTGATGCCTATCATTTCTGAAAATTGGAGAGGTTATGGCTCTGTTTTGTCCCCCATTGGTAAATAAAAAGCCACAGTATTTTTTAAATATAACCATGGTTTTGTAAGAGCTATTTGTGATTTTGTTGTCATGAAGAATGATAACTTAAGAAATTGTTTTATTGTAGGGAATGATATTTTAACCAAGTATGGCATAAAATTGGATCCCTCAAACCAATGTTTCACAATGGGGATGAATGGGAAGAGAAAATTTAAGATTTACTCCCCTAAAAAATTATTGAAACCAGAATTTAACACATGTAATTCTGTAGTTCAATGTAAAGGAAGATCTACAAAAGAGATGCATGCCCTTTTGTCTGAAATTGACAGTGCCTCTTTTAGAGAACAACTTTCTGGTGAGGATAAAGATTCCATCATTAACTTGATAAAGTCTTTTCCTATGGCCTTTGCTCATGGGTCACATGAACTGGGATTAGTTACAGAGGAAATGAAACTTTTATTGTCTTGCCCATTAACATATATACCACTTAGTTTAAAGAAGAAGCCTTATCCTGCTTCTCCCACAAAGAGAAAAGATATTGAAGACAATATCTCTACCCTTTTAAAAATGAATATTATTGAAAAGGTAGTTGAAACACCTAAATATTGTGTTATCTCACCTGTCCTAATTTCTTATGAGAAAGATAAAGCCAGGTTATGTGGTGATTATAGAGCACTAAATACTTATACTGTTGATGATATCTACACTTTACCTAGAATTAGCTCTATACATGCTACTTTACAGGGTGCTAAATATATCAGCTGTTTGGATGGTAACAAAGGATATCACCAGGTACCTGCTGAGAAAAATTCTCAGAACTTTATGATGATTGCTACTCATTTGGGTATTTATAAGTATATTAGGATGCCGTTTGGCCCTAAAAATGCCCCTTCAGTTTTTTCAAAAAGTTATGGATAACACATTCCATCAGGAAATAATTGAGGAATTGCTGATGGTTTAAATTGATGATATAATTTTATTCTCTAAAAAATTTGAGGACCATCTTAACCACCTGTGTAAATTTTTTCATAAGATGGATGAGATAAATATGACACTAGCTTTGAAGAAATTCAAACTTGGTTTTCATTCCTTAATAGTGCTTGTTCATTTTGTCTCAGGGTTACAGATATGTGTTGACCAAAAGAAAGTGGCAGCCATACAACAGGTGAGGGCTCCTACTACAGTGATAGAGCTCCAAAGTTTTTTGGGAATGTGTGGATACTATTGACAGTATATTAAATTTACCAAGTCATAGCTTTACCCCTTACCCAATTAACTAGAAAGGATGTTGCTTTTTTCTGTAATAGTGAAAGACAAAGAGCCTTTGACACTATGAAACACTGTTTGATGTCAGCACCAATTCTAGCTTTACCTGACTTTAATCAACCATTTGTTTTGTACACTGATGCCAGTTTCATTGGTCATGGTGCTGCCCTCCATCAAAAACAAGTGATAAATGATAAAGTATCAGAAGTAGTAATTTGTAATATTTCAAGAACCTTGAGAAATAGTGAATTGAAATATGGTGCTACTCAATTAGAGTGTTTAGCTGTAGTTTGGGCTCTAGAAAAGCTTCATTATTACCTAGATGACCAGAAATTTGAACTTGTCACTGACTGCAGTGCAGTTAAATCCCTTTTAAACTTGAAAACACCTAACAGACATATGTTCAGATGGCAGTTTGCTGTTCAAGAATACAGAGGGAGAATGACAATTATTCATAGGTCTGGTATTGTTCACTCAAATGTGAATATGTTATCTAGGTTACCTTTACTAAATAATGACTCTAATCCGGCATATGAACCTGAGGATGAAATTATTCATATACATGGGATATATGTGGTTGATATGGAGGAAGAGCTATTACAGCTTATTCTGGATTCATATGATAAGGACACTGACTTGAAAAAGTTATGCACCATATTAAATGATCCAAAGAATGCTTCAATACAAGCATTAATTAAAACCCTTCCACCAAAGTACCAAAAAGCTTTGGAAAAAGTAAATTTTCAATTGATGAAGGATATCTATATTATAGAAGAAAGTTGAGTAATGTCATTGTTATTCCTCCTTCTATGAAAGAAATCATCTTGAAAATTTGTCATGATGACATATTAGCTGGACATTTTGATCTTGAAAAAACAATGATCAGAATTAAGAACACTGCTTGGTGGGTTAATATGTCTGAAGACACAAAATTATATGTTGAGTCTTGTGATTCTTGCCAAAAATCAAAAAGATTAACTGGTAAAAGAGCGGGATTAATGCAACATATTGAACCTCCTGATGCACCATGGCAGATAATAAACATGGATTTTGTAACAGGATTACTGTCAGCCTAAATATCCTTAGGACTGAGTATTTCTTATGCTTAAAATAAGATAACCTTAAATAGATTAAGCTTATATCTTAAAAAATAAGGTTAAAATAATAATATATATTATTTTATTATATATATATATAATTATTATTCTATTATATAATTTATAATTGTTTAAATAGCTTATCCATGGCCTAATAATACTTATTAAGGTGTTAATGGAGTCATAATATACTTATCTTAAGTGATATGAAGTAATTATTGACATACATAAGCTTATATGTATACATAAATCTCATATTCAGTGAAATATGCAGTATATTATGTATATTTAGGTATATAAGTGGGTTTTAGCCCCTTAATAGCCTATAACCTTTGTTTTTCTGCTTATTTTAGGTCATATGGACAAAATCAGTGGACTCAAAACGCCTACAGAAGCATAGACACCTATATCAGGCGCATACACCCAGTTTGGACAACTAAAATTACTTCCTTGGATGGTTATTCACGGATTTATGGGTTGGAAAAATGTTTTTGGGTTAATGTGGAAGCTTGGGGATGTTATTGGGGGCTTGGACATTTTATTTGTTTCCTTTATATGCTTTTAGTTTCATTAAATCTCTTTTTGATCATTTATTTTACCTGTTTCTTTATGGTATCCGCTTTTATCTGGGTTTTCTATTTATGGTATGACTCTGTGTTATTATTAATAGTGATGGAGGGTCCTTACTGGAGGTCTGGGTGTTGAAACTTCTTGAAGTGGACGCCATGGGGAGGTGATGGGCCCTCACAGTGCTGTAATTGCCGGGGATAGCAGTGACATCATCTGGATTGAAGGTCTGTGCACTCCAGTGGATTTGGGTATAAGTAAGAAGGGATTTTGACGGTTTATTATCATCATTCAATTACTACACTTCAAACAAACACTACAATACAATTATTAGTATTCAGAAATATATTATAAAGCCCTTATAAATTGATATTATCTTTATAAAAGCTATAACTATATTTTATTCTTCTATTTTCCACCACTAGCACGCATTTAAATCCAAGTATTGTGAGTTTTATTTGAGTATAACTATTCTAATAGTATTCCCCTGAGGTTTAATCACTAAATCATTTATTAATAAGTAGTAGGACCGTAAAATAACACTATTATATCATACTTATATACTAGACTATACTGACAATTGGGGGTCTTTCCTTATATTTTACTTATTATTTAGTATAAGCCTTGGGACGTGATTTTTACCTTAATACAGCTCAAAATTAACCAAATATTTGGGTCTGCTACATATTAGTGGGTCATCATAACTCATTGATTGCGGAAAAGAACCCTTATAATAATTGTACTAATTTTTTACCATAAAAATTAGATATTTACAGTAGTAACTGTACCCAATATAAACCCAATTTCACTTGGTATTTGGACACCAATATAACACCCAATTAAGTTGGTATTTGGCTAAATCTTGGTAAGCTAATTATTCACCCTTATAGAGGTCCAGTTAAACTTATTATTATATTTTTAACAGATTTTTTTGAATTTTTCTTATATTTTATTTTAATAAATAAAGATATAAATTCAGGGTAAGCTCCATTGCTTTTTTATTAGTAATATAATTGCTAATATTATTTGTCTACTAATTCCACAGAGTTTTTTCCTTTTGTAGACGTAAAATATTGTATTCTGAACAATATGAGTGCTCCCCAGGATAGTGTAAGTAAACAGCCTGCTTATAATACCAGGTCTAAAGCTAACAAAAACTTTCCAGGACATCACCATGGAGGGACAACAGTACCCCCAGCCAGAAAGCATGAGTATAGAGGAAAAGGACGCCCTCTTAAAAAATATAACAATAAAAAAGACGTCTCCTCCTCTTCAGGATCAACTGTCCCACCTGGCCAAACAGGTTCTGAAGTTGGAGGAATCAAAATCACTCATGTTCAAAGAAGTAGAGCAGTTGCAAAACAATTGCAAGGTAGGATTTCAGCAGATGAATCAGGCAATGGCAGAATTAAAGGGAGGCCAGCCCAGTCAATCAAATCAGCAACCCCCTACCCAAGGAGGGTCCACTCAATCCCAGGAAAAAATCCTGGTAGACAAATGGAAATGGGACTGGTTTCACCAACAGTGGACAAGCAACAGTTGCAACAGGGATCCACCCCCTCATCTGACTTCCTCAGCTCACCCTTACAAGGGAAAAAAGCGCCAAAAATGAGGACTGGCAACCATCCCTTGGTAAGTAACTTACCCTCTCAGATTAGACATAATACTGATAATTACAATATAGGTAATTCTATTGATGTTAAATCTGTACAAAAAATAGAGGAGGATTTAAGAAATTTAGGTTTTAGAGTAGATACACCTGACTTGTCTTTTGTCCATAATAACAGTACTATATACAATGATAATACAGTTAATCCTCAGTTGCAACCACCTACTAGTGAGATGAGAAGTTCACAGGAGAGTGAGAGAATTGAAAAGGAGGACATGGAATATTTTAACAATAATCCAACTGTCCATAGAATTGTTTCAGCATTGTGGAATAGAATGACTGATTGTGAGGAACAGACAGTTAAGCTCACTAGTGATACAATTTCATCCTTGACATTGAACATTTCTCAATTAGCAACAGGTAATAAAGAATTAGAGAAAGAACATTTGTCTCTAACTCTTAAATATGATTCATTAAATAATAAATATAATGACCTTTCAAACAAATTTTGTGAGTTAGAAAAATTATATGAAACACATTTGTTAAAAACTGAATCAAGAACAAAGTTATCTTTTACCCAGACAAATCAAAGTGTCTCTGAGTTCCTACAAAGATTAACTAAAGTTGAGATTGAAACTGCCAATCTACTAATGAACCAGGATAATCATAAGTATAATCAATATAATAATAATCCTTTTATTGGAAAAAGTGAATCTCATTCCTTCCCTGTACCACCACAATTAAAACCATCTGGTGGTAGTGTCAAATCTGAAAATGTAAGTCACAAATCCGTGCAGGAAGAAATACAAGACCATTTATCAAGAGTAAATGAGTTGTTCAATTTACCTAAGATTAGTGAAATAAAATCCAATCAAAAGAACTTGCCTAAGATAGATCAGTACCCATCTTATGACAGGGAAGCAAGCTCTGATTGGCAACATTTTATTAAAAGAATTGACAACTTGAAATTCTCATATAAGTTACCAGATGAAGAGATAACATCAAAATTAATTTCTTTATTTAAGGATGTTGCTTTATTATGGTTTGAAGCTGTCTTAAGTGAGGGTAGAGACTACTCTTGGGCTGAATGGAAACAACTTATTGAAAAACAATTTGGAGGTTCTAAATTCAGGCTTACTCAGCAGAGACTGTATGAGAAGACTAGGTATAATCCGTTGAATGGTGACAAACCTATGGTATTTTTATTGAATTTAAACAAAATATTAAAAGCCATTGAGCCTCATATGGATTTTAACTTATGGAAAGATAAGATAATATACAAATTACCTATATCTGTCAGAGACATTGTTGTAGCTAGAACATTAAATGTTACTGAATATTCTGACTTTATTAATATTTGCACTGAAATATTATTAAACCATAAGTATGAATCAAGGTATTCCACTTATAAGCAAAATGTTGAACCTGTAAAAACTCAGAATTCAAAAACACTTCAGGAGAAGCAGAAAAAACCTACTGCACCTGTAGTACCTAAAAAGTATGAAACAAATACTTGTTATAAGTGTAACAAACCTTGGGTTAAAGGTCACAAATGTGAGAAAAACATAAATATTGTTGAAAATCAACGTGAATCTGAAACTGAAACTGAAAAAAGTAAAGAATCAAGTGATTATGACAGCAATATCTCATATAGTGATGAAAATGAAGTCTGTATGTTGGAAGATGATTTGTCCATCTTTGAAAATCCAATATTAAATATGGACTCAAGTGAATCTTTAATGAATTTTGAGGATGCTGAAATCATTAAGGATATACAAGCTGATAACTTTAGAATGACACCTATCACGGTTCCAGCTATCATTTCTGGTGAAAATGTTAATATAGTATTGGACACAGGAGCTGCTGGTTCAGTTGTTTCCACTAATACATTACAGAAAATTGATAGTGAATATAAGTTTAAGCTTGAACCACTTCAGAATAAAAATTGGAGAGGTTTTGGATCAGTACTACACCCCATTGGTAAATACAAAGCTGCTGTTTTCTTTAAACACCAACATGGTTATGTAAGGGTAACTTGTGACTTTGTAGTAATGGATAATACAAATTGTAGTAACTGTTTTATCATTGGAAATGATATTCTGACTAAATTTGGTGTAAAATTAGACCCTGCTAATAACAATTTTACAATTGGCATGAATGGTAAAAGGAAATTTAAAATAAATTCTTTTAACACTCTCTTACACATTGAATCAGTAACAAATTCCCCGTCTAAAGGAAGAGAATCCAATGAGATGGAACTTCTGGAAACAGAAATTTCAAAAGCATCATTTGGCACTCAGATAAGTAAAACTGAGAAAGATAATATTTTGGAATTAATTAAAGCTTTTCCAATGGCTTTTGCACATGTTACAAATGAACTTGGCCTTGTAAAAGATCATGAAATGAAGATTAGTTTAACCTGTGATATGAATAATATTCCTGCTAGTCTTAAAAAGAAACCATACCCTGCTTCACCAATGAAGAGGAAAGACATAGAGGATAATATTAAGATGTTATTAAAAATGAACATTCTCGAGAAGGTTGAAACTACACCAAAATATTGTGTAATATCACCAGTGCTAATTTCTTATGAACAAGATAAAGCAAGACTGTGCGGTGATTATAGAGCATTAAATACATTTACAGTAGATGATATTTATCCCTTGCCAAGGATTTCCTCTATACATGCTATCCTTAAAGGTGCTAAATATATAAGTTGCCTAGATGGAAATAAAGGGTACCATGAAATTCCTGTTGAAAAGAATTCACAGAACTTTTTGTTGATAACAACACACATGGGAATTTATAAGTATGTCAGAATGCCATTTGGACCAAAAAATGCTCCATCAGTATTTCAGAAGTTAATGGATATAACATTCCATAATGAAATGATTGAAGGATGGTTAATGGTATACATTGATGACATCATAGTGTTCTCTAAAACTTTTGATGAACACTTAATCCATTTAAGGAAAGTATTTCAGAAAATGGATGAAATAAAAATGACCCTTGCATTGAAAAGATGTAAATTTGGGTTTGAATCTTTAAAAGTGCTTGGTCATATTGTATCTGGCTTACAAATATGTGTAGACCAAAATAAAGTGGCTGCAATAAAGAATATTGGAATTCCTCAAAATGTGAAGGATGTACAATCTTTTCTTGGAATGTGTGGTTATTATAGACAATATATAAAAAACTACCAATCAATTGCTGCACCACTGACCACACTGATAAAGAAATCAGAAGCTTTCATTTGGAATAATGAAAGACAACAAGCTTTTAATAAGTTGAAAGAATGTTTAATGACAGCTCCTATCTTGGGATTACCAGATTTCCAATTACCTTTTGTATTATATACAGATGCAAGTTTTATTGGACTGGGTGCTGCTTTGCATCAAAAACAACTTATTGAAGGTAAAATGTCAGAAGTAGTAATCTGCTATATTTCACGTACTCTGAGAAGTGGTGAATTGAAATATGGTGCTACTCAACTTGAATGTTTGGCAGTAGTATGGGCTCTTGAAAAGCTACATTATTACCTTGAAGACCAAAAATTTGAGTTAATCACTGACTGTAGTGCAGTTAAGTCACTCTTAAACATGAAAACTCCTAACAGACACATGTTTAGATGGCAATTAGCTGTACAAGAATACAGAGGACGGATGACTATTACACATAGAGCAGGAACCTTGCACTCTAATGTAGATCTGTTATCTAGAGTACCTCTGCCTAATAATGATGATAATCCTGCTTATGTTCCTGAGTCAGAGATTATTAACATTTATGGCATTTATATTGTAGATCTTGAGAATGAATTTATGCAATCAATTCTTGATAATTATAATTCAGATCCTGACTTAAGTAAATTAACTACAATATTAAATGATCCATCTAATGCTTCAATGAATGTTTTAATAAAAACATTACCAAATAAGTATAAAGAGGCATTAGAGAAAGGAAAATTTTCCATTGAGGATGGTTTTATATATTACAGGAAAAAATTAAGTAATGTAATTGTAATTCCCCCTTCAATGAAGGAGTTAATGTTAAGTATATGTCATGATGATATATTAGCAGGTCATTTTGACTACCATAAAACATTAACCAGAGTAAAAAACACAGCTTGGTGGATTAACATGTCTGAGGATGTTCAGAAATATGTTGAAACATGTGATTTGTGTCAAAAATCTAAAAGATTAACAGGAAAAAGAGCTGGTTTATTACAACAAATTGAGCAACCAAAAGCTCCATGGGAAATCATTAACATGGACTTTGTAACAGGTTTGCCAATAGCAGGGCATAAGAGTTATAACTCCTGCTGGGTAATTGTAGATAGATTTACAAAGATGTGTAAATTTATTCATATTCACAAAGAGGTTTCTGCAAAGGACTTAGCTTTTTTATGGTGGACACAAATGTTAAATACAGCAGGTTTCCCCAAAGCAATATTTTCTGACAGAGATCCTAAATTTACTTCTGAGTTCTGGACGTCACTTATCGATGTTTCAGGGTGTCAATTAAAACTTTCTACAGCACACCATCCACAAACTGATGGGCTAGCAGAAAGAATGATACAAACCTTAGAAGATATGATAAGAAGATACTGTGCTTTTGGTCTTAATTTTAAAGACAATGACAAATTCACGCATGATTGGGTAACCCTTATCCCAGGTTTAGAATTTGCATATAATAGTACAGTACATTCTGTCACTGGCAAAAAGCCATTTGAGTTATGGTTGGGTTATGTACCTAATACCCCTGCTAAAACTCTTAATAAGTTACCTAGATTGGATATTCATCCAGGTACTAAATCTTTTCTTCAGATGCAGGAATTATGCAGAAAACATGCTCAAGAATGTATAAATAAGGCTTTTGAGTATGAAAAGAAAAGATGGGATAAAGCCCATAAAGAACAAATGTTCAAAGAGGGTGATGAAGTCCTTATTTCAACGCTACATTTCAATTTAAATGATAATGTTAAATTGAAGGATCCATTCATTGGACCATTTGTAGTTAAAAAGATGGTTGGTAATAATGCTGTTGAGGTTATTCTATATGCACCTTATGATAGAAAACGTCCAGTATTTCCTATTTCTCTTATAAAACCATACCATTCTAATGATACTGCTCTCTTTCCAAGAAGATCAGGAAGGCATAAACAGCAACCTGAAGAAATAGTGGAAAAGGCAGAAATTGAAAAGATACTTGAAAAGAGACACCTTACTAAAGAAAAGGGAGTTGAGTATCTATTAAGATTTAAAAATAAATCAAGTGAATATGACCAGTGGATTCCAGAAAATGAAATCTCTGATCTTAAAAATCTCTTGAAAAAATTTAAATCTAAATAATACTGTTCATTCAGTATATGTATTATAAAAATTATTTTTTTATTATTTCATTCCTTAAGATTAATTAAAATGTCTTAACATTTTTTTATTGTTTTTTTGGGGTGAGGGAGTGTCAGCCTAAATATCCTTAGGACTGAGTATTTCTTATGCTTTAAATAAGATAACCTTAAATAGATTAAGCTTATATCTTAAAAAATAAGGTTAAAATAATAATATATATTATTTTATTATATATATATATAATTATTATTCTATTATATAATTTATAATTGTTTAAATAGCTTATCCATGGCCTAATAATACTTATTAAGGTGTTAATGGAGTCATAATATACTTATCTTAAGTGATATGAAGTAATTATTGACATACATAAGCTTATATGTATACATAAATCTCATATTCAGTGAAATATGCAGTATATTATGTATATTTAGGTATATAAGTGGGTTTTAGCCCCTTAATAGCCTATAACCTTTGTTTTTCTGCTTATTTTAGGTCGTTTGGACAAAATCAGTGGACTCACAACGCCTACAGAAGCATAGACACCTATATCAGGCGCATACACCCAGTTTGGACAACTAAAATTACTTCCTTGGATGGTTATTCACGGATTTATGGGTTGGAAAAATGTTTTTGGGTTAATGTGGAAGCTTGGGGATGTTATTGGGGGCTTGGACATTTTATTTGTTTCCTTTATATGCTTTTAGTTTCATTAAATCTCTTTTTGATCATTTATTTTACCTGTTTCTTTATGGTATCCGCTTTTATCTGGGTTTTCTATTTATGGTATGACTCTGTGTTATTATTAATAGTGATGGAGGGTCCTTACTGGAGGTCTGGGTGTTGAAACTGCTTGAAGTGGACGCCATGGGGAGGTGATGGGCCCTCACAGTGCTGTAATTGCCGGGGATAGCAGTGACATCATCTGGATTGAAGGTCTGTGCACTCCAGTGGATTTGGGTATAAGTAAGAAGGGATTTTGACGGTTTATTATCATCATTCAATTACTACACTTCAAACAAACACTACAATACAATTATTAGTATTCAGAAATATATTATAAAGCCCTTATAAATTGATATTATCTTTATAAAAGCTATAACTATATTTTATTCTTCTATTTTCCACCACTAGCACGCATTTAAATCCAAGTATTGTGAGTTTTATTTGAGTATAACTATTCTAATAGTCTTCCCCTGAGGTTTAATCACTAAATAATTTATTAATAAGTAGTAGGACCATAAAATAACACTATTATATCATACTTATATACTAGACTATACTGACAATTACCTATTGCCGGTAAAGATAGTTATAACTCTTGTTGGGTTATTGTGGACAGATTCACAAAAATGTGTAAATTTATCCCTACTCACAAGGATGTTTCCACTAAAGAATTAGCTTTCTTATGATGGTCTCATATGTTTAATACTGCTGGTTTTCCTAAAGCCATAATCTCTGACAGAGACCCTAAATTTACTTCTGAATTTTGGATGTCTCTGATGGATGTTTGTGGTTGTGATCTAAATCTTTCTACTGCCCACCATCCACAGACTGATGGTTTAGCTGAAAGAATGATTCAGACTTTAGAGGACATGATTAGAAGGTATTGTGCCTTTGGCCTTGAGTATAAAGATAATGACAGATTCACTCATGATTGGGTTACCTTAATTCCTGGGCTGGAATTTGCCTATAATAGCACTGTTCATTCTGTTACTCAAAGAAAGCCTTTTGAGCTCTGGCTTGGATATTTTCCAAATACTCCTGCCCAAATTCTCAATAACAAAATACCTAAATTGGATATACATCCTGGTGTAAAATCTTTTCTTCAAATGCAACAACTATGCAGAAATCATGCTCAACAATGTATTGAAAAATCATTTGAATATGAGAAGTAGAGATGGTACAAATCCCATAAAGAATACACTTTTAAAAAGGGTGATGAAGTGTTGATTTCTACAGTCCACTTCAACTTACAAGGTAATAGCAAATTGAAAGATCCATTTGTTGGTCCATTTGTTGTCAGAAGAATGATTGGAGATAATGCAGTTGAGGTTATTTTGTATTCTCCATATGACAGAAAACATCCTGTTTTTCCAATAACTCTTTTGAAACCTTACAAATCCAATAGTGATTTATTTCCAAAAAGGAGGGGAAGACCAAAGAAAACCCCAAATAAAATCACTGAAACAGCAGAAATTGAAAAAATTCTAAATGACAGAATAGTCACTGCTGAAAAAGGTACAGAATACTTATTGAGATTCAAGAATAAATCATCTGAATATGATTCTTGGATACCTGGGAAGGAGATATCTAATCTCCCTACTCTACTAAAAAAGTATAAAAAGAAAAAATCATAGCATTTTTTTTATTGTTTTTTTTAGAGTGAGGGAGTGTCAGCCAGGCTACTAGACTTAACAGGTAAAATAATTAATTATTTTACTAAGTTGAAGCCACACCCCTTCTTCTTACTAATAATTAATTATCTACTTAAGTATTACTTACAATTAACTAGTTAAGTACAATAAGTAGTATAATTAATTAATGTAAATAAAATGTCCCTTACAATTTTACCCCCTAACACCGTGCTCAATGGTATAAGTCAATGGGAATAGAATTTAAAAATTAAATTATAATAAAAAAACTTTAAATTAATTATATTACCTCAGTGAGAGATCTGGAATCCCGTGAAAGTAATATAATTAATTAATTATTGTGTAATTAATTGTGACTGTCCAAGGAACTCAAACTTTATTGCTAATAAATTTGATGTCCTTGTTGACGTACCATTTATTTAATTGTTATGTCATATATGTACTCCTTTCAGTCATTCTTTTACTCACATTCTTACAATACATGGTGTAAATTCAGTATATTTTATTCCCTCATGTTTTGCCTATAAAAGGCCTCTTACTTTGTGCTTTTCAGATCATTCTTTTTATCACTTACATTACTATTACATTAACAACACTACATTTATTTCTATATTTTATAACTTTAGTATTTACAACATCATAATTCTAATCTATAATTTATATTGATATCTTAAATCTACCTCTTATATTTGAGTGAATTAATCAAATTGATTTTAGAAATATGTACATTTTTGTTGAGAGACTTTTAAACCTTTAAAAATCCCGTGAAAACCTTGAATCAAGCTTCTAGACCAAAAGTACCCCTTGACAATAACCATAACTTTTACTTATAAGCTTAATGTGATTCAGGTTATACTATTTGAAGCATTGGAAATATTCAGTACTGGGGATGCCTAGGCTTACATACAGGATATATAAAAAATAACACACTCTTACAAAGGAGATATTAGAAATTAGATGCTATAAATTAGTAATTAGATATATAGAGATAAAAGAAACTTAGATTTATTTTATTTTTTTTGTACATAAAGGGTATGCATACCAGATTTGATGCTTTACATATATTTTATTGCTACAGTAAGGAAAGTATTTGATAGAGGACTTCCGAATGGGAGTGATTGAGAATAGATCTATCCAGAATATAGATTACTTACATTAAATATATTACCTCTTTTTTTAAGAGGATATAGTAGATTATTTCTACTTTTTTTATATAATCAATACTTAAAATATGTGTTATCACTGTTTTTTAAATTAGAGTGGCAAGTGCTTCTTTCTAAATTATTTTTAGAAAGGAGAATTAACCCATCTTGGATTGTGTCAATAGCTTAGTATTTTAGAAATTTCTTTCTACAGTGTAGGCCATCCAGTGACATTAAAAATCAGCTATATCTTCCTGGAGACACATTATCACTTGTTCCTACTACCCAATCTGGAGTCTAGCTGATGATACATCATGAGGTAAAGTAATATATAATAGCTCTATCTCAAGTGTAGCTTATTCCATGTCATCAATTACAAGCATACTTTAGCTATGATCTTCATTGGATGCAATATGGAAGCTGGAATCAGTTGTAGACTTAGTGGGTAATAAAAATGGAGGGTAGGAATTCAGCCAGCTGATGTGCATCCCCATTTTATTTGGGGTCAGTTAGGGACCTTTACAAAATTCCAGAAAATAGGGATAGGTAAAAAAACAAAAAAAAATTATTATATAGATATTTCATTAAGTATGAATGTAATTCATTTCATTAAATTTTATTTCTTTGATGGATTCTGTTGTAAGTCTATGAAACAGTATTTATTTTCTTAAAATTGGCAGGTAAAATCTGATATTTGGTTAAACATCAGAGTTCACATGCGAAAAATTGGGTGGTGGACTATGATGTATGGATGAACATCAGAGTTCAAAAACTCAAAATTTTCTGGTGCGCTCTGTTGTATAGCCATACAGTGAGTTGAAACAGATTCTCACGACTTATGATGCATAAAACATCCCAGAAACCCCCACTTCAACCAGCCATCACTTACCACCACTCAATTTATTGACCTCAAGCTTTGTTTTTTAATTATTTTTTCACCTCTCAATCTTTCATTTGGGATATTTAAAGTTAAATCTTCACATTTTCTCTCTGATATATTTACTCACAAAGTATCTATTTACTTTTTTTTTCTAACCATGGGTACTTCAAGATCTAGCACAAGGCAAGTATGTGACAAGTAATTCTACATGGTTTTCAGAAAAATTAGAGGATTCACTAGGCCTTATATTTTGGACCAAAAACTGTATATCACTGATTCTACTTTCTGCACCATCATTAAACAATGTTATGAGTGAAGATGTGTTGAGAAAGGTTCCCACTCAGATTCTAAGCCGAAATTTCAGGAGTGCAAAATGAAAAACTCAATCAAAAAATTTTCTCAAAATTCAAACTTCAAATAAGTAATATTTTTTCTCTTGCTTAATCTCATCAATTAAATTCAATTCTAAATGAAAGCATTTAGCAAAAAAAACTAAGGTTCCACCAAGTGGTGTTTTTACTCAAAAAATCTTTTTTAGTTCTCATTTTTTAGTTCTAAAACATTTATTTCCATAAAAAATATCTAGCTTTCATTCTAAGGTAGTTTCATTCTTGTGAAATGTCTTATTTTTGATCTTAAAATTATAATTTTTTCAAAAATCCATTAAAAAACTTGAGTGATTAAAAGATGATCTTTATAATCTTAATCGAAAGGCTTTAATGAGTCAGAATTTGAGTTTCCATTTCTAAAAACCTTTAAAATTGATCCTGATATTTGGAAAAATTAAATTAAGAAGACCAGATGAAACCCACTGTACACTTGTTTGAAGTAAATATCTGGAAATTTTTCCTTATTTTGATAAACTCAAAAATATAACACAAGAAATAATTCCTTTATTTTTCTCATTAATAAATCCTCTTAAAATCAGAATCCAGTGTTTTAAATACATCACAGGGAAGAATTTTTCCATATAAATTTTTTTGGAAACTTTCTGGATTTTAGGCTTTACAACCAGTAGTACAATAAAGGCAGATCATGCACAAATAGATAGAGTATGTGTAAGATAATGATGTCTTTAAAAAATGAAAGAAAGAAAAAAAGTGAAAAATGAAAAGCAAGATTCACCAACAGTTTAAATCACCTGCAGCATCAATGAATGCCTGGATTCTTCATAGAATTGATGCAAAATGTTTTTAAAAAAACTTTTTAGGAAAATTATTTTAAGTGCACTCAACTTCAAGAAAAAAGAATTCCTTATTTTGAGGCTTCTAATTATCTTGAAAATTAGATTTCATTTTTTTTCAAAATTTCTTGGTAGGTTTGAGGTAAGGTGATTGTTCTGAAAATTATTCAAGTTTCTTGAGGACAACACAAACTTGGAAAATATGAGTCTTTGGATTTTTTGGCAGGGTAATTGTTTTCCATCAAAGGTAGCTTGCTCTTATGTTTGCATTTTTAAAGTAATGGGAGGAGATGTTCCTTTTAAAGAAATTCAATGAAAATAAATTAATTAATTAATGTGGTGAAATAAGAATTGGGAGTTTTGTTGTATTGAAAAACACATTCCAAGACATGATAGACTTTTACCTCTCTTAGAAGCTGCATCAATACATGTTTCTTTGAGCCTATAATTTTGAATTTTCCAAGCTCAGGAATTCTTTATGCACTAATTAAGCTCAAAAGATGACTTTTTATTCCAAACTACCCAGCCCCAGTCTTTAATGGAATATTTTTCATGGCCTTAGAAAAATCTCAGATATCTGGCTTGGTTGATCTTTCTAGGGTAAGATTTCTTCAAAGCTGCAGAATTAACATGACCTAGAATTTTATACATGCTTTGGAGGGTTTGAGTAGAGACTTATTTTTTCATTTTTTGGGAATATATTCCATAGTTGCCTTGGAATGAGAGGAGATTCCAACCAGGATGTGCTAATAGTCCAGTAAGCTGTATGTGAGTTTAGTTTAATTAATTCTACTTGCATAATACTACACAGGATGAAAAAAAGCTGACTGGTAGGCAAATTGTTTTTTAGAAATCTTATAGTAACCCATGTAGTAACATGAAAGGAACCTTAAAGTGGGTCTTTTAGATCTTTACAGGTGAAATTTTCACAAGTAATTTTGTATAATTTGAGGAATCAGAGTAACCAACAACTTCATCAACAAATATTTTTGAATGAAAATATCTTTTCACTTACCTCAATATTAATTTTTAATTAAGCTGTGAGGCAATTTTAAATATAAATTTTCCCAAACTTCATAAATTTAGAAAAATTTGAACTTGAATGAAAAATCAGATAGGGAAGAAAAATTTACAAGTGGTAAACTTTTCCAAAATATATAACCCATATCTTATGACATCATATTTTATTCAGCTTTTTATCTTTGAATATTTTCAGTTTATAATTTGTGAAAAGGATTGAAAAAAATACATATAAAACTTCTTCGGATACTTTCATGCATATAGATTTATTAGTAGAA
Organism: Hemileia vastatrix; assembly: GCA_030280995.1. Taxonomy (NCBI): domain Eukaryota; kingdom Fungi; phylum Basidiomycota; class Pucciniomycetes; order Pucciniales; family Zaghouaniaceae; genus Hemileia; species Hemileia vastatrix. The sequence continues at coordinate 26,999,059 of JASXTE010000015.1, forward strand.
ATTTCACACATGTCAGAAATAACATTATCAGTGGGTCAAAGTAATAATTTTTATTTTAATTACTTAATCTTTCATATTGAGCACTGGTTTAAGAGTAATGGAAACAAAAACTTAAGTTAATATTTTAATTATATGCCTTAAAACCTGGCTGGCACTCTCTCATTACAAACAGAATAATAATAAAAATGTTAAGGTTTTCTTTTTTAAATTTTTCTAGAGTGTAGGTAAGTTTTTAATCTACTTGGAAGGGATACATCTGTCAAATTCAGTGGATTTTCCTTAATATTTTTTTAAGTATTCAGTAACTTTTTCTATAGTGAGAATTCTTTTTTTTAGAATTTTCTCAATCTCAATTTTATCATAAATTTCCATAGAAGTCTTCTTGGGTCTCCCTCTTATTTTTGGAAATAAATCATCATTAAATTTATCAGGTTTTATCAATGATATTGGAAACACAGGATGTTTTATGTCATATGGTGGATATAATAAAGCTTCCACTGCATTATTTCCAATCATTCTTTTGAAAATAAATGTAACAATATAAGGGTCTTTTAATTTATTGTTTTCTTTTAAATTAAGATTAACTGTAGATATTAATACCTCATATCCATCATGAAAAATTCTATCTTTATGAGACTTATCCAATCTCTTCTTCTCATATTTAAAACTTTTCAATAAAATTTTCTGCATGTTTTCTGCACAGTTTTTGCATTTGAAGAAAATAGTTAGCATCAGGATGAGTATCAATCTTGGGTAAATTATTATTAAGTTAATCAGAAGGAGCATTTGGTATATAGCTTAGCCAAAGCTCAAAAGGTTTACTTTCAGTGACTTAATGAACATTAGTGTTGTAGGAAAATTCAGTACCAGGTAAAGAAGTAACCCAATCATGAGTAAATCTTTAATTGTCCTTAAATTTTAAACCAAAAGCACAATATCTTCTAATCATATCTTCTAGTGTTTGAATCAATCTCTCAGCCAATCAATCACTTTGGGGATGGTGAGCTGTTGAAAATTTCAATCCACAATCACAAATATCCTTTAATGACATCTGAAATTCAGAAGTAAATTTTGGATCCCTGTCAGAGATAATAGCTTTAGGGAAACATGCAATTTTAAACATTTTTAACCACCACAGGAAAGCTAAATCTTTTGTGGAAACCTCTTTATGAGTAGGAATAAATTTACACATTTTTGCAAATCTGTCTACAATGACCCAAAATGGGTTGAAAATTTCATTTACAGCTGTGGGTAGACCAGTAAAGAAGCCCATTATAATGATTTGCAAAGGTTTTTCTGGTTTCTCAATTTTTTGAATTTATAAAGCTCTTATCAGTCATTACTTTGGACTTCTGGCAAGTATAAAAAGATTCAAAATAATATTTTTCATAATCAGACATATTGATCCACAAAGCTGTATTTTTTAGTTTTAAAAGTGTTTTTTCCATATAAAAGTGTCCAGCCAAAATTTCATCATGAAAAAGTTTCAAAATGGTTTCTTTCATGGAGGGAGAAATGAATATAACACTACTTAGTTTTTTTCTATAATATATATAGCCATCTTAAATAGAAAACTTACCTTTAGATAAGGCACTCTGATACTTTTCAGGTTGTTTTTTATAAAAGATTGGATGCATGCATTTTTGGGGCCATTGAGAATTTTTGATAAATTGTTCAAATCAATATTTTCTTCATATGAAGCTAATATTAATTGCATTAGTCCCTCCTTCATGTCCACAATATAAACATCAAAGATATGTATGATATATTCCTCAGGTACATAAGCAGGATTAGAATTATTGTTTGGTAGGTGTAATCTAAATAACATATCCACATTTGAATGCATGTTTCCTGATCTATGGATAATAGTCATTCCTCCTCTGTATTCTTGTACTGGGAGCTTCCATCTAAACATTTGCCTACTTGGATTTCTCATGTTTAAAAAATATTTAACTGCACCACAATAAGTGACCAATTCAAATTTTTGTTCTTCAAGGTAATACTGTAATTTAACCATAGAACACAAATTCCAAAAATTCCAATGGAGTAGCCCCATATTTCATTTCACTTTTTCTCAAGATTCTTGAAATATAGCAATTACTAACTCAGAGACTTTATTATTGATTACTTTTTTTGGTGGAGGGAAGCACTTAATCCAACAGAACTAGCATCAGTATATAAAACAAAAGTTTGGTTAAATCTGGAAAACCTACTAAAGTAGCCAAATCCAAAAATTATTTCAAAGTATCAAAAGCCCTCTTACTTTCATTATTCCAGACAAAAGCCTCATATTTTCTGATCAATTTTGTAAAATTGGCAGCCAATACTTGATAATTTTTAATGTATTGTATATAATAGCCACACATTCCTAGAAAGATTTTAACTTCTTTTGAATTAGTAGGGGAATATACTTGTTGAATGGCAGATACATTTCTTTTGTAAACACATATCTGCAGTCCAGAGACAACATGGCCCAATACTTTCAAAGAATGAAAACCAAATTTAAATTTCTTTCATGAAAGTGTCATGTTTATTTTATCCATTTTCTGGAATACATTTTTCAGTCAGGCTATTCTAAGAGTCCAGTAAATATTATGTTAAATTGCTTGAACATAAATAAGATAATAAATGTATTTTAATCATATATAAAAATTAAATATCATATTAAATAAAATTATATAACAATGTTTTTGATATAATTAAAATAAATTTTATATTAATTTTTTTATTATTCACCAGAAAAAAAATGTGGGAACCTGAAAGCAGGTGCCAATCACTATCTTTGTTTTGATTCAGTTTTAGCTCTGCTTTAATTCTTCTGAGAATACTGTGCACTGAAGACTAAGCATTCCAGATTGCACAGTATCAAATCTGAGTTATGCCTAAGTCACAAATGGATTGACAGGTTGGCACCTGCTAGCAGGTGCTAGCTGGTTTTTGGTGGTTATTATTTTTATATAAATTTAAATAAATAAATAAATATATTCTTTCTATAATAATTGGCACATTTATTATGAGTTTAATGTTTATAAATTAATAATTAATTAATTACAGATTTATTTTATAAATTTATCTTTTAAATGTAATTAATTAATTAATGAAATTTATATATTAAACATTAAAAATTATAACTTAAAACCAAAAATTATTAGAACTCTTTTAATCACAATTGGGTCAATAAAATAAATTAAACAAGTAAACACTTTATTTAAACATAAATTTTTTATTTTAATAAATTAGTGATTTTATTGAAATACTTAATTGTTTAGTTTCAATAACTATTATACTAGTATAATAAGATCAATTTATTTAGTAAAAATTTTTTTACAATATATATATTAAGTATATTAAATTTGCACATCACATATAGTATAATTTTTATATTTTACTAAAACTGATTTTTAAGAAAATAATAAACATTGTAACATGTTTTAGTATTACTATAGTTACAAATCGCCTTTTTTATATCAAATTAGTATCCCATATAATATATTACACTGTTACATGGCTCGAAGGGTGGATAAAAAGAGTCTTTTATTTCTGTTTTAGTAATTAGTTACATGAGTTACATGGCAACCATATTTTCTCTGTTACACTTAATTCTAAATTTTTTTCCCTCTTTTATTCAGTATATAAATTTAGTGACCTCTCAAAGGGTCTTATTTGCCTATATTAATGCTTTGGTTTCTCATCTTTTACTCTGCGTTTCTTACATTACTTTACTTTTTACAATTAACAACTTTTTGTTTCACATATTAGTATTTTTCCTATCAATTAAATCATAGTGTTTAAGATACATCTATTGAGAAAATACAAATATATACAGGTTTCTCAAAAAGTTGTTTAATTTATATAGATTTTTTATAAGCAGAGAGAGAAAAAAAATTAGTACTTACTTGAATTAAATAAAACCCTTTTGTCAAAAGTTGTTACAAACCTTTATTTTCTTCTTATTTGTTATTGATTTCACTTTTATATTTTCTTCTGTGTTCTTTTATTTTTTCTTCTTCTTTCTCTTTGGTGTTTTCTTTCCTTATTCTAGATGACCTTCTGACAACTTTACTCAGGTGATACAAGTGATCTTCAAAGTTATATGAAAATATAATGATGTCCCAATATACACCATTATCAGTCCTTCCATAATTCCTTGGTGGAAAGTATTATCCATCACATTCTGGAAAACAGATAGGGCATTATTTGGGCCAGAAAGCATTCTAATACTTCTATAAATATCTATATGTGCAGCAATTAACAAAAAAATTTGAGAATTCATTTCCACATGTATTTGATAATAACCTATATTTTCATTCAGACAACTTATATATTTTACTCTTTGTAGAGTAGCATGTATTAAATTAATCCTGGTTAAAGGATAAATATCATCAAAATTATGAGTGTTAAAGGCTCTATATTCCACACACAACCTTGCTTTATCTTTTTCATAAGATATCAAAACAGGGGATATAACACAATATTTTGGAGTCACATCCACTTTTTCAATAATGTTCATCTTCAGAAATGTTGAAATATTTTTCTCAATATCCTTTCTTTTAGAAGGAGATTCAGGATAAGGTTTTTTTTTCAAACTTGGTGGTATTTCATCCAAGACACATTTTAGTGTAAGTTCCATATCATGATCTACAACCACTAAGCTCATGTGTACCATTTTCAAAAGACATTGGGAAAGAATAAATCAGTTTTAATATTTTTTCTTTCTGATTTTCTTTCACTTTTTCACTAAATGAAGTTTTATGGATCTCATAATCAATTCATACATTTCTTCATTTGGTCTTCCTTTTAGTTCATCAATGGTAAAGCATGTTTTAATGAGCTGAACTTCAGGCTTTCTGGAAGAAGAAAATCTAAACTTCTTTTTACCATTAGATCCCATTTTAAACCATTGATTAGCTGGATCCAATCTGATACCAAACCTAGTTATAAGATAATTACCCACAATAAACCAATTAATTTAGTTATCACCATGCATGACAGCAAATTCAAATATAGCTCTGAAAAATCCATGGCTGTATTTAAAAATAGCTGCAGTTTTATATTTCCATATGGTACTTAATACTGAACTATAAACTTTCAAATACGTATTTTCCATCAGCAACAGCTTAGATTCAGTCTTTATCTATATTAGCTGATGCCTTTGAAGACACTACACTTCTCCTAGAACCAGTATCCAATATTAATTCAAACTGTTTCCCATTTATTATAACAGGTGGTTTTATTGCTGTTATAGATATGAGACCTCTTTCAATATATTTAATGATCTCAGCATCTTCAACACCAACCAATGAATCATTATTCATAATTTTTTTACAAGAAAACGTATTTCATTTTCCAACATATATACCTCCTGGAAATTGTTGTCACTGTAAGAGATATTACTTTCACAAAAACTAGAAAAATCCTCAGATTGAGGAGTCTTGTGATAATCTTCTGGCCCATCTGCTTGTTCAATCAAATTAATCCTTTTTTTAAAAAACATTACCTTTCAGCCATGGCTTGCCACATTTTACACATGTGTTACTTTTGTATTTATGGGAAGCCAGTGGAGCAGAAAGTTTTCCAGGTTTTCCAAAGGGGTTTTTGACTTGGAGGCTTTAATGAATGAAAACATAATGGGGGATATAGTCTAAATTATAACCTTTTATGTATTAAAATTTGATTACTACCAGAAATTAAGGAAGAATCCTCTCTAAAAGCTTCAGTCCTGGAATTTACTAGATCTGTCAGCCAGGCTATTCCAGGAGTCCAGTAAATGATATGTAACTTATAAAACCTGAAAGAGTGGGTAAGAATTGTATTTAAAGAATATAAATTAATATTTTATTGCATAATAAAATTATATAAGTATTTTATTATATACAAGTGTTATATTAATTTTATTGGTTATATAAATTTTTATATACATTTAAATTGAACATAATATAATATATTCTACAAATAATGGCGCATTTTTATGTTATTTAATAATTATAAATTTATATTTAATTAATTGAAAAACATATATTATAATTATAAGTGTAAAATTGACTTATAATATATGTAAATTAATTATTTAAATTTATATATTAAATAACACCTTTCATATAATACTAAACAATAATTAATGATGCTTCTTTTGACCCTTAATTGTGTCAGGAAAAACCAATTAATTAATACTAAATTGAGATTAATTACATGTTTTGTTGCGTCAAAGTATTTTTTGTTTCACTTAAAATATCCTTAAATCAGACTGTACCATCTGTTTGGAATTATTTTTCTCATAGTTCCTATGTTCCAATCTTGTTTAGTTATTCACTATTTTTACTTACTGATTTGGGAATTAATGGCAGGAAAATTGGATTCTTAATTGGGGTTTTAATTATTTGTTTCATATTTTTCTCTACATTGTTATGTTTCATTTACTCTTTGATATATTTGTTTTATTCTATTCTAATTATTGTATTTACAAATATAGTGGCGCTTCAGAGGACCCATTGCCTATAAAAGGGCCTTGGATAATCCCCTGTAGCATCATCACTTATTATACACTCCACAAATTAAATACAATTTTATTACGTTTATATTCTTTTTATTAGTAATACAATTCTAATTAAAATTCTATATAACAATTTAAAGGTTGCTTTAAGTTTGATAGTAATTAAAAGTGTTTGCCGCGCAGAACCCTTACCTTAAATAATATTATTATTAATAAAGCCTAAGTTTTTGTCATCTCTCAAGTTACTCTCCGTTGTTTTCCTTTTAAATAAATTAAATACTCTATTACAGTTTATTTCTTTTATTTTTTCCCTTGTCCTCCTCCTTTTCTCCTCCTTTTCTCCTCTTTTCCTTACCTTCTTCTAGACGACTGACCGACAACTGGGGGCCTTTCCAAACGACGACGACGATCGAGCCTGGCGACGAACGACAAAACGCACGGACCACCTAGCAAAAACAAACTTTTGCCGCGACTGTGTTTCGAACTTGGGTTCAATCTCTTAGGTTTATATTATATTAATTCTTATATTATTTTGAAGTGATTTTTCAATCACTATAGTAAGTTCACCTTTGCACCTCTCACTCATATTACTATATTTTTACTGCAATATTAGTGATTGTGGCTTAATTGCTGATTCACTGAGAGTAAGTGTTCAATTATTAAAAAAAAAATTTCCTAGTTGACCATTATAGAGTTTTAAATCCTCTTAGTCCTAGAAGAATTGACATTTTTTATTAATACAAATTGAATTATTAATTTAATTTTTTTTATATTATTAATTATTGTTAATTTTGGTTGACTTAATAGTACTTTGTGCTTAGTCCCAAATATATTGCCATATTTAATATTGGTAATTAATTGGTTGAATTAACTTGATTGTTTATTCCCAATTTAACCTTGCAATCCATTTTTTTTAAAAAAAAATTAATTTTTTATAATAATTACTTTATATTGAAAATTTTTTTTTCTATAATTTAATTAATAAAAAAATTATTTTTTATTATTTGGAGCAATTATTAACTAACTTTCATTTTTTTTTTAAAAAAAAAATAAGAAGTAAATTAAAATCTTCCCACTAGTATGTCCAACAATTTGGCTGACAAAATGGATAACATGCAAGTGGATGAAATTGAAATTGACTATGATGCTGACACTGTAAGTTCTTCTAAAGTTGGACATAAAAAATCTTATGCTAACACAAACAATTCACATACTGCAGGATGTGGAAATGACAGGAAATGTAAACAAACCAAACCCCCTTCCCCCAGCACCACAGAAGGAAGTAAAGCCTCTAGTACCTCAATAAGGTCTTCCAAAAGGCTTCAAAATAAAAAAGCTTCCTCTTCCACAACAAATCAGCAACCTGTCCAGTCATATAAAAGAGTTGAAGACAGAAAATATGACGTACAAAGCAAAGGTAGACACCTTGTGGGATCAGGTTCAAGAACTCAGGAACCAGATTCAGGCCCAGGCCCCTCCTCAGTTGCCTCCCAATCAGCCTCAGTTTCAGGCTCAACCTTCACAGCCACCCAGCTCAACCATCTAAAATCCAAATACTATGGAAGTAGAGCAATGGAAATGGGATTATCTAATGAGTCACTACCAACAGAATGTGCAACACCCTCCTCATCATCAGCCTGGCCCATCCAGAACACCCAATTTCCATCCACCTCCTCATCCCTACCAACAAGGCAGGAGAAAGAAGGCCCAAGCACAATCCCAAACCCAGTCCCAGGGGAAGTTTCCTCCTCTGCCATGGTAATTAATTTGGTTGATAGTCACTTAGGTATGTTTTCTAATAAATCTTCTTCTGCAGGTAATATTATTGAACATGGTGAAAGAACAGTTAAACCTGTTAAAAGACAGCTTCCTGTAACTAGTAGCCCTATTGATGTAATTAGCAAATTGTCATTTGATGAACCTTTACATTTAACTTCTACATCTTTAATTAATCCTTCTCTTGCAATTAAAAATGATTCTGTTCCCCCTGAAATCTATACCTTAATTGAAAAAACTTCTGAGGAAATATTGAAAGATACCCTTGATTTTAATATTGTGAAAGACAAAAATGTGAGAGATGTGTTAATCTATGAAAATGATAGATTAAATAATTTACACTTGCAATGTTAAGTGAGTTCTTCTGTACAAGATACAGCTTATTTAAAAATCAAAGAAACCTTGAATATTGTTCTTAGTCAACAAAAACAAATAAGAAGTGACCATAGAGCTATCTCAGATAGAAATATCAGTCTACATAAGACCTTGAGTGAATTGAAACCCCTTATTGAGGAAAATTATTCGTTCAAGAATGAAATAAAATCTCTGCAAAATGAGTTTAAAAAGCTAAAAAATGATTTCCATGCACTAAGTACCAAACACTCAGTTTCTGAGGACAGAAATGTTCTATCTCTTGCAAAATTAAATGACCAGATGTCTGAAATTCCAAGGATAAGAAACTATGTGTCTGACCTGCAGGAAAAGTTCTCGACCTTAACCATCAATAATGAATTAAATGAGATTTCTGTCAATAAGCTGCATAAAAATAAAGGGAAAAAACATGAGCAAAGTTCATCCTTTCTTCCTCATATTTCAACCATTAAACAAACTGACAATGAGTCTGTAAAATCTTTTGCTACTAGCAAAAAATCTTGTGATGGTCATGCACCAGCTGTTTCTGTAAATAATGAAATTTCTGAACACCTGGCTAAACTTCAGGAATTATTAATAATTAATAATTCAAACCAAAAAGTGGACCATCCCAGTAGTCAGAAAAATTGGCCTAAGTTAGACCAATATCCTACCTTTGATGGTGATTCTTCCTCTGATTGGCAACACTTTATCCAAAGAATTGATAATTTAAAGAGATCTTATAAACTACCTGATGAGGAAATTGTTTCTAAGCTAATTTCTTTATTTTCCAATGTAGCCTTGATGTGGTATGAATCTGTTCTTTTAGATAACAATCATTATACATGGAATGATTGGAAATCCTTGATTGAGAATCAGTTTGGTGGTTCAAAATTCAGGTTAGCTCAACAGAGACTGTATGAGAATACTAGATATGTATCCTCCTCTGTTGAAAAGCCCATTGTTTTTCTGATGAAAATAACTAAAATCCTTAGAGCAATTGATCCAAAGATGGATTATTATATTTGGAGAGATAAAATCTTGTATAAATTACCAAATTCTCTTAGGGATTTGATTGTGGCTAGAACTGAGCATGTAAGGGAAAATTCTTCTTTCATTAATATCTGTAATGAAGTACTGCTCAACCATAGATATGAACCAAAGAATTACCTTGGTAAATCTTATAATGATCAGAATAAACCTTCTATAAAGCTCCCAGAAAAATCTGGTAAACCCTCTGCCCCAGTTGCGCCTAAAAAATATGCAACAAATACTTGTTATAAATGTAACAAACCGTGGCAGAAGGGTCATGTTTGTGACAAGAAAATTCATCTTGTTGAACAAAATGAAGACACTGATGAAGTTGAACTTGATGTCAATAATTCTTCCAGTGACTGTGAAAGTAATATCTCCTATGACAATGAATATGTTAAAGATGTTTTAATATTGGAACATGATGTCCATTATTTAAATAATATATCTGAAGATTGTGTATTGAATTTATCTTCAGTAGAAAATGCTGAGATAATTAAAGATATTACTAACAATTCTATTCCTATATCCCCTTTAAAGGCACCTGTTATCATTAATGGTAAAAATGTTGATGTAGTTCTTGATTCTGGTTCTGGAGGAAGTGTAGTATCTGAAAAAGCTTTGGCTTCAGTGGATAAGGAATATTTGAGTAAATTATTACCTATAACTTCTGAAAAATGGAGAGGGTATGGTTCTACCTTATTTCCTATTGGAAAATACAAAACCTCTGTATTCTTCAAATATAATGGTGGTTTTGTCAGAGCTGTTTGTGAGTTTTTTGTCATGAAAAATGATAATTTAAGCAATCGGTTTATTATGGGAAATGATATTTTAACCATGTTTGGTGTGAAACTGGACCCAGCAAATAATTGCTTTACCTTAGGAATGAATGGGAAAAGGAAATTCAAAATTTCTTCTCCTAGAACTTCTGGGCATTTGTTGAAATCTTGTAACTCACTGATCCAGTGTAAAGGTAGAACAACAACTTAAATGGATGATTTATTACATGAAATAAATACCGCTTCTTTTGGTGATCAGTTGACTAGTGAACAAAAGGATTCTATTGTTGCCTTTATTACCTCTTTCCCTATGGCTTTTGCTCATGGGTCTCATGTCTTGGGAATTGTTCAGGAAGAGATGAAAATTACCTTATCCTGTAATTTGAGTGATATTCCTCCTACCCTTCTGAAAAAACCATATCCTTCTTCTCCATCAAAAAGAAAAGATATTGAAGATAATATTGAAACATTATTGAAAATGAATATCATTGAGAAAGTGGATTTCACCCCCAAATATTGTGTTATCTCCCCAGTCTTGATTTCTTATGAAAAAGATAAAGCTAGATTATGTGGAGATTACAGAGCATTAAACACCTATACTTTTGATGATATTTATCCTTTACCCAGAATTAATTTAACACATGCTACTTTGCAAGGTGCAAAATTTATTAGTTGTCTGGATGGAAATAAAGGGTATCATCAAGTTCCTGTTGAGAAAAATTCTCAAAATTTTTTGCTTATTGCTACTCATATGGGAATATATAAGTATGTTAGGATTCCATTTGGCCCTAAAAATGCTCCTTCAGTTTTCCAGAAAGTCATGGATAACACTTTCCATCAAGAAATTATTGAAGCTTGGCTCATGGTTTATGTTGATGATATTATTGTTTTTTCTAAAACTTTTGATGAACATTTGATTCACTTGAATAGAGTTTTCCAAAAAAATGGATGAAATCAATATGACCTTATCTTTAAAAAAGTGTAAATTTGGTTTTCAATCTTTGAAAGTCCTTGGCCATGTTGTGTCAGGCTTACAAATTTGTGTAGACCATAATAAAGTTGCTGCCATTCAAAATGTAAAAGCACCAACTTCTGTAAGAGAAATCCAAAGTTTTTTGGGTATGTGTGGCTATTATAGACAATATATTAAAAATTATCAGGTCATAGCCTTGCCTCTTACAAAACTGACCAGAAAAGATGTTGCTTTTCTCTGAAATAATGACTGTCAAAAAGCTTTTGATACATTAAAAAGTTGCTTAATGACAGCCCCTATATTGGCTCTTCCAGATTTTAACAAGCCATTTGTCCTTTATACAGATGCTAGCTTTATTGGTCTGGGTGCTGCCCTTCACCAAAAGCAAATTATTAATGATAAATCCTCAGAGGTTGTAATTTGTTATATTTCAAGAACCTTAAGAAATAGTGAATTGAAATATGGTGCCACTCAATTGGAGTGCTTAGCAGTTGTTTGAGCTCTTGAGAAACTTCATTACTCTTTGGATGACCAAAAATTTGAGTTGGTAACTGACTGTAGTGCTGTGAAATCTCTCTTAAACCTAAAGACACCTAACAGACATATGTTCAGGTGGAAACTTGCTGTTCAAGAATACAGATGAAGGATGACAATTATCCATAGAGCTGGAAACGTTCACTCTAATGTTGATATGCTCTCCAGATTGCCTCTGCCAAATAATGACTCAAATCCTGCTTATGTACCTGAAGATGATACTGTTCATATCCATGGTATATTTATAGTTGATATGGAAGAGGAGTTATTACAGTTAATACTGGATTCATATGATAAAGATTCTGATTTAAATAAATTGGTTACTATCTTAAATGATCCTAAGAATGCTTCAATTCAAGCATTAATAAAAACTCTTCCTGCAAAGTACCAAAATGCTTTAAATAAAGGATAGTTCTCTATTGAAGATGGTTATATATATTATAGAAGGAAGCTTACCAATGTAATTGTTATTCCTCCTTCAATGAAAGAAACTATCCTCAAACTTTGTCATGATGACATATTAGCTGGTCATTTTGATCTTGAAAAAACATTGATTAGAATCAAAAACACTGCATGGTGGGCTAATATGTCTGAAGACACAAAATTATATGTTGAATCTTTTGATTCCTGCCAAAAATCTAAAAGGTTAACAGGTAAGAGAGCAGGGTTATTACAACATATTGAAGCACCTAGTGCTCCCTGGCAAATCATTAATATGGATTTTGTCACTGGTCTTCCTGTTGCAGATAAAGACAGCTTTAACTCTTGTTGGGTAATAGTAGATAGATTCACAAAAATGTGCAAATTTATTCCAACCCACAAAGATGTGTCCACCAATGAATTAGCTTTCTTATGGTGGTCTTACATGTTTAATATTATTGGTTTTCCAAAAGCCATTATCTCTGATAGGGATCCAAAATTCATTTCTGAGTTTTGGATCTCTTTGATGGATATTTGTGGCTGTGAGTTTAAATTGTCTACAGCTCACCATCCTCAGACTGATGGTCTAGCTGAAAGAATGATTCAAACTCTGGAAGATATGATTAGAAGTTATTGTGCCTTTGGTTTAGAATATAAAGACAATGACAGATTTACTCATGATTGGGTCACTCTTTTTCCTGGTCTTGAATTTGAATATAATAGCACTGTTCATTCTGTCACTGAGAAAAAGCCTTTTGAGCTTTGGTTAGGTTATGTCCCAAACACTCCTGCTCAGATTCTCAATAATAAATTACCTAAGTTGGAACTACACCCTGGTGTAAAATCTTTTATGCAAATGCAACAGCTATGCAGAAAACATGCTCAGAGTTGTATTGATAAAGCATTTGAATATGAAAAGAAAAGATGGGATAAATCCCATAAAGAATACACATTTAACAAGGGTGATGAAGTGTTGATCTCTACTGTCCATTTCAATTTACAAGGTAACCACAAATTAAAAGATCTTTTTGTAGGACCATTTGTTGTTAAAAGAATGGTTGGTGATAATGCAGTAGAAGTTGTATTGTATTCTCCATATGATAGGAAACATCCTGTCTTTCCCATTTCTTTGCTTAAGCCTTATAATTCCAACAGTGACTTATTTCCAAAAAGAAGACGAAGACCTAAGAAGAACCCTCAGGAAGTCACAGAAACAGCAGAAATTGATAAAATTCTCAATGATAGAATTATCACTTCTGAAAGAGGTACTGAATATTTATTGAGATATAAGAACAAATCATCTGAACATGATGCATGGATACCTGGCAAGGAAATTTCAAATCTGCCTACTCTGTTGAAAAAATACAAAAAGAAAAAATCTTAGCATTTTTTTTATTGTTTTTTTAGAGTGAGGGAGTGTCAGCCAGGCTATTCCAGGAGTCCAGTAAATGATATGTAACTTATAAAACCTGAAAGAGTGGGTAAGAATTGTATTTAATGAATATAAATTAATATTTTATTGCATAATAAATTTATATAAGTATTTTATTATATACAAGTGTTATATTAATTTTATTGGTTATATAAATTTTTATATACATTTAAATTGAACATAATATAATATATTCTACAAATAATGGCGCATTTTTATGTTATTTAATAATTATAAATTTATATTTAATTAATTGAAAAACATATATTATAATTATAAGTGTAAAATTGACTTATAATATATTTAAATTAATTATTTAAATTTATATATTAAATAACACCTTTCATATAATACTAAACAATAATTAATGACGATTCTTTTGACCTTTAATTGTGTCAGGAAAAACCAATTAATTAATACTAAATTGAGATTAATTACATGTTTTGTTGCGTCAAAGTATTTTTTGTTTCACTTAAAATATCCTTAAATCAGACTGTACCATCTGTTTGGAATTATTTTTCTCATAGTTCCTATGTTCCAATCTTGTTTAGTTATTCACTATTTTTACTTACTAATTTGGGAATTAATGGCGGGAAAATTGGATTCTTAATTGGGGTTTTAATTATTTGTTTCATATTTTTCTCTAATTGTTATGTTTCATTTACTCTTTGATATATTTGTTTTATTCTATTCTAATTATTGTATTTACAAATATAGTGGCGCTTCAGAGGACCCATTGCCTATAAAAGGGCCTTGGATAATCCCCTGTAGCATCATCACTTATTATACACTCCACAAATTAAATACAATTTTATTACGTTTATATTCTTTTTATTAGTAATACAATTCTAATTAAAATTCTATATAACAATTTAAAGGTTGCTTTAAGTCTGATAGTAATTAAAAGTGTTTGACGCGCAGAACCCTTACCTTAAATAATATTATTATTAATAAAGCCTAAGTTTTTGTCATCTCTCAAGTTACTTGCCGTTGTTTTCCTTTTAAATAAATTAAATACTCTATTACAGTTTATTTCTTTTATTTTTTCCCTTGTCCTCCTCCTTTTCTCCTCCTTTTCTCCTCTTTTCCTTACCTTCTTCTAGACGACTGACCGACAAGATCCCTTAAGGAGTTTGGAAGTTTGTAAAGAATCATTTCTTTCCAGAAATAATGATTCATTTTTGGATCAATAGCTCTTAAAATTTTTGTTGAGGTAATTTATAACTATATTTCAATTTATAAACTCTCTGAATGAGGTATTGCTAGTCAGAACCAGGTTCTCCATCAAAATTAGATATCTGTCTACTTTTGGCCAATTTTTCTGATGAGAAGAATAATCTCATTTATTAAGGGACTATTCAATGCTGAGAATTTCTTGTAGTCTAGAAAGATTCTCAGAGAACTCATTATGAAAAATACTATTTTTTTTCAAGAAAATTAATATTATCAAGACTCAGTGCCCTTTCATTACCTTTAAGATATTTATTTACTGGCTCATTTCTAGTAATATTCTGTGGAATTTTATAATGAGATAGACCAGGTACTGATTCATGTATAGGAGGTGTTGAAATTCTTTCAGACCTCATGTTTCTCAAAGATTCATCCATGATACTTAATTTTTCTCTTAAAGAGACCCAACTGTTTCTATTTTATCATTCAAATTTTTCAGCTCAGCTTTACAAAAACTAAAATCATTTTAAAGGCAGAATTTTCTTGAAGAACATTTTCAATTAATCAAAGCTGTAATTAACTATAAAACTTTTATATATTTGTTACCTTATACTCCATATCTTTTTTCAGAGCTGTTAAATGAATAACTTTATCACTTAAATATTGGTTTTCCTGGATCATGTTTATCATTTTATCTTCCAATTCATCACAGCTCTCCTGTCATTGAATATTAAATTTATCTTGAGCTCTAGTTAAAGAACTAAAGTTTAATTTTTAGCTATTAATTTTATTAACTATGTCAGCCAGGCTACTAGACTTAACTGGTAAAATAATTAATTATTTTACTGAGTTGAAGACACACCCCTTCTTCTTACTAATAATTAATTATCTACTTAGGTATTACTTACAATTAACTAATTAAGTACAATAAGTAGTATAATTAATTAGTATAAATAAAATGTCCCTTACACTTTTACTCCCTAACACCGTGCTCAATGGTATAAGTCAATGGGAATAGAATTTAATAATAAAATTATAATAAAAAAACATTAAAAAATTATATTACCTCAGTGAGAGATCTGGAATCCCGTGAAAGTAATATAATTACTTAATTATTGTGTAATTAATTGTGACAGTCCAAGGAACTCAAACTTTATTGATAATAAATTTGATGTCCTTGTTGATGTACCAGTTTATTTAATTCTTATGTCATATATGTACTCCTTTCAGTCATTCTTTTTCTCACATTCTTACAATACATGGT
This sequence comes from Hemileia vastatrix, assembly GCA_030280995.1. Classification (NCBI taxonomy): domain Eukaryota; kingdom Fungi; phylum Basidiomycota; class Pucciniomycetes; order Pucciniales; family Zaghouaniaceae; genus Hemileia; species Hemileia vastatrix. Next base: position 27,015,280 of record JASXTE010000015.1, read on the forward strand.
GTAAATTCTGTATATTTTATTCCCTCATGTTTTGCCTATAAAAGGTCTCTTACTTTGTGCTTTTCAATTCATTCTTTTATCACTTACATTATTATTACAATTACAACACTACAATTATTTCTATATTTTATAACTTTAGTATTTACAACAGCGTAATTCTAATCTATAATTTATATTGATATCCTAAATCTACCTCTTATATTTGAGTAAATTAATCAAATTGATTTTAGAAATACGTACCTTTTGTTGAGAGACCTTTAAACCCTTAAATATCCTGTGAAAGCCTCAAACTAAGCTTCTAGACCAAAAGTACCCCTTGACAAACTATGTCTTTCATCACTTTTGCTACCTCAGCATCCTTAATTTTATCCAAATTAGTAGAATTAATCAAAATTCTTATTGCGATTGTCTCAAGTAATGCAACTAGCTCATCATTTTAACTGCTCTTTCTCAATTCATTAATATATGGATTTAATTCAGATGTTGAAGTTAAATTAATATTATCATCAAGAGAAATTTTTTAGGTATATCTTTAGATAAAATACAATCTTATCATTATTATTGTTTACAGGATTAACAGTAGTACCATTACTATCATTCCATTTACCTGAAGATGAAGCATTATTAGTGAGAGTTGAACTAATATAAAAATCAGCAGCACTTACCATGGCTTCTGAGGTCCCACTGATTTTCCCTTCTTCTCACTGCAGAAAGTTAAATGGCACCTGCTAGCAGGTGCCTATCGCTTTATTCAGTTTTGATTTAAGAGTAAATTTAATTTGAGGTTGCGCAAGCTAGTGTGATCATTTTTCAGTGCTCAATCTTTCCAGAATAACTAAAGCTGAGCTTAAATTGAGTTATGTTAAATATAGGGATTGGCACCTGCTATAAGGTGCCCATTTTTTTTCTGGTGTTTTTTTGTGGTAAGGATGAGAAGGGGGAGGATGTTGGTAAATTTTCCTGGAAAGACTTTCCAGGGCTTGGTCTCAACTGTCCTTCCAATTTTTCTGGTACCACTCCTACTGCCACTTGGGAACTACCATTTCTTTGTGAGAAGGAGTTGGAGGTGGTTTGATTTGCTGCAACTGAGGGTAATTTGGTTGAGCTTGGATTTTCACAGAGGAGGTATAGGTTTTGCAACTTTTTTTGATACATGTCTTGAACCATCTTCTCTAGTCTTACCAATCTTTCTTGAATTTTTCAAAATTGGGATACTATTATGGTTTGGGTTGAGAGGTGAGGAGGAGGAGGAGCTCTATGGGTGCTATGCATTGTGCAAGACAGAATAGGGGATACTTCATAAAGGTTTTATATGGGTAAAGCGCTGTGGAGAGCTCCCCATTGGACAACTTATATAGTAATCTAATTACTCTCTAGTCTCACTACTGTATTAGCATAGTCAGTCCCGTTTTCCCTCACTTTTTTTAGTCCCAACATAGTCAGTCTAGTTTGCCTCACTTCTGTATTAGCATAGTCAGTCCCATTAAAAGGCTAGTGCCAGCGCTAGTAGTAGTCCACCTTCTCAGGTCATAACAGATACCTCCTTCTGAAAGGAATTCAACTTTTGGTTCATGCTGGATACTTTATTTTCCAGAGGAATTTTTTTTATTTTAAATCCTGTTGGAAAATCTTCTACCCCCAATGGTTGAATCTTGGTTTCTTGAAGATTGTCTACTGGTTTTGAGTATTGACTTCTGGATGAACCTGTGGTGGAGCTACCTTTTCTTCCAGACGGTCCTCTCCTCCCTTGATAATTATGTCCTTTTAAAGATCTATAAGAGCTAATTTTTCCCTGATTTAATCTTCAGGAACTTACTTCATCATAGTCTATTTAAATTTTGCTTGTACCCATTTTTTTAATTAAATTACTAAAATAAAAAAATATTTTTTTCCAGTATTTATGAGAATAAATAATTTTTATTGGTTAAGTATTACCAGAAAAAAATATTACAAGTTATTGAAACATATCAAAAGTATTAAATACCCCTAGTAACAATTTTAATTTTGACAGAATATGAACTTGAAAGTTTATTGGTAATATATCTCTAAAAAATTATTAATTTATTTATTATTTAATATTTTATCTTGTTCAAAAATAAAAAATCTGAACAAAAATAAAATATTTAAAATAAAAGTAAATTAAAAAAACAATGAAAATTTTAATTTTAAGGGAAAAATTTATATGTACCTAGAATATAATGATTCCAAATGTACTTTAATTCCTTTAACATGATTTGCTAATATTCTTGAGCTAAGAAAAAATTAAAAATTAGTTAGTATTTATAATTTATCTTTGCTTTATTACAAATATAATGATTTTACAAAAAATCAAAATTTTATAAAAAAATGAAAAAAATTTTGTACTATTTGTAAAAAAGTGTAAATGGCTATAAGATATAACTATTCCACTTATATTTCTTCAGTACCAATTAATTTATAACATGAAAAATACTTTTTGTATTTAATTCACAAAATATTATGTTTGTGTTATTATTATTTTTCTTATTTGTTATTTTGATACTGGATAAAAATGGACTGGAATAGTTTTTCACTGCTTATATTTTTTATCTTTTAAGTGTGAACATATTTTTATTAAAACATTCAAGTCTTCCTTCTAACAGCTACTCACTGTGGTTTTTCCAGGTAAAGTGTTCAGTGTGCTTTGAATAAAAGTAGGATCTTTATATCATTAGTATTTATTCCAAAAACACCTTACTAATCATTATGAGCTGCAATAATTTAAAAACTTTTTTATTTCCTTTTTAGAGACTCCAATTGTAACCCTTGAAAAATGGAAAGAAAATTGACCTCCTGGTCAAAAAAAACTAATAAGTTTTTCTTTGCCCTTGGAACAATTTTCATACAAAAGAAATGATTATGGGGCTTTGGTTGTTGAGAAGGAATTTATTCAATCCATGCAACATATTTTATGATTCAATTCCATAATGTGGTGAAGCTTCCAATGGGTGGTGATGTTTTGACTTAGGAAAGACCCCCAATTGTCAAGGATAGGTAATATTTAAAGGATGTAAATTTCTGGGTTCACGATAGAAGGGACTAGATATAGATTACTTCAAAAAATAACTAGTAACTAGAATTTATGTATAGTATTTATAAATTAATTAAACTAATTGATAGTAATATAAGATAAAATATATAACCATTTCATTCCAATTGATGCCCCTTTTATACCCAAAAAAATACCAAAATATGGATTAAGATGGAAAAACTATTTCAAATAACTAAATACCGACATTTCTAGAAAAATGAAAATAATAAATAAATACACATGAACTTGGAAAAAAACTGAAAATTTATGTATTTTACTAAAATAGTGAGTGTAGAAATTCTCACTCTGTGTATACTAACACGTACAATGTTACCTGATAGATAGAAATAATAGGTAATTTAAATAAGAATGGACAACAAGGATTTAAGGGATGAGGGGAATTCGGGACTAAGAAGGACATAGGGGGACTATAATGTAAGTAGGAAGGGAAGAATCAATAAAGTAAAATAAATAGGGAGAAAAGAATGGATGATGCATTGCTGCAGTAGAGCACACTAACAATGTTACCTAATAGATAAAAATTATTGGTAAGTTAAATAAGAATGGACAACAAGGACTTAAGGGACAAGGGGGACTTGGGACTAAGAAGGAAAGAGAGGGACTATAATGTAAGGAGGAAGGGAAGAATCAATAAAGTAAAATAAATAGGGAGAAAAGAATGGATGCAGAATCAGGAAGATTTTTGCATCCATACATAATGCTTGAATATCACATTGTTAGGTTAAAGGTTAAAAATTAGGTTAAGGAAATTAATAATGTGGTGTTGTAGAAAATCCTATAGTACTAGCTATAGGCCTTGACCAAGGGAGTTGGAGTAAAACTAAGAGATAACCCCCTGTCCCTTTGAGAAAAACCAAGTGAGATTATTTTGCTACAGAAAATTAGAGACTGTTACAATCCCCCCTTCTAAAAAACTCCCTTACTGCTTTACAAGTCAAGATAGTAGCTAATGACAGACCACTGAGAACAAAAGAACCTGAAAACCTGAAATGCAGAGAAATCCACACCAAAAACCAAAGACACAGTGCACTTGTTGCACAAACACAGCAAAAATACTTGATGTAGGTTGCAAAGCTAAAACAGAGAAATCAGTTTCCAAAGTTAAGTTAAATGGAGAACTAACCTTGCAACAAACACAGCCAATTGTGGCCAAAAAACAGTGAAAACTGAGCGAGAAACAATGATTTAACTACCAGTGTAGACAATCCTATAGTACTAGCTATAGGCATGGGCCAAGGGAGTTGGAGTTAAACTGGAGAGAAAAACCCCTGTCCCTTTGAGAAGTACCAGATGAGATTTTTTTGCTACATCAAATAAGAGAATGTTACAATACCCCTTCCAACATACTTCATGACTGCTTTACAAGTCAAGACAGTAGCCAATAGCAGACCACTGAGATCCAAAGAACCAGAAACCTTAGATGCAGAGAAATGCACACCAGAAACCAAAGACACAGTGCACTTGTTGCACAAACACAGCAAAAATACTTGATGTAGGTTGCAAAGCTACAACAGAAAAATCAGTTGCCAAAGATGATTTATAAGAAGAACTAACCTTGCAACAAACACAGCCAATTATGGCCAAAAAACAGTGAAAACTGAGTGAGAAACAATGATATAACTACTGGACGGTAGTATGATAATTATGGTTTCCCCAAACTGTCTTTTTCAGTTTATACACACAGACCACCACCTAAAAGATCCATGCACAGCAACAAATTTGGCGCTTTTGACAGCAAAATCTAATAAAGCCCTCTGGAAAAGCTCCCCAGCCTTCTATAACCAAGACAGGCAAGCCTCCTGACATTGGGCAGCCCGTGTAGAAGCGGACAGACCTCCCTGAAGCCAGAAAACTACCAAAAACCTCCAATAAAGCACAAAATACTTGGAAAAATCCACCACAACTTCTAAAACCCTTAAAACACAAAATTAAGCTGTGACAACATTGAGACATAAAATATAGAGCCAAATTAGCTCTAATTAATGGTTCCAAGCACTTAACCTTAAGTCTTAAGGTTAGCCTGTAAAACATGAAAAACAAAATTTAACAGCTATCTTTTAGAAATGAAAAATGAGGAAACAACCCCTTAAAACTTAGAATATGAAAAATTTCAACACGAAATAAAATATAGAGAAAAACCGGGGCTATCCAATGGTAGTACCCAAACCTATAGCTCCAATATTCTCTGAATAAAACTAAAATAACACCTAATTCTTCAACCAATTTCAATTAAGACATACAAAAACAGAGCCAAAAAGACCAACAAAGGCCTCTTCCAATGTTGGAAGACCACACCAGATGGTTGTCTTATAATTAAAGTTTCCCCAAACTGTCTTATTCAGTATTTACACACAGACCACCTATCTAAGATCCATGCACAGTGACTAATTTGGCACCTTTGACATCCAAATTGAATAAAAACTCACTATAAATGCTCCCCAGCCTTCTATAACCAAGGCAGGCAGTCTGCCCAATGTTGTGTTGCCTGCCTAGAGATGGGCGGACCTCCCTGAAGCCAAAAACCACCAAAAAAAATCTAATAAAGCCCCAAATACTTAAAAAAATCCACCACAACTACTAAAACCCTTTAAACACAGAATTCAGCTATGACAACATTGTGACATAATATATAGAGCCAAATTAGCTCTACTAAATGTCACTAAGCTCTTAAACCTTAGACTTAAGGTTAGTCCACAAAACACAAAAAACAAAATTAAACAGCTATCTTATAGAAATGAAAAATGAGAAAATTACCCCTTAAAACTTGGAATATGAAAAATATCATCAACTTCAAATATAGAGAAAACCCAGGGCTATCCAATGGTAGTACCCACATACCCATAGTCCCAATATTCACTGAATAAAACAAAAACAACACCTAATTCTTTGACCAATGTCAGTTAAGACATACACAAACAGTACCAATCAGACCAAAAAAGGCCTCTTCCAATTTTGGAAGACCACATTCTCCCTCCGATTAAAATTTCCACATTCTCCTTCATCAGATCCGCCATATTCAGCTTTCTTTCAAAATCTGCCTCTGACATTGGCCCTTGCCAATACTGCATTGACAATAATCTGATCTGCACCATCACACCACCAGCTCATCCATACAGAACCTCCGGTGATGTCTTTCAATCTAGAAAGAATACTTGCTACAGACCTGGTCCATTATCATCTTCAACAGATTCTGTCACGTTCCACATGACACTCTAGGCAGAAGCAGCTCATTAAATAAATAAAACAGAGGTCTAAATCCATACTCGAAGCGCAGAAAGCAATTATACATAGCAACTGCAACTTTCCTTTGTGTACTCACTATTCAACCGCACTAGTCTAAACTCTAAATCTAAATTAGTCAATCTCTCAATAGTGTGTCTTAGTCTTTTTCTCAATAAGCAACACACAGTGCAATAGTCAATGTAATAGTCCGCTAAAAAGGTTTATTAAAGTATCTGTGGGTTATTAAAAAGGGGTAGTGAGCATGGACGGAATGGTTAGTGGAGGATTAAAGGGTTAACGGATGTTAGTGAGGAGGGCCCAGGTGTAACGGGTGTAATTTTGGTGGTCTGCGGTGTGCGGAATGATGAATGGGTATGAGGTCAATGAGAGGAGGGGTTGGATTTTGGTTTGACATTCTTTAGAATTAAATTATAAAACATATATATAGTTAATAGTGGTAAAACTTAAGGTTAAATCATTAATATTGTATCTTTCCTTATTTTCTAAGTAATCATTTCTCAATCTTAAATCTTTGATTATTGAGTTTCCAACCCTTTGTGAGATCTTAGGAATATTAATATTACCTTTAAATTATATTAGAATTCTTCTCGAACATATCTCCAAGCAGTAGCTCTTTCCTTGAGTCATCTTCAAATCACTTCCTTGAAAATTTCCTCTGTGCTTCGAAGAAGTTTCTAAACTATTCTCCTCATCTCACTTCCAGGAACAACCTCGACCTTGTGCGTAGGTTTTCCGGTGACAGTATATTTTAATTCTCCGTAGTTCTCATTCTTTCGCACTACTACATCCTTCTTTCAGGTGTTTTAAATTCTTTAAATGGCACCTGTTCAACGCACTCCTCCTACGGGCGCTACTACTAGGGCTTGCGCCAGAGGCAGGCCAACAGCTACATGGCCTGTTTCCCGCACTCACTCCTTGGAACCTCTCAATCTTAGGGAACGGGGACATTCAGTCCAATCTGTAGAATACATCCCCCAGGATTTTTATGATTCTAGTGAGGAAGAAGAAGGAGAAGATACAATGCATGAGGCACCATCCACCCCTGCCACTCACCCTTCTGGTCAGCCTTTGGAACCTGGACCATCTAATTCGCTGGAAGACTTCATGAGACTTTTCATGAAAACTCTTTCCAATCCAACGTCTTTGAAGGATCTAAATTTAAAACTCCTTCCATGAAATCTCCTGATAAATTTGATGGAGAACATCCAGACAGATTGTGGCCCTTCTTGCAGACCTGTAAGCTCCTGTTCCATAACAACCCTTGAACCTTCAATAACGACTGCTCAAATGTTGTTTATGCTTCTTCATTCCTAGCCAGAAAAGCAGCAAGATGTTTTGAACCTTATCTTCTCATGCTCTCTTTGACAGAAACCCACCTACTTATTAATAACTGGGAAAAGTTCGAAGACCAGCTCTTTACATTTTTTGGTGACCCTAATGAAACTGACAACGCAGAAATTGAATTGGATTTCCTTTGCATGAGTGATAATGGTAAAGCCTCTGAATATATCTTGAACTTCAGAGCACTTCAAACTCGAGTAGGTTGGAATGATGCTGCCCTTAAGTATCATTTCAAAAAGGGACTTGCTTTGAGGATTATGGATCAATTAAATCTTCATGGTCAGAAAATGATTTAATGGATCAAACCCTCAAACTCGACGGCGTTTACCAAGGACAACTACAACATTGTCGATACGCCAACAAATCTCAAGGCCTAAATTTTAAATTGGGACCTTCTTCACACCCACAGACAACTCAACCCTTCTTGACTCAATCCAAAACCAATAAGGGAAAGGATAAACCTCAACCAAAAGGCTCGACCCCAGGCAATATCAGCAAAGTACTGGATCCAAAAGGGGAACTTAAAGAGCTGAGAGGAAGAGGCAAACATATAATGGGTTATGTATGTATTGTGGGGGTAAGTACAAGCTAAAAGATTGTGTAAAGTTGAAGGAAAGAGAAGGTACTAGTTAAAGGTCAAAAAACTAGTAGATAGTTTACTTGTGTGCAAAGCAAACTATCTTATCTCTCCCAGTGCACAGAACCTCCATGTCTTAAGGACTGGAGTTGCCTTAAACCGCTTGAGATTCATTCTTTTCAAGGAGGATACCCCCTTCAGTTGTCTTATAGACTCTGGAGCTTCAATTTCTTTTGTCAGTTTATCTTTTGATGAGAAGTTAAAACTGACATTCACAGATATCGATTGAACTCCAATATATTTGGTTAAATCAGAGGAACCCAAATATTGGGTAAGTAAGAAAGTTTTATGGGTTTTCAAATTTCCAAACTTTCCCCCCTTCGAGTGGGAATTATCAGTCTTGGACGCCCAAAGAATGGACGATACCCTCCTTGGCCATGACTTTTTAACGCATTGGAATCCTGAAATTGATTGGTCATGGGGATTGATCACCCCAGGCACTAAGTATATTTATAATTCTTCAATGCAGGTCAATAGGGAGTTAAACAACCCCCCTTACAATGTCCTGCTAGAGGACAAATCTCTTCCAGATGACTTGCAAGCATCTGATCTTTCTCTAAATGAGCAATTGGCTAACTCTTCTAGCTTGATCACTTCACTCAAAGAGGATTTAAATTGCCTCAAAGTAGTTGAATTATGCTCTCTCAATTTGGGTCTTCCCTTGACAGACTCTCTCGAAGATGATGAGGACGACCAAATTAATGTTGAAGCCATTAATTCAACTCTACTGGAAATCTATCATAATTTCCTTGATTTTTTCTCAATCCGCAAGGCGGATAAGTTACCACCTCATCAACCCTACAACCATCAAATAGAGTTAATAGGTCCAGTACCTCCAGAAGGTCCTGTCTATTCTTTGTCGAAGGACAAATCTTAAGTTCTTTGAGACTACATTGCAGAGAATGCAGCCAAAGGTTTCAGCAGAGCCAGTAAACCTCCAACCGGCTCCCTTGTTATTTTTTTAAACAAAAAAGACAGTAGCCTTATGTTGTGTTTTGACTATAGAAAGCTCAACACAGTTACATAGAAGAATGCATATCCAGTTCCTCCTATGTCATTGCTTCTTACCCTTTTTAATGGTGCTGATTTCTTTTCTAAAATCAATCTTAGAGGTGCTTATAATCTTATTCAAATTGCGGAAGGTCATGAACCACTGACTGAGATGTGCACTAGATTTGGTAGTTTTGAATATTTAGTAATGCCTTTTGGATTATGTCTTTTCAAACTTTTGTTAATGACATCTTTCAATATTTTGTCAAACAATTTGTGGTCGTCTACTTAGACGATATTTTAATTTTCTCGAAGACACTGGATGAACATATTCATCATGTTCGACAGGTTCTAAATTGCTTTGAGATCAGGGTCTCTAGGCCAAGCACAATAAATGTGAATTCCATCTTAAATCTATTGATTTTTTGGGTTTTACATTATCCACTGATGGTTTAGTCATGGACAACAAAAAGGTCCAAAACGTCCTGGAATGGCCTGAGCCCAAAACCGTTAAATCCCTCCAAGGATTTTTGGGTTTTGCCAATTTATATAGAAGATTTATTAAATATTACTCTAAAACTATTTCCAATATTACTTCTCTTCTTAGAAAAGATATTCCTTTTGTTTTTACTTCTACAGCACAAAAGGAATTTGAAGTATTGAAGACTGCATTTACCACAGCTCCAATTCTTTGACACTTTGATCCTTCTGCTTTGACAATAGTCAAGACAGGTGTTAGCAATTATGCTATTGCAGGGGTCATTTCTCAATTCAATACTGGAACAAAATTGTTTCATCCTGTTGCTTTCAAGTCAAGCAAACTTATTGCAGCAGAATTAAATTACGAAATTCATGACAAGGAGCTTTTAGCTATTATCCATTGTCTTAAAAAATGGTGCTCTTTTCTTCTCAGCCTAGATAGTATTTTCAAATCCTGACTGACCATAATGCTTTGAAATACTTTATGTCTTCCAAAGTGTTAACCAGGTGTCAAGCCAGGTGGGCTGAATTTTTGTCTGAATTTCCCTTTTCTCTTTCCTATTGCCCAGGTAAGAACTGCATTGTCCCAGATATCCTGTCACGTTGGGACGACGTTTACCCACAGCAGGGGGCCCATTTTCTGACAAAAAACCAGCAAATGTGAAATCAATTTTCAACGAATCAATGTTAATGCCTCATCAACTTAATTTGATGACAATTCAATCTTTTCAAAATCCACTATCCAACATCCTCGAAGCTCAGTCGAAGGACAATTATTGTTTAGGGATAAAAGACAAAATACTCTCAAAGCAAGGGGCCAAAAGATTTAGTATTAAATGAGGTCTATTAGTTTTCAAAGGTAGAGTAGTCATACCCGACAATAATGAAATAAAATTATGGATTTTCAATAGTCAATATGATTCTCCATTAGCTGGTCATTTTGGGGTTGATAAAAACTAGCAGTTAATTGCGAGAAATTTCTTCTGGCCAGGAATGACCAAAGAAATTAAGGCCTATATAAGATCTTGTTATGAATGTAATAGAAATAAGGCTCCCCGTCACCAGAAGAATGGGTTGCTTCAACCACTTCCTAGTCCCTCTAAACCTTGGGAATCCTTATCAATGGATTTTATTTCTCAACTTCCTCTTTATAATAATTTTGATGCTATATTAGTAATAGTAGATAGATTTTCAAAGATGTCTATTTTCATTAAAACCACTACTACTGCTACAGCATAAGATTTTTCAAAATTGTTTCTAGAATATGTATTTTCCAAACATGGCTTACCAAGTGATATTATTTCAGATAGAGGCTCATTGTTTGTATCCATATTCTGGACTCAATTTTGTCGACAACTCAATATCACGAGGAATCTCTCCACAGCCTATCATCCTGAAACCAATGGGAAAACAGAAAGGGTCAACCAAATCCTCGAACAATACCTTCGAATGTATGTCAGTTACCAACAAGACGATTGGACCACATGGTTACCATTGGCCAAATTTGCTTATAATAACTCGACTCATTCTTTGACACGACAATCTCCCTTCAAAAATGTTTATGGAAGACATCCTTGATTCAACTCAATTGATGTAGGAACTAGTCATTGTGCGGAACATTATCTTCGAACCATATCACAACTCCAAGAAGAACTTAAATCAAATTTGGAATTAGCGATTGAAAGGTACAAGGAACAGGCCGACAAAAATTGACAATCTGCTCCTTCTTTTAAACCAGGCGACAAAGTATGGCTTGACGCACAAAACATTCAAAGAACTCGACCATAAAAGAAACTGGCTGAAAAACGCTTGGGACCATTTGAAATAGACTCCGAAGTCTCTAAAACTGTATTTTGACTCAAGCTACCTCCAAAATGGCAGGCTATTCACCCTGTTGTCCACGTATCTCTCCTGGAACTGGCTTGAGAAACATACCCGTGCAGGAACCAACCTCCTCCGGAACCGGTCGAAGTAGAAGACCATCTAGAGTGGGAAGTAAGCCGTATCCTTGATTCAAGAATGCACAAGGGGAAACTTCAATACCTTGTAGAATGGGAAGGCTTCCTCAATGACTCAGACAAAACATCCTGGGAACCAGCCATCAATGTTTCTAACACCCCTGAACTCCCAAAATCTTTTCATCTTAAATATCCTTTAAAACCAAAACCTTAGAACTCTCTTTTATTCTTTTTTCTTCTTTCTCTTTTTCTATTTTCTTTTCTTAAAATTCTAAAACTCCTTCTCTTCTAAAATCCTTACTCTGTTTTTTCTTCTCTTCTTTCTTCTTCTCAAAAGTTTTTTTTTCAACCTTCTTTTAAAAATAAATAAATAGAATAAAATAAAAATAAAATAAAATAAAATAAACTAAAATCAAAATTATGTTAAAAAAAAAAAAAGTAAAATTAAAATTAAAATTTTAAAATTCATTCAAATAAAATCTTAAAAAAAAAATTCAAAAATTTCATTAATTTTCTTTTCTCTTTTCAAACTTTTCTTCTTTCCCTTATTTCTTTTTCTTTGAACTATCAAAATTTTTTACAAACTCAATACAACAATCTTTCACAAACTTCAACCTTTAAATCTCTCTTTTAAAAATTCTTCGAACAGATTACTTCTTTCTTTCAAATTCTTTTTTTTTTCAAAAAAACTCTTTTTCTTCTTTCTTTTCAAATAACCAAAATTCCTAAAAAACTTCAATAAATAAACTTTCATGAATAACAAATTTTTTCTCTCATTAAATTTTCATCTCAAACAAAAAATTTTTCAATCAACTATTTCTTTTTTCTTACTTAAATTTTTCTTTTTTCAAAACTTAAAACTAAAATTCCCTCAATTTAACATTCTTTCTTTTCTTCTTTCAAAATTTAAAAAAAAATTATTTATATCTTTTCTTTTCTTTCCTTCTCTTTTCTTTTCTTTTCTCAAAATCTTATAAAATATATATCAACATTTTCAATTAAAACAACAAAATAAACGATAAATAAATAAATAAACAAATTACTATCTATTTTTTTCCCCCTTCCTCTTTCTTTCTTTCTTTTCTTTTTCCTTTCATTTCAAATTTTCTCCTGTATTTTCTCCCGAACCAACTTCTTCATTTTTTCCAAAACCACTCTTATTTCCTTCCTACATTTCTCAAATATATCCTCCCCCCCTATTGGTACCACTTCCCCAATTTCTAGTAATTCTTTGGCCACTTTGAAGGAGGCAGCATCGACAATCTTATCAACCTCACCGCTTAAATATTTGATGAATCAAGTTTGTTGACCTTGTCGAGGTTTCTTTGACCATACCTGGTTGAGAGTCTCTTTGTTTTCCTCCCTCAAATCAACCACTGGTTGATTTGCCTCAACTGGCAGCAATGGCGCAGCTTCCACATTCGGAGCCTCCGCAATGACATCTGAACTCTAAAACATAGGTCATCAGTAACAAAATTTTTTAAAATAAAAAGAAGAACAGACTTACTTCAAACAATGGGTCAGCTTCTAAGAATAACTTTGGGGTGACTTCCGCTGTCACTTCCTTCTCCTCTTTGTCATCCTTGATTCCCATCTTCCGCTTCTTCGGTGTCCGTCTCGAAATAGGGATTTCATCCTCATCCTCTTCAACTAATTCATCTATCTCTTCTTTGACCCCTCGTTTTTTACTTGTGGCCGGGGTTACCCAGGTTGCCACAGTATCTTCAACCTCCTCCTCATTCTCTCCCACCGACTGATCGTCCCCAACCAATACATCCCAAATATCTTCAACCACCTCTTTGGTTTTTGGTATTACCCAATATTTGGTTTTCGTAAATTGACGCTTGATGTCCATATTTTTTGACAAGGCATCACACGCCACCTGTCTCCAGCGGCAAAACTTGCATTTCTGGCGAGGACCTCATGTCGCCGTGCTTTCAACACAGAAGTATTCCATTGATTCGCAGGCTGTGCATGCTTGAGAATACTGCCGGGTAATGATTCCACCATCTGCTTTAGGGTTTGGAGGCGTGGGAGTCAATAGGACAAGTTGACATAATAAAATAATTAAAAAACAAGAGGGAGAGAAAGTAGTGTGGGAAATTATGTCTTACACTCAACAGAGCTTGCGTTTTTATACCCGGGCATCTGTCAGGAGCCACGTGACACTCAAGGCAAAAGCAGCTCATTAAATAAATAAAACAGAGGTCCAAATCCATACTTGAAGCGCAGAAAGAAATTCTACATAGCAACTGCAACTTTCCTTTGTGTACTCACTATTCAACCGCGCTAGTCTAAACTCTAAATCTAAATTAGTCAATCTCTCAATAGTGTGTCTTAGTCTTTTTCTCAATAAGCAACGCACAGCACAATAGTCAATGTAATAGTCCGCTAAAAAGGTTTATTAAAGTATCTGTGGGTTATTAAAAAGGGGTAGTGAGCATGGACGGAATGGTTAGTGGAGGATTAAAGGGTTAACGGATGTTAATGAGGAGGGTCCAGGTGTAACGGGTGTAATTTTGGTGGTCTGTGGTGTGCGGAATGATGAATGGGTATGAGGTCAATGCGAGGAGGAGTAAAGGATATAAAAGGGGCTGGATTTTGGTTTGACATTCTTTAGAATTAAATTATAAAACATATATATAGTTAATAGTGGTAAAACTTCAGGTTAAATCATTAATATTGTATCTTTCCTTATTTTCTCAGTAATCATTTCTCAATCCTATATCTTTGATTATTGAGTTTCCAACCCTTTGTGAGATCTTAATAATATTAATATTACCTTTAAATTATATTAGAATTCTTCTCAAACATATCTCGAAGCAGTAGCTCTTCCTTTAAGTCATCTTCAAATCACTTCCTTCAACATTTACTCTGTGCTTCAAAGAAGTTTCTAAACTATTCTCCTCATCTCACTTCCAGTAACACCCTCGACCTTGTGTGTAGGTCGTCTGGTGACAGATTCACCTCCACCTCAACCTGGTTTATCTTCCACCAGCAGCAAAAAATCTGGGCCATTCATCCTGATACCCAAATTAGTCAACAAACTACACCCTTCAGAAAAACCCACTATAGCAACCAATTCCACCATGCTTGGTCCATCTGATGGTAAAAACTTTTATTCCCTTCTTCTACTTTTGAAAAAACTGATGACTTCTCAGTTCCTCCATCTTCTGAAAGTGATGATGACAATGTAGGATCCATTGAACCACCAACACCTAACCACTTGCCCACCATTAAGGCAAAGTTACAATAACACTCGTCTGAACAAATAAATCTTCTACTAAACTACTTCAATCCACTGGACCTTGAGAAAAGGAAAAACCTCATCCACCAGTTCAAAGCTAACACTGAAAACTTTGTTTAATCTCTTGATTCTTTCCTGCAATTTCACTCATGACTGAATGTTTGACTTATAAATAAAAATTCTTAACCAACCTCCAGACTTCCTGAATGTAGCCAATCATAAGAAATTCCTCATTTTACAGTCTTGGGGGGCTCATCCTCAGTTTTAAATCTTGGGGGACTAAAAGCCCTCATTTTATAGTCTTGGGGGACTTAAACCTAAAATATAAAGACAGAACCTGAGATCAAACTATTAAAGACTAAAGATATCAAATAAAATTCTGGGTTAACTGTTCTACAGATCAGACAGCTCATCAGCTACCCCCACACTTTCCGTAACTGAATTCATAGAGTCCCCCTTTGGATGCCCTCTTCCAGAATTACACCAACACATATTATCAGTTTATAGTCCTGAAGCACTCAACCATCGAACCATCCTCAGTTTTTAGTCTTGGGGGACTATACCATTTTTCAGTTTAAAGTCTTGATAGTCTGACCACAGTGTTCAGTTTATATTCTTGATGGACTTTCTACACTTTGCATAAAAATAACATAGCCAATTCCATGCACAATACTCCGCAACCACCCTACTCAAATTCCACTTTCTCTTCATCATATACCCATCACTGATAAAAATATTTCTTTTATCTCTTTTCTCTTCATTGTTTTCCCATCACAGATCATGTCCCAATCCCCATATTTTGACCCATCAGACCTTCCTTGTTTCACTGCTCCAAAGTACTATGTTTAAAAACATTTTTTCCACATGTGCAGACCTTGCACTTTCACTCTTCTAACTCCTGAGGCCAAAATCTACAAAAGGTCCTGTGATTCTTGAAACTCCAAAAAGAAAAAAATGTAACAGAGACCCCAATTATCCTATACCAACACCTTCACCCTCACATAAATACATCTCCAGATCCCCTAATAGATCCTAAGAGCTTGGTCCTGCTTTTTAATCTTTATCTTCAGCTCAATCCAGAAGATCACGGCAATCAGTCCACAGAACACTCTCAAAAGGCCTGCTTTATACTATCAAGAAACAGTTTTTATCTCTGAAACTTCAACTCAAACAGCTTCAAAATCAGCTCCAGGCAGCCCACCTGCCTCACCAGGAAACAAAAATCAGGTTCAAAACCTTCAAATTATGCCAGAAAACAGTGAAATTCTGCCAAAAAATTACAATAACTCCACACAACAACCTTCTAGTTCTCCAAGAGCAATGCTCTCAAAATTTCCTATGTCCAAAAATGCCAAAAATTCCAAAACTTCTAGAAGACCTGCCAGAGGGCCGCACAAAGACACCAGAGCACCAAGCACCACTCCCAGAAAAAAATCTCCCTCTCAACCGCAAAGTAAAAGCAACTTCACCTTTCCTCTGCCAGCCAATTATTTGTCTGAGAGTTCAATTTGTTCAATAACTTCATCCAGAAGAGACCAATCAGCTTCTAGGTCACCTTCTGCTACTCCATCCTACAACAGCCCTGGTACTCCACCACCAGCACCCAATAAAACTGAAACAAGCAAAAATATCAGCAATAACAACAAAAACCCTACTGCTCCAACTAGGCCACAGGAATGTCCTCATCCTAGTTCATATTCTCAACACCATTTAGAGGATAACCAAGATAATCCATATCTCCACCTGATTGATCCTCCTACTACCTACATTAAAAAGCCTTCAGCAGTTCAAATTCAGGCCGCTTACATATTTGATGAGCTTCCAATCTGTATGTACCAGATTAATTAATTCAATTTATTCAACATCCTAAGTATGATGTGTTCCAACATGCTTAAGGCCTTTTCTCTTCATGGGAAACTGAATGAAGTTGAGAAGAACCTGAGAAAGAACCTTCTTGACAACCACTGGAAGATGTGCAGGATAATTAATCACACATGCCAAACACTTCATCCCAGCCTCTTCTGCTTCCACCCAAAATGTACCTTCAAATCCAGTTCCTGAACATTACAATCCCCACAATCTCTCCAGGTGACTACACCACAAGGAACACAGTGCTTCCTCCAATCCCAACAAGAAACAAAAACGCCAACATAATCTGGACCAACCTTCAGAATCTATTTCTTCCAGACATTAATTATAGAAAAAAGAAAATAATATAAATTAATAAATAGAGAAACAATAAGAATAAGTAAATATATATAAAAATTATTATTATTATTTTTATTTTTACAGATTACTAATTAAAACTACTAACATACTAAAAAAACTTAAAAATAATTAAACAAAATTGCCCAAAAAATATGAGAGCTGAGAAAATAAAATGAAATAAATAATAATAAGATAAAATAAATAATAATTACAAATGGTATCCCCCAGACAATTAATGAGACTAATAAGGACAGAGATGGAAACGTTACCTGATAGATAAAAAAAATTGGTAAGTTAAATAAGAACATAAAACAAGGACTTAAGGGACAAGGGGGACAAGGGACTGAGAAGGACAGAGGGACTATAATGTAAGGAGGAAGGGAAGAATCAATAAAGTAAAATAAATATGGAGAAAAGAATGGTTGATGCATTTCTGTAGTAGAGCACACGTACAATGTTACCTGATAGATAAAAATAATAGGTAAGTTAAATAAGAGCAGACAACAAAGACTTAAGGGAAAAGGGGGACTTGGGACCAAGAAGGAAAGCTAGGGAGTATAATGTAAGGGGGAAGGGAAGAATCAATAAAGTAAAATAAATAGGGAGAAATGAATGGATGATGAATTTCTGTAGTAGAGCACACGTATGATGTTACCTGATAGATAGAAATAATAGGTAAGTTAAATAAGAATGGACAACAAGGACTTAAGGGATGAGGGGGACTTGGGACTAAGAAGGACATAGAGGGACTATAATGTAAGGAGGAAGGGAAGAATCAATAAAGTAAAATAAATAGGGAGAAAAGAATGGATGCAGAATCAAGAAGGATTTTGCACCCATACATAATGCTTGACTATCACATTGTTAGGTTAAAGTTTAAAAATTAGGTTAAGGAAATTAATAATGTGGCATGTTAACACACCTGCTAATCTTCTAATTTAAAGTAGTTAAAGAAACAAAAAAAATAAAATAACTAGTGAAAAGTATCTATATTGATAGACACCACTCCTTCTTCGCAAGAGAATGTGGTTTCATTATCTTTAAAATAGCTTATTTATTTCAAAAATTAGATGTTGGTATGTAATGGTTGATTTAGGTTGAAATCAGCAATTAATTTTAATCAAATTTACACATGATTAAATTTCTTTTTGAAAAGCACCTTGGCTCCAACACTAGCGTAATTCAAAACAAAAATTCCATGCTGATTCAATGCTGTTCTTATTCAAAGCACTACTTCTACACAAGAAAATTTGGCTTCATTATCTTTAAAATTGCTTTTTTATTTCAAAAACTAAAGGTTGGTATGTGATAGATGATTTGGGTTGAAACAAGAAATTAACTTAAGTGCTTATTTGATCAAAATTAATTGCTGGTTTCGAAGTGCTGATTGGCTCACTTTGATACTCCCTATTATGTTTTTTCCCCTCCTAACCCAACTAGAATGTGAGTTTTGGTCAGCTCTCCTTGTGCATCTGGCCCATTGGATCGTTCCAATTCTGATTCCTCATATTTAGCTGACCTAAACATATATTCTGAGAAAGGTAACAAAGCAAAACATTTTCAGAAGACTTCAAGCTTTCCTGAATTAGTTGTATGCATTACCTCAGCTTTCACCATTTGTTTGGCTTCTTTACCTACCCCCCAGATTAAATCTTGGCATTATTAAGGACATTTTAAATTGAATTAGTTCATTTATATAAGCCACATAAATTGTAGTAATTCTCTTGGCGTATGAACCTACAAGCTGGGCCTTTTCTTCGGTAATAAAATTCCGATCTTTACTTGCCGCGTTTGGCATCCTTGGACCAAATTTAGAAAAAATAAACGTTCCAACAGCTTGTAATTCAATGCGCTTACTAAGGACGAAGATAGATGAGCTCTTTTAAGTGGAATGAAAGGAAGAGAATAGAGAATAACTTGAATTGGCTTGATGAAGGTGAAAGTTCATAAAAAATTAAAAGGAGGAAAATCGACGTCAAGATAAAATTTTAAAAAGGAATGAAAAATAGTTGATGAAGGCCTCCACTTTCATTTTTGTTCGCAATCCTATTTATTCCTTTCACCATTATGTTCCTTCAAACTATTTATTCATTAGGCTCTCTATTCATTCTGATATTAAACAGCTATTTGAGAAAAGCTTGCTGTGTTTTTGTCTTTCATCCCCGCGAAAAACAAGAGTTTAGACCGCTTTTGGCGGGGGATAAGAGGGAAAAAAAAGAGCAAGGTTTTTCCAAATAGCTGCACTTTTTTGCTCCCCATTGTCGCTAATAACGAGTTTGGCTGTGTTTAGTTCCAATCTAGATTTAATATTGTAATCAATCTCGAAAAGATGAAAGTAAGCTTTTTGTAAAAAAAGGGTTGATCTCAATTACTTAATTCCCGTGATTTTGGGCTCAACCTGATTCTGGTTATTTGTTATGGATAGAAGTATTTTTGAAATTTCTTTTATTTCAAGAATATCTTTTTGTGAATATTAAATTCCAGTATTAATTAAAAAAATCAACTCAACAACTAGAGAAAGAGGGAAAAAAAACACCTAGTTTCCATAAAGTCAAATATGGTGTTGCAATACATATTTTAGGCTCAATAAAGGAAGAGCTATTTTACATGTTATATTTTGTCTGTTTTGTGCTTACTTGAATGCCGCTTTGTTTCACTCTAATAAAAACATCAGAAAATAACTCAAAATAGTTTGTGCCGTCATTTTTATCTACATGAAAAGATTCATAACTAGATCTAATAAGCTGGTATAAATTTTAGTGTATTTTTTTATTTTTTGACACCACAAGATATATATATAAGTATTTCGAATTCAATCAAGAGGATAAAAATATGACTACATAAGATTCAGATTTGTTTTAATTACTGTATTTTTTTAGACTATAATTCAGAAAAATATTCTCTCAGGTGTTTTAAAAGTCAAGGGTCCTGATTCAACTTTTGGGGAATTGAAGGATGTAGTCCTCTCCAAGCAAGCGAAATTTAAAAATTAAGAGTAAATCGATAAATAAACTGAATGTATAAGCTAAATCAGATAGAAAAACAGGAGATAAAAATACAATGGAAACATTTTTTCCCCTTCTGAAGGTAAATTTTCTACCTTGAGCCGATACATATATATATATTACCAAAGATATCATTCTGTTAATGTATTTTAGCACACTAAAAGTCGAAAATTTTCTGTAAGATAGCCTTGTTTTTATTGACAATGGGAAATTGCGAGAAAGAGAATGCGACTTATACATTTCAGCTTATACAACAGTGCGCGAAAAATGTTTACGTTACATATTTTAATTATTCGACTCGATCGATTTGTTTGTCAATATGCGCCGCAACTCCTTAACCTGCCTTTCTCGCCTCTTGTATGTCAATTTATCTGTGCGCATTAACATATTTAACAGTCAAAGCAAAACCCCTCAAAAAAGGGGGGTATAGCCAAGAAGTAAAACATGTCTTATACATGTTTGTGTGTATTATGACATATCCTCGGATGATATTAATGATTCAAGGTACCGTTTCTTTATATGTGGAGAAAAGTCTCGCTGACTGAAATCAACTGAAGGTGACAAATTTAGAAAAGCAGGAAATTATAAACATTGTGAAAAATCCCATTCACCTGTTCTCTTTTCCGTCTAGACCGGTTAATAAATATAAGGAAAATTATACCAAAACACAGCTACAGTGCATGCCATTTTGTCATATTTTCCTTAATATCTAAATAACAAAGCACTTAGGCCATATAGATCTTTAAAGCTAAAAATTCAAAAATCATTGAATTTTTGACTAAATTTATTTAATTCACAGGAAACAATTGACTTTCAATCTATAAGAAGTTAAACTGAGGGTAAAACTAATTGAGAAATTATGGTATAAGATTAAAACCCGACTAAGATATACAAATACATATATGACTCAAAGTCTCGCTCCCTCAAAGCATCTACCCGTGTCGGTAAGTTCGTTTGGTATGCAAAAATTTATCGATTTTTGAGTTAATATTCATTCCTCAACGATATTAAGAGCATCTACCTCCGTTGCAGTAAAATTTCAGTAGATAATTGCATAATTGCTGTGTCAATTGTTACTGAAATGGGGTTTGACACCCTCGTATGCAGATTCAGTTAGCAAACACGCGTTGGGAAAATTTCCATACCCTCGTGTTGAGTTGCCCATTTGGTTAACTCTACTTTTTTCCTTCTCGCATTTTCGCTACTCATTTCACTCTCCTCAACTTTTCAGATGGAACAAATCATAATTGAAAAATTTCTCACTATGGAAGAAGATTTAATTGTACAGAGCTTCTTGGTGTAGAGACTGATGCCTTGCAGGACCAGGAAAAGATCTCTGGGGCACTCGGAAGCTACACTATATACTGATGGGTGACTAGCTAAGTACATAGTATGGTAACACCCTAACACTTGGTGGTTCCAATTAGGGGATCGCTTTTTTATTGGGTCAGACAAGTTGATCACTTTATATGGATTTGGGGGTTGTAGGGCGAGGTGCGAAATGGGAGGTTGTGTTAAGAGGAAGTGTTGTGTAGTAACAGTTGTGAATTAAAATAAAAAATGTTTTGTTTCAATAAGTAGTGAAACGTGAAAGTGTTCAGCAGCTACAAGGTGTAGTGAAAAGAATTGGCGGGCAGAATATTGAATTACCGAATGAGGTCAAAAGGAGCTCAGTAACTTTAGTTGACAGGCTACAGTACATGCTGAAGTCACTAGCTAATGAGGCCTTTAATGAAACGAGGGTTAAGGTTCACGTCAAAATGCAGTAAAATATGCATACCGAACCAATTTACCGACACGGAGGTAGATGCTCTAAGTCCTTCAGTTTCAGTGGGATTCAGTAACTATTCCAACCCATTTGGCAAAGTTACGGTCAGTTGCACGAACTCAAAAGTATGTCATTTTCTCGTATGCCATTTTTTCTGCAATTCATTCAACTGCCCGAACTCCGCAATACGCTACTCAACGGATTTCATTAATTTTTCAATTCTACCGAAAATTAATAAATCCACTACTCATTACTACTTTGCATCCAAAAGCCACATCTAGTCTTTCATTGAAGGTTCTTACAGACGAAAATTCCTCACTTTCACAGAAGATAAGAAAAAGACTTTCCAAATTTCGGTGAATGAATGCAAAAACACGAGAAATGCTTTACGTGACATGAATAAGAAAAGAAAGGTCAAATTTTAGTGATAAATTACATAAACACGAAGAAAGAATCGTTTGTGCGAATTTCAACTACAATCAAATCCGAAAACATTGAGACAAAAATGAATTTTTTTTGAAATTGTTTGACAGCACAAAATTTGAGCTGCAGAATTTTTATGACATCTTCAATACATTTTGCGGTAATCGGATTGATTTCTCGGTTGTTTCGCCCCTCTTCATCATAAAATTAACTGAAGATGTCAAAAAAGTACTGAAGCTCAACTTTTGGGCTGCCAATCAATTTTCTGAAATGTTCCTTTTTGTCTCAATGTTTTCGGACTTGACTGTAGTGAAAGTTTCTGCGTAGGAGGGATGAATGGCATATTTCAGTAGCCAAAGGCGCATGCAACATGTGTTTAGCTGTTGAAGACTTACTGTACCCGGGGTAAATGCTCTTATACGTGAATAATCCTAGCCATACGATATATATATATATATATAAAGTTCAATAAAGCAAAAATGAAAGGGCTTAAATATGCATAAGTCCAATCTTCTTCACTTTCTTCATTACAAAGTAATGTTGTGAATCTCAAAAATCTGTTACAGTACCTCTATTTCCATTATCATTTTATTGTGGATATGAATGGCCCATAGGGGAAATGAATAAATTTCTGCAGGCTTACTTCAGCAGAAAAACTGGATACTTAGATTTTACTACTTATCAACAGAAAAACACTCAAAGTGAAAAAATTATACAATGTAAAATAACTGCTTCAATATAAGTATCTGCAAGGATCATAATAATTAATCTAAGAAAGAAAAGGTAAAACAATGATTTAAAATTATGTGCACTTTGAAAGTAAAAATAAGAGTTTTTACACATACTCTATTTTATTATATTTTGATATTTGATCAACGTAAAAATCAATTTATTTTAGCAATATAATCATCCAACATGGAAAAAAGCACAATAATTAAAATTGTAATTTATAAATCACTCTACTTATCATCCGGCGCTCAAAAATAGGACTTTTCTTTTTCATAGTCATTGATATGGTATCGAATAATACACTTTTCAATACAGGTAAACAATTATATACGTGCTGTAAAATATATAGTTATGAAATATGGAAATGCAATCCAAAATGTGATTTTTTGCTTGTGTAAACCAGCTCATTCAATGCCGTTTAGTCTTCATTTTTACAATTTTTCTCCTGAAAGTGTTGAATATCTATTTACAACAATAATATCTGGGGAAAAAAATCATTCTACTCTTGGTGGGGTATACATATATGATCAGCTTTATTGGTTTGAGAAATAACAACCATGATCCTTTATCAGATCTAAATTGACGCCGTCTTTTATTCAGAATACTGTTGTTGATTGAAATATCCGGTATACGTTGATAAATAAAAAATAAGAAGGTCAATTCTCCATTTGAAAATCTACTGCACAATTTCACATGCCTTGGTGTTGCAATCGTTCGAAAGTTGAATCCGCAAAATTTTTAGAAGGCATGCAAGAGTCATGATTGTGAATACCATTTATTTCAAAAATTCCCGTCAGTCTTTCATGTTCAGAAAGTGGTTCTTTCATTTTTGAAACGCTGAGTGCAGCCGGTGGCGTGGTGGGAAAGTATGAGGGATGAAGACCCGCCTCGAATAAGCTGGGCAATTTATAATTCAGATACTGTGATGAGTGCAACATTTCTACTTTGACGGGTGAATTTTCAATAGAAGAAGATGGAGAGCTAATAAACGAAGTGCTAGAGATGGTTGAATCGGCATATGTAGAAGTAGCGGAAGGAGAAGGCTGAAAGGAAGGGAGGGAAGAAGGCGAAAAATTTGGCTTAACCATTGAGTATGGCTTGAGATTTAGAGGAAGAGGAGTCGGTTTCATCTGGGAAAAATGATGAGTTGATATGGGAGAGTCCACATGAGAAAAGTTAGCAAATGAGGAAATATCTTCCTCCCCTCCTTTTACAATTGTTTCGGCAAGGTCCATGCTAAATCCTTTTGCGCAAGATTTGGAATTATTCGAATTACGATTGCGGCCCGACGGAATCCAGCTAGTTTCTTCACTGCCTTCTCTCAAGTCGTGAAGATGCCTATTCCAATGTGTACTTCTAGCACTTAGGGGTGGAGGCTTTGGTGGTTCCCCAATAAATTTCCCCCCGGCGTACTGTCTCTCAGGCAGATTCGCAGAATCGCGATCACGTACCCATCGAGCCGAAAGACGTCGCCTAGTCGCCCAAGCATCAGGAGTAAGAAAACTGTTATCTCCAGCTACAAGATGTTGAACGGTGTTAAAATCAAGCAAATATTTTATCGGGCGATGTTGCGCCTGTTTGCATATTCGAAGAATGTCATGAGTAATATCATTTCGGCTTTCAGGGTCTCCCCGCCCATCACGAATAATCCAACTTCCAGCTTCAGGCCAACGGGCCAAAAAGTAGCGAGCAGTTTCTTCCCGGTAATGCTCGAGTGACCGAGCTAAACTTCGAAGATAAGCATTTCTTAAAGGTGTTCCGTTCGTCACGTCGCCCATGAGAAGTCGAAAGAGCAAGAAAAATGCGACCTTAACCGGCGTGATTGGCCAAATAGGAATTCGCGATAAGGTCATGTAATCCGCATACTGCCGAAATGATTTTATGCTACCTTGAGGTATATGTTGTCCAGCTCGACCAGACTCATAAAGTTTCACTAGGCCTTCATTTTCTAAAATCATGATTTGGCAAAATTATAAATTTTTGAAAAAAATGATACAATTTTTCATTAACATTACATATTAAACACCAATATCACTTATTGACTACTGATATTATTAGAACTACTATTTATGTTTATTTCGCTTTTACTTTGTGAAACCGAAACCAAAATGCCACCTCAAATTAAAGTATAACATGAAGAGATGAAAGATAATTTCCAGGAAAAATCATCAAAGAAAGAAAGTTAAAAAAACTGATAAAAAGACTCACCTTCACCTCTCTCACGAATAACCTTCAATACTGTTTCTCCGTGCTTCACCAAGTCTGCAACACTACAGACTGGGGGGTGGCCGTGACTAAACATCATTAATCGGTTAGGAGCATGTGGCTTCAATGATGAAGAATTTTTAGGAGAGATGGCCTCCATGTGTATCAAGCAAAGAGTCTAAAGATTAATTGAGCGTGTGGAATAATCACAAAGTGAAAGAGTATTTAAAGATAAGAGGAAAAGTGGAGACAAGAAAAAGTCTTTCAAGTTGGCTAACAATAGTTTAAGTGGAAATGAAAGAACGTTTAGGGGAAGAGAAACTCTCTAAAGCTTAGCTAGACCGACAAACAAATGAAGCACTTTGTAAATAATCTAGTAACTTACCAAGTTCCTATCTTATACTTTTTACAAGATGGACATCAGTGAGGCTACGCCCCAAGCAAATTCATCGGGCCCACCGGCGTCAACCAACCAGGTATGGCCCAAGCGTTTGTGATCATCAGAGGCCTATCCTTTTTTTATGTTCGTACATTCTTTTTACTCAACCGGTACACACGCACATATACATATACATACGCCCAAATAGACGAAGAAAACAAAGTCTGAGCCTGCAATAGTAATCGTAACCGGACACAAAGAAACAGTTGGAAGCAACCACGTCACTGCTACATGCTTGCGCATGTGAATATTTTATTAGCCCTCGCCGGTCCACTATGATGGAACTGATACTTAAAACACAGTGATATTTTCACCCTCTACTTAATTATATGGACATTGACGAAAAAGAGAGGTAGAAAGAGACATTTATTGAAAAATAGTATAATCTAACTGAGTACCCATTGTATTGGGGTAAACCACACATGCAAGAGTCTAACGCGCAAATCTGCTTTGGCGCGAGAAAGGTAAGATGACTGACAGTGTTTACCAGCCAGAGGGAGTTAATGTGGTTGGACAACGGGAAAAGTTTTCAGATTGATTGCTGAAAAATGGAATGGAAAATCAAAATAGGGAAAAAACATAAAAAAATAGTTTATGTTTCGATGAAGTAGATAAGGTATGTAATACTGCCTCCTAGACTAACAACGGGAGGGAAATAGGGTCTGGTCAAAAAGATGCTGTGTGGGTAAGAGAAGTTAGCGGAAGATCAGGCACCATTAAGAGAAGAGTAAAAGGCATTTGAAGCGGGAACTGGCAATCAGATTATTTAGAACAGTGAATGAATTCCTTTCAAGATCAATAGATAGTGGAGACTTGTGATTATTAATTTGAATGGCAAGGAGAAACATGATCGAGCGTATTCTTTCCAAACTGTCCACGGCAAGGAAGATAGGCTCAAAGATTTTAGCCAACTGCCGAAGAGACGGAAAGGACAACCCTCAAAATTTTTGAAATCAGCCTGAATGAATATAATTTGCTCACAAACGAGGCGAAAAAGGGGGGGGGAGGTAAGGACTGTTTCTACACTAAAAAGAAACCAGTTCCAACTTTAATTCAGACTACTATCCATAAACTGATGATATCTAAGTCCTCTCTCCCCAGGGCAATTGTAGGTAGTCAATAATCAAGAGTGACGGAGAAAAATGGGAGACTAAACATAATATAGGATGAAGTAAAATGCCTAATGAACTGACTAACCAAGTGGGAGAATTAAATACGTTATCACATCACTACAACTATAGTCATGATATGTTTTCATTCTATGCTTTTTTGGGTGCTTATATTCGGGAGCATCTAATTTTATTGTTATAAACCAAGCTATCCAAGCAGGCTTCCACCAGCATGGGCAGAACAAAGCTCGTCCCTCCTTATACTGCCACTGTGAGTGAGAGTGGATAGGAAACTATGAGCGATTGCCCACTGTATAGCGTTGAGTCAAATGATAACGCGATAAACATAAATCATCATTTTCATTTTTCTTCTCCTTTTCTTATGACATGCATATCCACTCATCCAGCTGTTCATGTAAGCACAAGTGCTCTTAATGCTTCATTCCAACGACACTTGTCAGTTTTTGATAATTAGACACACTCTCAAAAACCGCAACAGAAATCCCTTCTCCCACATCAAAGAACATAAATTGATGCGCAGCAAAAAAAAACCAACTGTCTTCATCTAAAATGCAAACTTTGCCAAGCTTGCACATTTGTATGCGCGTCATCCCATAACTGTCCATTTATTCCTACATCTTTCTTTCCAAATATCAAAAAAATGGGTGGGCTTTTTCATAGCGGGTTAATTAGATACGTATATCCTACTTGCTTCAAGTAGACATCAGGTCAGCATGAGCAGGATATCTCCCGATAAATAGCTAAAGCGTCGGAATAATTGCTAGGATGAGCAATGGGTAGCAGTGTGAAGAGCATGAATATAAATATAAATATATCGATACTGATAGAAAGTGTTGAACCACTCACGACTCACCACTTAATTTCTGAACAGTTGCTGACTTAAAACAAGAGAAAACTTTAATTTTCTTACAGGCTAACTTAGGCCGAGCCTTTTTAGCTTATCTTAAATCTAGATAAAAATGAATGTGAAGATACTATTAGTGTCTTGAAAAATAGTGCATAGAATTTGATGAATCTCTCATCATCCTATTCCATACTTTTTATGCACCAACCTACTAGGCTAAAAACTTGGATTTATAACACATCCGGCTGTTGTATGTACCTTGCATGAATATGAGGTTCCATATGCTAATCGATAAATCACCTCTGTTTTAACGGGCTGTTTAAATTGAACAAAACCGTTAAATAGCAATGTGTGAATATTTTTAGTACTTTGCATATGCCCCCTTTTAATCACCCTCAAAATTTTCTAAAATTTGTAGTTTAATGCAGCTCGGAATGTATCACCGGCGGCAAACACCTATACTATGTTTCTTTTGTTTCTCTTTATTTTTCTAGTTACTTCCTACGAATGCTTGATATTTCTCACTGAAACAGTGAGAAAATTTTTCGCAAAAAAGTACAGAAACATTCATGAAGGTTATCTGCCTTTTTATCCTATGTCTTGGGCTGTGGTAAAAATTATTATGGTAGAGCGCGAACCACAAGCGCTCAGCTCTGTGGACACTTGGAAACTTGTCAAGACAGATAAAGCTTGATAAAGAAAATGTAAAGCTACAAGCTGATTAGTTACTTAACTTAGCTCCTTAATAGTTTAGTCACTCTTTATAAGCTATGCCATAGCAAGATTACCGAACCTAGAGCTGATACCATCTTAACACTCACATAGATATAAATATATTTTGTTTAAGGTACAGCTATTTGGAAAAACCTTGCTCTTTTTTTGCCCCTCATCCCCCGCCAAAAGCGACCTAATTCATGTTTTTTGGCGGGGAATGGAAATCAAAAACACAGCAAGAATTTTTCAAGTAGCTGTACCTGTTTTGCAGATTTACAGTTAACGGTAATCTCCACATGAGAATAAGGTGCCCTTGCTTGTGAGGGAGTGGAGGAGAGCGCCTTAACCAACCTTAAATTTATTTGCATCAATAAGTAACTAAGCTGATTAAAAAGATACAAGCAAATATATTGCACTGCAGCCCCTATACCCGTAAGTCAATGTCTTGACTTACGCGCCGTTCAGTGTAAGATAAGACAGGATTGCGGAACAGAGGTTTATTCAAACGGCTGAGATATGACCTAACCTAAAATGTGACTATCACTACTTCAGTAAAAGGAGAACAGTTCCCAAGCGGCATAGCTACGGGGTGAGTGTGGCTTCAATCACAAGTCCAGTAAAAAATGAAACGTGTCTTTCAGAATAAAAATAGGAAAAAAAAAATCCTAATCAGCTTTTTTTTTCTTTTTTGAAACGAGCTCCTTTCGGGGAAAGTACGTTACGTGATGAAGACTTTGATGTTGAGTTAAGAAATTGGGCGGGAATTTAAGAAGTTAAAGGTAAACTGCATAACAAGGCGGTCAAAAAATTGACTGTTTTTTTAGCACTTTATCTTAAATTGACAAGTTATACTCTTAGTTTTTGCTACAACGTCCACTGCATCCAACAAAAGGAAGCCGTATCTTACCCATGCATTTTATTTTGTCAGACATGCAATCTAAAATCTAGCCCTCAGCCCTGCAAAAATATTTTTATCAATGATAACATATTTTTGTGACGCTTAACTTGAGTTTCATTTTTATTCTTTATAAACTAGAGAAAACCAAATCTGATTTCATTCTTTGTAGTTTGCCTGTCAGTTACGCAAAGCAGAACTGGGGACAAAAACAAACCATCAACAATCCGATAAGTGGTAGAGATTATTTTGCTCTATTCTTCGTGCATTGAATTTGAATTTTTTTTAAAATAGGAATTAAGAATCAAAGATAAGTCTTTGATGATTGTATCAGAATCAACTAAAGGTTTTTTTAAAGAAATTTCATGCAATCTCACCTGAGAAGGGCAATGAAGGACAAGTGGACTGATTAGAAGTAAACACAAGATTTGAGAGAAGGAACTAAGGAGTTGACTGTGAATATAATCGATAAGTGCTTTATATCAAAGGAAAATGTGAGTGTCAATTGAATTACATTTCATTCGATGATGAGGCCTTTAAAATTTACCAATTAATTTCAGATCTAAACATGAATTAGGTTTCACATGCCGCGGGGGCCACTTTTTACACCTTTTCAAGTTACCTGATTGAACCCAACCTTATGCCTGTATACTTATGAATTGTCAAACATCAAATGACAAATAAAAACATTGATTTTATGACTGCTGTTTTTGTTGATGAATCGGTGCGTTCATTTTTCGTCATTGTTGCTCAAAGTAAACTATTAGAGTTTTCGGTTTTCTTTTGTTAAGCTTGAAATGGTGAGCTGTGATGCTCAATCACTCTTAAACAAACCCTTCCTTTTCAACTTAAGATCTTTGCCGCTCTCAATCTCAGTTTTTCACAAAATAATTTGATGACCATCTATGTTGTATTCAGATACATTATGACTATTATTGATTGATGAGTAACTCTTCTTCTCCATTTCATTTTTGCCAAACATCCCCCTGATTTCAAAGACTCAACTTGGAAACTGGAACCTTCTCTTCATTTTTTAAAAAAAATGTTAATACCTCTTTATAGTTCTCAAAAATATTAGCACCTAATATACTGCAGACTTTTCAAAATTTCAAACTATTTAGGTTAAATTTCTATTAAAGATTTAATCAAGGGTAAAGACTTTTGTCGAATGGATAACCACTCAATTTGTGTTTTTTTCATGGGCATCTCCATCAAGTAAGTGGCAAACAATGATCTATAAAAAACACTTGCCAAAATTTTCATTTCTAAATATTTGTATTTTTCATGCTAAGCATTTCTACATCTACCATAATGAAAAATATTAAATTTGAACTCCAATTATAATATCCAATAAATTTTTCACCACAGACAAATTTGTAGTAATCACAAAAATAAATTTCACACATGAAAAATTTCAAAAATAGGAGGTCTCAAACATTAGTGTATATGCCATTCAAACATGCCACAAATTTAGTACCAAGAATGTCATTTTTATTAGAATTACATCTGTCCAGGACAAGTGTACCTGAAAAGTGTCTTTGTCCCGCAACAC
Source organism: Hemileia vastatrix (assembly GCA_030280995.1). NCBI lineage: Eukaryota > Fungi > Basidiomycota > Pucciniomycetes > Pucciniales > Zaghouaniaceae > Hemileia > Hemileia vastatrix. The sequence goes on from JASXTE010000015.1 coordinate 27,046,158, forward strand.
ACCATTTTCCTCTCATGATCAGTAAGCGTCTTGTAAAAATATAAAGTATTTGACCTAATGTGTGAGACCCCTAACCCCAAGTCTTCCATTTATCATGGCATCTTGGAATGGTTTTTTGAAGCTGAAACCCATCAGGTGTATATGATAATGTTTGAGACCTCACCATAAAATTCAATTATATTGGTCCAAGAGTGTCTCCAAAATTTCTTTATCTTTTATTTAAATTTTCAATGTTACTTCATTTTTAATGACATTTACTATTATATCTAGAAGCTACTTTAAATTCTTGGTAAATTGTCAGTATTTTATAAACCATCACAGAATATGGTCAGAAGATGTGCAGGAACTCCTACCCTAGATATTTTAATTGAGATGCACACCTACTAGAGAGTCCTGAGTGATGTTTTAATATCAACAATACATTTATTATATATAAATAAAAAAATTTAATGTCAAAATTAAGAATTCTTAAATAAAATGTGATAAAGCTTGTGGTTTACTATATTTGTATGAAGAAGATTAGTCTCTTATTTATATAAAAAGTAATCAAAATTTAGCAAAAAGATATTTCAACAATTTTCATTTTTACTCATGTTTCAAAAGTATTTTGTGTATTTTTTTATGTTTGGAAGACTTATTTTTCTTTAAAAAATAATGTTTTATTTAGGTGGTGAATATAAAATTAAATTATGCACATATGAATTATCTAAATTTTTTAAATAATTACAAAAATCCATTCTCATGTAAGATATGTACCATTTTCAATAATAGAGAAACCATTTAATGTTTCATGAATTTCAATACCAGGAAAATAGTCAATCATTTCACATATTAAGGGGTCTCAAACATTACCAAAAATTCCCAGAAAATTTCATATGTTAAACACCACAAAAAGACACTATGAAACATGGCTTATCTGGTACTTTTAGTCTCAAACATGGGGCCAAATACTTCCTACTTTTGTGCCATTTTCTCAACCACAGCTCAGGCCAACAATACCTACATTGTTGAAGGGTTCTATCAGCCGGTCATCTAGAAGAGGAAGAAGAAGAGGGAAGGAACGGAGAGAAGGAGGAGAAATAGAGGAAAAGGTTTTAAAAAAGGGGAAGAAAAAAATAATTATAATTATTCTAAAAGCAAAGGCAACAAGGATTCATTGGGACTTGAAACATAAATGAGGGTTATTAAATTATAAAATATTTATTTTAAATAAGAGTTATTTTCAATGCGCAGGAAACACTATTATTATTAATAGACCTATTGCAACCTTTAGTTATTTATATAAAATTTAAATTAGATTTGTACTACTAAAAAAATTATAATAAACGTATTATATTAAAAATATGTTCAAGTTTGAGTGTATAATAAATGATGCAGCTACAGGGGATTATACAAAGCCTTTTATAGGCAAAGGACCCTCTGAAGCGTCACAAATGAATAATTACAAAAGAGTAATAAAATGTAACAAAAATATAAAAAAATAGAACTAAAACTATCGGCCAGTCATCTAGAAGAAGGAGGAAAAAGATAAAGAATGGAGAAGAGGAGGAGAAGATAGGGAAGGTATGGTAGCAATGTCAGTGCTATCTCCGGAGTGAACCAATAATATTTCATGAAGACTTACCTATGGTAGCAATGTCAGTGCTATCTCCGGAGTGAACTGGGGAAAGCATGACCTTGCACCATAGGATTATATACTAGACTATGTACATAACACTTAAACCGCTAAGTACATATGCTTATGCCCATAATACCCCCCCTCTTAGCGATTTTCCCACTACCGTATCCTTCCAACCACAGAGAAAAAAAATATTAAAGATAAAGAAATTAGAAGAGAAGAAAAAAAAATTAAAAAACTCCCAATAAACATCTTTTATCCCGCCAAATATTTGCTCCCAAATTTTTTGTTAATAGATCCACTATCTGATCTTTAGAACATACCCAATCAATTGTAATTTCCCGGCGATGTACCTGTTCGTTTACAAAATAGAAGTCGCGGTCAACATGGCGGCAACGCTTATCAGATGGATTATCCGTGGCGGCTACTATTGCACCCTTGTTGTCGCAGTGCAATCTTGTTGGTCCATGGCATAGGTCAAGTTCCCTTAAGAGGTTTCTCATCCATAGTGCCTGCCGAGTTGCATTTGACATGGCCATTAATTCTGAATGTAAGGACGCAGTAGCTACTCTCGATTGGCATTTTGATTTTCATAAGATAAAACATCCATTTAGAAGTAAGATGTGTCTGCCTGTAGCTCTAGCAAATTCACCACCCCACGTCGCATCACAGTAAACATCAGTTGATGGATGTTCAACAATATGGGGAAATAAATGAAATTTCAACTCTTTAGTAAATTCTAAATATCGAAGTAGATGATTCAGCGCATTCCACTCTTCTTTACCTGGTCTTGATGCAAAACGTGCCAGGAAGTTGACTGGATACGCCAAATCAGGCCTTGAACCCGCTACAAGATATGTTAGAGAACCAATAATAGACAGAAATTTTGTTGAATTAATTGCCACGTTTTCTTTATCTTTTAAAGAGACCAGAGAAAGGTTAGGTGGTAGCGGTGAATGTGAAGAAAGATGAGCTGTGTTATGTTCATTGAGGATTCTATCAACTAACGCTGGTTGATGGATAGTAAAGACCTTTTCACATCGTGACACCGCCAGACCCACTATTGAGGAAATTCCGTCAGACCACTTCACTTTCAGATATGTGTTCATAAATTGTTCCAACTCTGCTAAGACTTCCAAATTGCTACCCACCACTACTCCATCATCAACATGAATCCATATCATTGATTTCGAACCATTTCTAGTGAGAACATAAACACTTGCGTCTTGGTTACTAGAATGATAACCGAATTTTGACAATAAACCACTAAGATGTTTCCACCAACATCTTGCTGCCTGTTTGGTACCATATAATGCTTTTTTCAGTTTACATACATGAGAATGATTCCCCGTTTCAAAACCTTCAGGTTGTTTCACGTAGATTTCCTCTTCAAGGTCGCTATGTAGGTACGCTGCCGTTACGTCAAACGTCTTAATGGGCCAATTGTATGTTGCTGCGATTGTAAGAAGAAGACAAAGTGATGCAAAAGTGGCTGTGGGAGCAAAGGTGTTGTTAAAATCTATTCCTTAAATTTGTTTGAAACCCTGAGCGACAAATCTAGCCTTATGTTTGATAACTTTTCCAAATTCGTCATGTTTCAAAGCAAATACCCATCTCGCGCCAGTTACCGATTTTCCAACAGGAAGGGGGACAATTTCCCACACCTTCATGTTGTTCAAATTTTCCAGTTCCTGGTGACAGGCCGCCTTCCATAGATTGGCATCTGGGCGTTGCATTGCTTGTCTGAATGTACGAGGTACTCGATCGGACAATTCACAGGCATTGTTATTTATGTATTCCACCAAAGAGTCTTGTGCTTGGATTGTTTCTTCAGCTGTAAAATCTCCAAACCGTAATGAATTTATAATGAATGATAGATCTCCTTTTGAAGTTGATTGAAGAGGCGGAGAGATTGATTCCGGTGAATATGGTTTTGTCAGACCAGCGTCAGTTGTGTCTTCACCTTCTAAAATGAACTTAGCCATTGCAGATTGGACAAAAGTATTTGTTTCAGGATGCCAGAACATCCACCCTTTTCCACCGTCAAGGAATCCGACAACCCTGCATCGCATTGCCCGTGGCTCCATCCTTGTACGCTTTTCAGTAGGAATGTGTACATACGCCCATTGACCAAAAATTCTGATTGGTGATAGATCGGCTTGTTGTTTGAAAATTATTTGAAATGGTGTAGTATCATGAATACGGACATTAGGTATCCTGTTGTGTATATAGGAAGCCCAGCAGTACGCCAGTGGCCAAAAGGTGTTAGGCAGATTTGCAGCTAGTAAGATGGTACGTGCAGTTTCTCCAATTGTTTCATTGAAACGCTCAGCCATACCATTCTGTTCATGGTGGTATGGCATTGAGTGCTCATGTAGGATACCATTGTTGGAAAGAAATTCAGAAAACTTTTTATTCATATATTCCTTACCGTTATCTGTTTGTAAGGTCTTTAGGCGGCCTCCTGTTACATTTTCGAGCCTGTTTTTAAAACATAAGAACGCTTCGAAAACATCGGATTTTTTACAAAGGACAAAAATTTCCCCATATGTGGAGAAAGATTCCCTAAAGGTAGCAACATAAACTTCACCATTGTCAGTTATATCTACCATGGGACCGACTAAATCTGATACCACCAAATCCATCAAACCATGTTCTCTTTTTACAGCAATACATGTGTTTCTGCGTTTGCTTTTTGAGACTGCACATATGTCACAGTGTAGTTTGCATGATGGAAAGTATGTCGGTGCACCAGCACACAGACCCATTTTTGCGATCCGCTGCAGGATCCTTGGACTAACGTGTCCAAGTCTCCGGTGCCAATCCATAATGCAGTCCGGAATCGCCTTTGGGTAAGGAATGTTAGAGGGAGGAGATGGTACAAAAGGGGCAGGTAATGACAAAGAAGATAAAGATTTAAAATAATCAATTGCAAAAGGACTAGTCTCTAGATTACACGGATAGACTAAATCAACCGTCCATCGTCTTTCACTAGGCTTTATAGGAGCAATAAATAAAATTTTTTTGTTTTTTGAAATAACGTAGTCATGGTTATTATTAAAACTAAGAGTAATATCATTTTGTAAAAGATCAAATGGTGAAATTAAAGTAGACTTTGCCTTGTCACAAAAGAAAACACCCTTAATAGTGATTAATTCTTCACCAACTCCTTTTATTATCATGTTTCCGTACCCCGTTATAAAAGCAGCCATTGAATCAGTAGCCGTCTTTACAGATATTGGGGTTTTGAGTGCTGTAAAATCTGAAAGTAGACATACATCACCTGTGACATGATGAGTAGCCCCGGAATCAAAAACGCCTTTTGCTCCGTTACTTTCTAATTCCGTCAACCAATCTTCACTGCCCAAATCTAGTTCATTAAGGGCTGAGCTGAGGACATTCAAAGCAGTAGAATCGATTTCATTCAATCTGACTTTTGAAGCGTTTGATTGTTTCCCTTTTCGATCGTTTAGCGATCGGCGGACATGATTGACAGCATTGCGAGCTTGCTGGAGACAGGCTTCGCGTTGACCCCACACTTCCACATTGAACACAGAGCCATTACCATTGTATGGACATGTCTTCCAAAAATGTTCACTTGAATGACATAAACGACAATAGTTATCGCTCTTACTATCAGCAGGCCGATAACTGTCGGTTTTTCCTCTCCTGAAAGCAAGTGAAGCCACAGCATCCTTGCTATGTTCGATTGTTGTTGCCAGGGAGGTAGACATTGTCGGGGCATTATTTGACACATGCATGACAGAATTAGTGAATGCATTTTGGAGCACATCCATCATTTCATCAAACGATGGTTGAGCAATGTCTTTACACAGTTCAAAATAACGATTAGCTTCGACATACAGATGGCTGGCAGTGGAAGGAAGAAGTATTTGCGTGAACATGGCCGCAAGTTCATCGAAACCAAACGTAAACCCTGATCGTTGAATTGATTCTAAAATCGTTTTTATACTTTTTCCATGGGTCATAACGTTTTCAAAAGGGGAACTTTTAATCTTAAGCAATGAGTCGAAGAGAGACATCCTGGCAGTATGGGAAGATTTGTCAAACTTTTTGCTGAGGATGCTAAACGCCTTGTAACACGAAGTACCAAAATAAATGAAGGATTGAAGTTCTTCATCAAGGGTGTAGTATAAGACGTGCCAGCTCATTTCGTCTTCAAACTTTTCAAGCGGCGTTTCAAGGTTTATCGCCTCTGTCGCATATTTGGTGGTTCGGACACGTCGATTCAAAAATAAATGTAAGTTCTTAACCCACACTTGCCAGTTATTCCCATCAACCTTCAGCTTAGGTAAATGTTTGGTCTTCGTGATGATATCCTCTATGACCTCAGCACAGTCTTTTCCTTTATATTCATTCAAAGGATTTGACGCTGTAGTTTGGGTTTGAGGAGGCATGGCCGGGGAAATCGTATGGGTATCTCTTAATAACGACTCAGCGACAAGTAAAGGAGAATGAAAGGAAGTTGAATATGAAAGAAGCGGCGATTCAGGGGGTGAGGTATCAGCCGGTAAGAAAGGGCGCGCTATGTCTCCACTGGAGGAGGAGACCGGTGACGCAGTGTGAGAGAAAGATTTCAAGCGTCGGCGATCACGTGTCGTAATCGTTGGATGTGCGGTGTTAGAGAGATGTGGGGGAGGGTCCAAATTACGAAGTTCGCGCTGTAATCTGGGTTTGGATTTAAATGGGTCGGGGTTGTTGAGATTGACGGGCATGAATTAAATGCCCGGTACCTAGACTGTGTTTCGGGATGATGAAACGCAGAAGAAATAATATTTGGATTTGGTCGTCCAGAATTAATAGACGCCAAGAGAGGCACGTTTAACGTGGGACAAGCACGGGATTCACACTTGGTTCCGAGAGAATAATACAAGAACGTCAGTTGTTCAGGGACAGCCCATAATCTATGGTAGCAATGTCAGTGCTATCTCCGGAGTGAACCAATAATATTTCATGAAGACTTACCTATGGTAGCAATGTCAGTGCTATCTCCGGAGTGAACCGGGGAAAGCATGACCTCGCACCATAGGATTATATACTAGACTATTTACATAACACTTAAACCGCTAAGTACATATGCTTATGCCCATAATAGAAGGAAATAAAGTAATAAAATGACTTTTAATTATTTTAAGAGAAAAAGGCAACAAAGACTACTTGGGGCTTGACAGAAAAAACTGAGGGTTATTTTAAATTATAATATATTTATTTAAGTAAGAAGTTATTTCAATGCGTGGAAGACACTATTAATTATTATCAGACCTATTGCAACCTTTGTTAGTTATATATAATTTTGATTAGAATTTATAGTACTAATAAAAATAATAATAAACGTAATATATTATAAAAATATGTTTAAATGATGAGTTTATAATAAGTGATGGGTTAAAGGGGATAACCCAAGGCCCTTTTATAGACCAGGGGACCTCTGAAGAGCCACAAATCATTATATACAAAATAGTAATAAGCTAAAACAAGAATATAAAAGAGTAGAAGTGAAACATAGATATTAAGAGAAAAATATGAAACAATTAACTAAAACACGTGATTAATTAACCATTTTCACACCATAACTTCCCAAAACACTTAATTAAATTAATTAGTAACCAAGTAAGTCTTAAAAATGAGAACAATGAGTAAAATAATCCACAACATACATTATAGTGACATGTAAAGGGTTTAAGTAAAACAAAAAAAATTATTTTCACACCAAAAATTCATGTAATAAATTCAATCCAGTTTGAAGAAATTTTAAATAATTGTTTTAACTATGTAATTAATTCAATAATTAGTTTAAATGAAACATATAATTAATTTAATGAAATTTGTAATTTAAAGTGGGGATTTTAGTACGATGTTATTAAATAAGTGTTATATTTTATTTAAAAATTTTTTCTGACACAATTAATGGTCAAAAAATCGCCCAATATTATTGTTTAATAATATATGAAGTTTTATTTAATATATAGATTTAATTAATTAATTTAATTACATTATAAGACAATTTTACATATATAATTACAATATATGTTTGTAAAAAATTAATTATTAATTTATAATTATTAAATGCATAAAAATGCGCCATTATTAGTAGAATATAAAATACATTATGCTTAATTTAAATGTATAAATAATTTATATAACAATAAAATTTATATAACACTTATATTTAATAAGATACTTATATAATTTTATTATGCAATAAAATATTAATTTATATACATCAAATTCAATTCTTACGCCCTCTTTCAGGTCCAATAATCAACATATCATTTACTGGTCTCCTAGTATAGCCTGGCTGACACTCCCTCACTCTAAAAAAACAATAAAAAAAATGCTAAGATTTTTTCTTTTTTTACTATTTTAACAGAGTAGGAAGATTTGAAATCTCCTTTCCAGGTATCCATGCATCATGTTTGGAGGATTTGTTCTTACATCTCAATAAATATTCAGTACCTTTTTCAGAAGTTATAATCCTATCATTGAGAATATTATCAATTTCTGCAGTTTCTGTGACTTCCTGAGGGTTTTTCTTAGGTCTTCCCCTTCTTTTGGGAAACAAGTCACTGTTGGAAGTATAAGGTTTAAGCCAAGAAATGGGAAAAAAAGGATGTTTTCTATCATATGGAGAATAAAATACAACTTCTACTGCGTTATCCCCAACCATTCTTTTAACAACAAATGGTCCAACAAAAGGATCTTTTAATTTGTTGTTACCTTGTAAATTGAAATGGACACTATATATCAACACTTCATCACCCTTCTTAAATGTGTATTCTTTATGGGATTTATCCCATCTTTTCTTTTCATATTCAAATGCTTTATCAATACAGCTTTGAGAATGTTTTCTGCATGGATATTGCATTTGCATAAAAGATTTTACACCAGGGTGTAGTCCCAACTTAGGTAATTTATTATTGAGAATCTGAGCAGGAGTGTTTGGGACATAACCTAACCAAAGCTCAAAAGGCTTTTTCTCAGTGACAGAATGAAAAGTGCTATTATATGCAAATTCAAGACCAGGAAATAGAGTGACCCAGTCATGAGTAAATCTGTCATTGTCTTTATATTCTAATCCAAAGGCACAATACCTTCTAATCATATCTTCCAGAGTTTGAATCATTCTCTCAGCTAGACCATCAGTCTGAGGATGGTGAGCTGTAGATAACTTTAACTCACAGCCACAAATATCCATCAAAGAGGTCCAAAACTCAGAAGTAAATTTTGGATCTCTATCAGTGATAATGGCTTTTGGAAAAACAATAATATTAAACATGTAAGACCACCATAAGAAAGCTAATTCATTTGTGGATACATCTTTGTGGGTAGGAATAAACTTGCACATTTTTGTGAATCTATCTACTATTACCCAACAAGAGTTAAAGTTGTCTTTACCTGCAACAGGAAGACCAGTGACAAAATCCATATTAATGATTTGCCAGGGAGCATTAGGTGCTTTAATATGTTGTAATAACCCTGCTCTTTTACCTGTCAACCTTTTAGATTTCTGGCAGGAATCACAAGATTCAACATATAATTTTGTGTCTTCAGACATATTAGCCCACCAAGCAGTGTTTTTGATCATAATTAATGTCTTTTAAAGATCAAATGACCAGCTAATATGTCATCATGACAAAGTTTGAGGATAGTTTCTTTCATAGAAGGAGGAATTACAATTACATTAGTAACTTTATTCTATAATATATATAACCAGCTCAATAGAAAACTTTCATTTAAGCAAAGCATTTTGATACTTTACAGGAAGAGTTTTAATTAATGCTTGAATTGAAGCATTATTAGGATCATTTAAGATAGTAACTAATTTATTTAAATCAGAGTCCTTATCATATGAATCCAGTATTAATTGTAATAACTCTTCTTCCATATCAACTATAAATATACCATGGATATGAACAGTATCATCTTCAGGTACATAAGCAGAATTGGAGTCATTATTTGGCAGAGGTAATCTGGACAGCATATCAACATTGGAGTGAACATTTCCAGCCCTATGGATAATTGTCATCCATCCTCTGTATTCTTGAACAGCAAGTTGCCACCTGAACATATGTCTATTAGGTGTTTTCAGGTTTAAGAGGGACTTCACAGCACTACAGTCAGTTACCGATTCAAAATTTTGGCCATCTAGATAGTAATGAAGCTTCTCAAGAGCCCAAAAAACTGCTAAGCACTCTAATTGAGTGGTACCATATTTCAATTCACTATTTCTCAAGGTTCTTGAAATATAACAAATTACAACCTCTGAGGATTTATCATTAATAATTTGTTTTTGGTGGAGGGAAGCACCCAGATCAACAAAGCTAGCATCTGTATACAGGAAAAATGGTTTGTTAAAATCTGGAAGAGCTAAGATAGGGGCTGTCATTAAGCAACATTTTAATGTATCAAAAGCTTTTTGACAGTCAATATTCCAGATGAATGCAACATCTTTCCTAGTTAGTTTGGTAAGAGGCAAGGCTATTACTTGATAATTTTTAATATATTGTCTATAATAGCCACACATGCCCAAAAAACTTTGAATTTCTCTTACAGAAGTTAGTGCCTTCACATTTTGAATTGCAGCAACTTTGTTGTGGTCTACACAAATTTGTAGGCCTGACACAACATAGCCAAGGACTTTCAAAGACTGAAAACCAAATTTACACTTTTTCAAGGACAAGGTCATATTGATTTCATCCATTTTTTGGAAAACCCTATTTAAATGAACCATATGTTCATCAAAAGGTTTAGAAAAAATTATGTTATCATCAATATACACCATGAGCCCTCCCTCAATTATTTCCTGATGGAAAGTGTTATCCATGACTTTTTGAAAAACTGAAGGAGAATTTTTAGGGCCAAATGGCATTCTAACATACTTATATATTCCCATATGAGTAGCAATAAGCAAAAAAAGTTTGGGAATTTTTCTCAACTGGAACTTGATGATACCCTTTATTTCCATCCAGACAACTAATAAATTTTGCACCTTGCAAGGTAGCATGTATTGAATTAATTCTGGGTAAAGGATAAATATCATCAAAAGTATAGGTGTTTAATGCTCTGTAATCTCCACATAATCTAGCCTTATCTTTTTCATAAGAAATTAAGACTGGGGAGATGACACAATATTTTGGGGTGACATCCACTTTATCAAAGATATTCATTTTTAATAGTGTGGCAATATTATCTTCAATATCCTTTCTTTTTGTTGGAGAAGCAGGATATGGTTTTTTCTTAAGACTAGGAGGAATATCACTCAAGTTACAGGATAAGTTAATTTTCATTTCTTCCTGAACACTTCCTAAGACATGAGAGCCATGAGCAAAAGTCATAGGGAAAGAGGTAATTGAGGCAATAATAGAATCCTTATGTTCACTAGTTAAATGATCACCAAAAGAAGCAGTTCTTATTTCATTTAATAAATCATCCATTTCAATTGTTGTTCTTCCTTTACACTGGATCAGTGAGTTACAAGACTTTAACAGATGCCCAGAAGGTTTTCTAGATGAGGAAATTTTGAATTTTCTTTTTCCATTCAATCCCAAGGTGAAGCAATTATTTTCTGGGTCCAATTTCACACCAAACATGATTAAAATATCATTACCCATAATAAACCAATTGCTTAAATTATCATTTTTCATGACAACAAATTCACAAATAGCTCTGACAAAACCACCATTATATTTGAAGAATACAGAGATTTTGTATTTGCCAATATTAATTAAGGTAGAACCATACCCTCTCTATTTTTCAGAATTTATAGGTAATAATTTACTCAAATAATCCTTATCTACTGAAGCTAAAGCTCTTTCTGACACTACACTTCCTCCAGCACCAGAGTCAAGAACTACATCAACATTTTTACCATTAATGATAACAGGTGCTTTCAAAGGGGATATGGCTATAGAATTGTTAGTAATATCTTTAATTATTTCAACATTTTCCACTGAAGATAAATCCAATACACATTCTTCAGATATATTATCTAAATAATGGACATCCTGTTCCAACATTAAAACATCTTTAACAGAGTCATTGTCATAGGAGATATTACTTTCACAGTCACTAGAAGAATTATTGACATCAATTTCAGCCTCATCAGTGTCTTCATTTTGTTCAACAAGATTAATTTTCTTGTCACAAACATGACCCTTTTGCCATGGTTTGTTACATTTAAAACAAGTATTTGTTGCATATTTTTTAGGTGCAACTGGGGCAGAGGGTTTACCAGATTTTTCTGGGGGCTTTGTAGAGGGTTTATTTTGATCATGATAAGATTTACTAAGGTAATTCTTTGGTTCACATCTATGGTTGAGTAGTACCTCATTACAGATATTAATGAAAGAAGAATTTTCCCTTACATGCTCAGTTCTAGCAAAAAATTAAATCTCTAAGAGAATTTGGTAATTTATACAAGATTTTATCTCTCCAAATATCATAATCCATCTTTGGATCAATTGCTCTCAGAATTTTTGTTACTTTCATAAGAAAAACAATGGGTTTTTCAACAGAGGAGGATACATATCTAGTATTCTCATACAGTCTTTTCTGAGCCAACCTGAATTTTGAACCACCAAAATGATTCTCAATCAAGGATTTCCAATCATTCAATGTATAATGATTGTTATCTAAAAGAACAGATTCATACCACATCAAGGCTACATTGGAAAATAAAGAAATTAGCTTAGAAACAATTTCCTCATCAGGTAGTTTATAAGATCTCTTTAAATTATCGATTCTTTGGATAAAGTGTAGCCAATCAGAAGAAGAATCACCATCAAAGGTAAGATATTGGTCCAATTTAGGCCAATTTTCCTGACTACTGGGATGGTCCATTTTTTTGGTTTGAATTATTTATCATTAATAATTCCTGAAGTTTAGCCAGGTGTTCAGAAATTTCATTATTTACAGAAACAGCTAGTACATGACCATCACAAGATTTTTTGCTAGTAATAAAAGATTTTACAGACTCATTTTCAGTTTGTTTAATGGCTGAAATATGAGGAAGAAAGGAGGAACTCTGTTCAGGTGCTTTTCCTTTATTTTTATGCAGCTTATGGGCAGCATTCTCATTTATACCATAATTATTGATGGTTAAGGTTGAAAATTTTTCCTGCAGGTCAGACACATAGTTTCTTATCCTTGGAATTTCAGACATCTGGTCATTTAATTTTGCAAGAGATAAAACATTTCTGTCCTCAGATACTGTGTGTTTGGCACTTAGTGCATAGAAATCATTTTTTAGTTCTCTAAACTAATTTTTTAGAGATTTAATTTCATTTTTTAATGAATAATTTTACTCAATAAGGGGTTTCAATTCACTAAAGGTTTAATGCAGATTGATATTCTTATCTGAGATAGATCTATGGTCACTCCTTATTTGTTTTTTTTGGCTAAGAACAATATTCAAGGTTTCTTTGATTATAAAATAAGCTTTATCTTGTACAGAAGAACTTACTTTACAATGCAAGTGCAAATTATTGAATCTATCACTCTCATGGATTAACACATCTCTTAAATTTTTGTCTTTTACAACATTAAAATCAAGGGTATCTTTCAATATTTCTTCAGAAGTTTTCTCAATTAAAGTATAGACTTCAGGGGAAACAGAATCATTCTTAATTGCAAGAGAAGGATTAATTAAAGAAGTAGAAGTCAAATGTAAAGGTTCATCAAATAATAATTTTCTAATTACATCATTTGGGCTACTCATTAAAGGAAGTTGTCTTTTTAAGGGTTTAACTGTTCTTTCACCAGAATCCACAATATTACATGAAGAAGCTTTGTTATTATACATACCAAAATGTTTATCAAACAAATTACTTGCCATGGTAAGGGAGGAAACTTCCCCTGTACCTTCTTTCTTCTGCCTCCCTGATAAGGATGGGGCTGAGGAGATGGATGGTAGGTTGGTGTCCTGGATGGGCCAGGGTGTTGAGCTTGTGGTTGCTGAACATTCTGTTGGTAATGGCTCATCAAGTAATCCCATTTCCACTGTTCCACTTTCAGAGTGCTTTGATTTTGCGTGAAGGAGCTGGGTACCTGATTGGGCTGAGGTTGAGGCTAAGGCTGAGAGGCTGGGAAATGAGGTGTTTGAGCCTGTTTGGGATTTAACAATTCCTGCATCTGCTGCCAGAGTGTGTCTACCATTGCATTGTACTTCATGCATTCTTCTTTCAGTTCTTTTATGTGACTGAACAGATTGTTATCTTGTTGGGTTAGAGGTATCTTTTTTATTTTTATACCTTTGAGTTGATTGTCCTGATTTGTTAGAGGTTTTACTTCTTTCAGAGGGGTTTGGTGAGGGGGGTTTTCCACTTCTCTTACCATTTCCACATCCTAAAGGTTTTTTGTCAGCTGAATAATTTCTGTAAGTTAATTTAGAAGAACCTACAGATATAGTGTCATTATCCACTTCAATCTCATCCACATTTAAGTTATCCATGCTGTTAGCCAAACTACTGGACATTTAAACTGTTAAAATAAAATCAAAATTATTAAATGATTCAAATTGTTATTTCAAAATAAAATTTATTGAATTTTAACAACAAAAAAATTTTTTTTTTAATTATTATTATAAAATCAATTAATTAACAAAAATGTAATACACTTTAATTTAATTACAATTATTTATTAAGAATTAACAGTAATTAAAATGGGACCAACCAATAAAGGTTTAATAAGTCAACCAAAATAATTAATACCAAAAGTTAATATAATGGTAAAATTGGGGCTAAGTACTCAGTACTATTACGGTCAACCAATATACAAAAAAAAATAAAAAAATTAATTTATTAATTTATTAAATATTAATTGTCTTCTAGGACTAAGAGTTTTACTCTATTATGGTCAACTAGAAAAAAAATTAAAAAATAATGAACACTTACACTCAGTGAATCAGCAATTAAGCCACAAACACTGTTATTGCAGTAAAAATATAATAATATGAGTGAGAGGTGCAAAGGTTAACTTACTATAGTGATCATAAAATCACTTCAAAATACTATATAATTTAGTTTAATATAAAACTAAATTATCAAACCCAAGTTCGAAACACGGTTGTGGCAAAAGTTTACTTTTTTGGCTGGGTGGTCCATGAGCTATGTCGTTTGTTGCAAGTCCGTAGTTGTCATCGTTGTTTGGAAAGGCGCCCAATTATTGGCCAGCCATCTAGAAGAAGAGGAGAAAGAAGGAGAAAACAGAGAGGAGGGAAAGAGGTAATATAAAGGGGATTTAAATAAAATAATCAAGTGCTATAATTATTTTAAAAGGGAGTCAACAAGTAGACTGTGAGGACTTTGTACGACAGTGAGGCTTCTAATAAATTTTAATATAATTATTTAATAAATAGTTATTTTCAATGCATGGAAGACACTATTAATTATTATTAAACCTATTTCAACCTTAGTTATTTATATAGAATTTTGATTAGAATTTTTAGTACTAATAAAAATAATAATAAATGTAATATAAAAAAATGTTTAAATGATGAGTGTATAATAAGTGATGGGTTAAAGGGGATTACCCAAGGCCCTTTTATAGACCAAGGGACCTCTGAAGCGCCACAAATCAGTATATACAAAATAGTAATAAGCTAAAACAAGAATATAAAAGAGTAGAAATGAAACATGGATATTAAGAGAAAAATATGAAACAATTAACTAAAACCCGTGAGTAATTAACCATTTTCCCACCATGACTTCCCAAAACACTTAATTAAAATAATTAGTAACCAAGTAAGTCTGAAACATGAGAACAATGAGTAAAATAATCCAAAACAGACATTATAGTGACATGTAAAGGTTTTAAGTAAAACAAATAAAATTATTTTCATGCCAAAAATTCATGTAATAAATTCAATCCAGTTTAAAGCAATTTTAATTAATTGTTTTAACTATGTAATTAATTCAATAATTAGTTTA
Source organism: Hemileia vastatrix (assembly GCA_030280995.1). Classification (NCBI taxonomy): domain Eukaryota; kingdom Fungi; phylum Basidiomycota; class Pucciniomycetes; order Pucciniales; family Zaghouaniaceae; genus Hemileia; species Hemileia vastatrix. The sequence continues at coordinate 27,061,722 of JASXTE010000015.1, forward strand.
AATGAAACATATAATTAATTTAGTGATATTTGTAATTTAAAGTGGGGATTTTCATACTATGTTATTAAATAAGTGTTATAATTTATTTAATAATTTTTCTGGCACAATTAAGGGTCAAAAAAGCGCCCAACATTATTGTTTAATAATATATGAAAAGTTTATTTAATATATAAATTTAATTAATTAATTTAATTACATTATAAGTCAATTTAACATATATAATTATAATATATGTTTGTAATTAATTAATTATTAATTTATAATTATTAAATACATAAAAATGCGCCATTATTTGTAGAATATAAAATATGATATGCTTAATTTAAATGTATAAATAATTTATATAACAATAAAATTAATATAACACTTATATTTATTTAGATACTTATATAATTTTATTATGCAATAAAATATTAATTTATATACATCAAATGCAATTATTACACCCTCTTCCAGGTCCAATAAATCAACATATCATTTATTGGGCTCCTGGTATAGCCTGGCTGACATAAACCTAGTGCTTATATCTTTACATTTCACTTAAGGTGCCTTTTCATCTAGCTTCCTTGTTGTACTTAGTTCTTAGTATCTGACTGACCCCATCTAAGTTCAGGTATTTTTAAATACTCTTTTTATTTCTTATATAAAGCTAGAATTTATATCTTTTCATTTAATTCAAGTTATTTTCTAAATACTTGTTTGATTTCTGATATAGAGCTAGCACTTATATCTTTTTATTTCACTTAAGATCTCTGACAAAGGTAATCTAGACAGCATATCTACATTGGAATGAATATTACCAGCTCTGTGAATAATTTTAACTTTCTTTTGTATTCCTGGACAGCTATTTTCCACCTAAACATATGTCTGTTTGGTGGTTGTAGTTTAAATAGAGATTTTAATGCACTACAATCTGTAACCAGTTCAAAATATTAGTCATCTAAGTAATAATGATGTTTCTCCAAAGCCCATACAACTGCTAAACACTCTTATTTAGTGGAACCATATTTTGATTCACTATTTCTTAAGGTTCTTGAGATATGACAAATAACTACTACTGTATTTTTATCATTAATGATTTGTTTTTGGTGGAGAGAAGCTCCCATTCAAACTAAAGTTGTATCTGTGTAGAGTAAAAAAAGTTTATTTAAATCTGGGAGAGCTAGAATTGGAGGAGACATTAAATTTTTTTTCAATGTATTAAAGGCTCTCTGTGATTCATTATTTCAGATAAAACCAACATCTTTTCTGGTTAATTTAGTGAGAAGTAAGTCTATGACTTGATAATTTTTTATATATTGTCTGTAATAGCCACACATTCAAAAAGAACTTTGTGTTTCTTTCACAGAAGTTGGTGATTTCACATTTAGAAATTCAGCAAATTTATTTTTATCTACACAAATTTGTAAAACTGACACAACTTGACGAAGAATTTTGAGGATTAAAAACCAAATTTAATCTTTTTTAAAGACAAGGTCATGTTAATATAATCTATTTTCTTAAAGACTCTATTTAAGTGATTCATGCTGTCAGCCTAGATATCCCAAGGACTGAGTATTTCTTATACTTAAAATAAGGTAACCTTAAGTACATTAAGCTTATATCTTAAAAATAAGGTTAAAACAATAATATATATGATTATATTACATATATATATAATTATTACTCTATTATATAAACTATAGTAGTTTAAATAGCTTATCCATAGCCTAATAATACTTATTAAGGTGTTAATGGAGTCATAATATACTTATCTTAAGTGATATTAAGTAATTATTGACATACATAAGCTTATATGTATACATAAATCTCATATTCAGTGAAATATGCAGTATATTATGTATATTTAGGTATATAAGTGGGTTTTAGCCTCATAATAGCCTATAGCCTTTGTTTTTCTGCTTATTTTAGGTCATATGAACATATCCAGTAAACTCACTATGCCTAAAGAAGCATAAACATCTATTTCAGGCGCATACACTCAGTCTGGACAACTTAATCTGCTTCCTTGGATGAATATTCACGGATTTATGGGTTGGGAGGTCATTTCTGGGTTAATATGGATGCTTGAGGATGCTATTGGGGGCTTGGGAATTTCATTTATTTCCTTTATATGCTTTGGGTCTCATTATATTCTCTTTGGATGAGTTATTTTACCTGTTTCTTTATGGTATCCACTTTTATCTGGATTTTCTATTTATGGTATGGGTCTGTGTTATCATTAATTGTGATGCAGGGTCCTTACTGGAGGTCTGGGTGTTGAATCTGCTTGAAGTGGATGCCATGGCGAGGTGATGGGCCCTCACAGTTCTGTAATTTCCAGGGATAGAAGTGACATCATCTGGATTGAAGGTCTGTGCACTCCAGTGGATTTTGGTATATGTAAGGGAGGATTTTGGCAATTATTAGACATCACTTACTTACTAAAATTCAAATAAACATTACAAAACAATCATTATTATTTAGAAATATATTATAATGCCTCTATAAATTGATATTATCTTTATATAAGCTATAACTATATTATATTCATCTATTTTCCACCACTAGCACACATTTAAATCCAAGTATTGTGAGTTTTATTTGAGTATAGCTATTTTATTAGTCTTCCCCTGAGGTTTAATCACTGAATCATTTATTAATAAGTAGTAGGACCATTAATAAATACTATTAAATCATACTTAAATACTAGATACACTGACAATTGGGGGTCTTTCCTTAGTTCTTACTTATTATTTAGTATAAGCCTTGGGATGTGATTTTTACTTTAGTATAGCTCAAAACAAACCAAATATTTGGGTCTTCTACATATTAGTGGGTCATCATAGCTCAGTGATTGCGGAAAAGAACCCTTATAATAATTGTACTAATTTTTTATAATAAAAATTAGGTATTTACAGTAGTAACTGTACCCAATATAAACCCAATTTCACTTGGTATTTGGTCACCAATATAACACCCAATTAAATTGGGATTTGGTTAAAGCTTAGTAAGCTATTTATTAACCCTTATAAAGTTTTAGTTAAACTTATTATTTTATTTTTAACAGATTTTTTAGAATTTTTATTACATTTTATTTAAATAAATAAAGATTTAAACTCAGGGTAAGCTCCAGTGCTTTTTATTAGTAATAAGATTGCTAATACTTTTAATCTACTAATTCCAATAGGTTTTCCTTTCTGTAGACGTGATATATTGTTATTTTTATCAATATGAGTGCTCCCCAGGACAATGTAAGTGAAAAGCCTGCTTATAATACCAGGTCTAAAGCTAACAAAAACATCGCTCCTGGACATAACTATGGAGGGTCAGTCATACCCCCAGGCAGAGTAAATGAGCATAGAAGAAAAAGACGCCCTCTTAAAAAAGATTACCATAAAAAAGATGTCTCCTCCTCTTTAGGATCAACTATCCCATCTGGAAAAACAGGTGTTGAAGTTGGAGGAATCAAAATCCCTCATGCTCAAGGAGGTAGAGCAATTACAGAACAATTGCAAGGTAGGATTTCAGCAGATGAACCAATCATTGGCAGAGCTAAAGGGAGGCCAGCGAATTCAGCAACCCCCTACCCCAGGAGGGTCACATCACTCCCAGGAGAAAATACTGGTATACAAGTGGAAGTGGGATTGGTTCCATTAACAATGGTCGAGTCACAACTGCAACAAGGATCCTCCTTCTCATCAGACTTCCTCAGTTCACCCCTACAAGGGAAAACAAAGGCGCAAAAAATCAGGGCTCACAAAAATCCCGTGGTAAGTAGATTACCCTCTCAGATTGAACACAATACTGATAATTACAATATAGGTAATATTATTGATGTCAAATCTGTGCTGAAAATAGAGGAGGACTTAAGAAAATTAGGTTTTAATGTAGATACACCTGACTTGTCTTTTGTCAATAACAACAGTAGTATTTATAATACAGTTAATCCTCAGTTTTCACCACTTACTAGTGAGATGAGAAGTTCACAAGAGAGTGAAAGAATTGAGAAGGAAGACATGGAGTATTTTAACAAAAATCCAACTGTCCATATAATTGTTTCAGCATTGTGGAATAGAATGACTGATTGTGAGGAACAGACATTTAAGCTCACAAGTAATACAATTTCATCCTTATCATTAAATATGTCTCAACTGGCAACATGTAATAAAGAATTAGAGAATAATACATTTGTCTCTAACTGTTAAATATGATTCATTGAGTAATAAATATAATGAACTTTCAAAAAAATTCTGTGAGTTTGAAAAGTTGTATGAAGCACACTTATTGAAAACTGAATCAAGGACTAAGTTATCTTTTGCCCAGACAAATCAAAGTGTCTCTGAGCTGCTACAAAGATTAACTAAATTTGAGATTGAAACTTCCAATCTACTAATGAACCAGGATAATCATAAGTATACTCAGTATAATAATAATCCTTTCATTGGAAATAGTAAATCTCATTCCTTCCCTATACCACCACAACTAAAACCATCTGGTGGTAGTTTCAAATCTGAAAATGTAAGTCACAAATTGGTACAGGAGGAAATTAAAGACCATTTATAAAGAGTAAATGAGTTGTTGAATTTACCTAATATTAGTGAAATAAAATCCAATCAAAAGAAGTGGCCTAAGATAGATCAGTATCCAACTTATGATGGGGAAGCCAGCTCTGATTGGCAACATTTTATTCAAAGAATTGACAATTTTAAATTCTTGTATAAGTTACCAGATGAAGAAATAACATCAAAATTGATCTATTTATTTAAGGATGTTGCTTTATTATGGTTTGAAGCTGTTTTGAATGAGGGTAAAGATTACTCTTGGGCTGAATGGAAACAACTAATTGAAAAACAATTTGGGGGTTCTAAATTCAGACTCACTCAGCAGAGACTTTATGAGAAAACTAGGTAAAATCTGTTGAATGGTGACAAACCTATGGTATTTTTAATGAATTTAAATAAAATATTAAAAGCCATTAAGCCTAACATGGATTTTTACTTATAGAAAGATAAGATAATATATAAATTACCTATATCTTTCAGAGACATTGTTGTAGCTAGAACAATTAATGTTACTGAATATTCTGAATTTATTAATATTTGCAATGAAATATTATTAAACCATAAGTATGAATCAAGGTATTCCACTTATAAACAAAATTTTGAACCTGTAAAAACTCAGAATTCAAAAACACTTCAGGAGAAGCAGAAAAAACCTACTGCACCTGTAGTACCTAAAAAGTATGAAACAAATACTTGTTATAAGTGTAAAAAACCTTGGGTCAAAGGTCACAAATGTGAGAAAAACATAAATATTGTTGAAAGTCAACGTGAATCTGAAACTGAAACTGAAAAAAGTAAAGAATCAAGTGATTATGACAGTAATATCTCATATAGTGATGAAAATGAAGTCTGTATGTTGGAAGATGATTTGTCCATCTTTGACAATCCAATATTAAATATGGACTTGAATGAATCTTTAATGAATTTTGAGGATGCTGAAATCATTAAATATATACAAGCTGATAACTTTAGAATGACACCTATCACGGTTCCAGCTATCCTTTCTGGTAAAAATGTTAATATAGTATTGGACACAGGAGCTGCTGGTTCTGTTGTTTCTACTAATACATTGCAGAAAATTGATAGTGAATATAAGTCTAAGCTTGAACCCCTTCAAAGTAAAATCTGGAGAGGTTTTGGATCTGTACTACATCCCATTGGTAGATACAAAGCTGCTTTTTTCTTTAAACATCAACATGGTTATGTAAGAGTAACTTGTGACTTTGTAGTAATGGATAATACTAACTGTATCTACTGTTTTATCATTGGAAATGATATTCTGACTAAGTTTGGTGTGAAATTAGACCCTGCTAATAACAATTTTACAATTAGCATGAATGGTAAAAGGAAATTTAAAATAAATCCTTTTTACACAATCTTACACATTAATTCAGTAACAAATATTCCATGCAAAGGAAGAGAATCCAATGAGATGGAACTTCTGGAAAATGAAATTTCAAAAGCATCATTTGGCACTCAGATAAGTAAAACTGAGAAAAATAATATTTTGGACTTAATTAAAGCATTTCCAATGGCTTTTTCACATTCTACAAATGAACTTGGCCTTGTAAAATATCATGAAATGAAGATTAGTTTAACCTGTGATATGGATAATATTCCTGCTAGTCTTAAAAAGAAACCATAACCTGCTTCACCAATGAAGAGGAAAGACATAGAGGATAATATTAATATGTTATTAAAAATGAAAATTCTTGAAAAGGTTGAAACTACACAAAAATATTGTGTAATATCACCAGTGCTAATTTCTTATGAAAAAGATAAAGAAAGACTGTGCAGTGATTATAGAGCATTAAATACATTTACAGTAGATGATATTTATCCCTTGCCAAGGATTGCCTCTATACATTCTACCCTTAAAGGTGCTATGTATATAATTTTCTTAGATGGAAATAAAGGGTACCATCAAATTCCTGTTGAAAAGAATTCACAGAACTTTTTGTTGATAATAACACACATGGGAATTTATAAATATGTCAGGATGCCATTTGGACCAAAAAATGCTCCATCAGTATTTCAGAAGTTAATGGATATAACATTCCATAATGAAATGATCGAGGGATGGTTAATAGTATACATTGATGACATTATGGTGTTCTCTAAGACTTATGATGAACACTTAATCCATTTAAAGAAGGTATTTCAAAAAATGGATGAAATAAAAATGACCCTTGCATTGAAAAAATGTAAATTTGGGTTTAAAACTTTAAAAGTTCTTGGTCATATTGTATCTGGCTTACAAATATGTGTAGACCAAAATAAAGTGGCTGCAATAAAGAATATTGGCATTCCTCAAAATGTAAAGGATGTACAATCTTTCCTTGGTATGTGTGGTTATTATAGAAAATATATAAAAAACTACCAATTAATTGCTGCACCATTGACCACACTGATAAAGAAATCAGAAGCTTTCATTTGTAATAATGAAAGACAACAGGCTTTTGATAAGTTAAAAGAATGTTTAATGACAGCTCCTATCTTGGGATTACCAGATTTCCAATTGCCTTTTGTATTATATACAGATGCAATTTTTATTGGTCTGGGTGCTGCTTTGCATTAAAAACATTTTATTGAAGGAAAAATGTCAGAAGTAGTAATTTGCTATATTTCACGTACTCTAAGACAGTGAATTGAAATATGGTGCTACTCAACTTGAATGTTTGGCAGTAGTATGGGCTCTTGAGAAGCTTCATTATTACTTTAAGACCAAAAATTTGAGTTAATAACTGACTGTAGTGAAGTTAAATCACTCTTAAACATGAAAACTCCTAATAGACACATGTTTAGATGGAAATTAGCTGTACAAGAATACAGAGGACGGATGACTACTACACTTAGAGCAGGAACCTTACACTCTAATGTAGATTTTTTATCTATAGTACCTCTGCCTAATAATAATGATAATCCTGCTTATGTTCCTGAAACAGAGATTATTAACATTTATGGCATTTATATTGTATATCTAGAGGATTAATTCATGCAATCAATTCTTGATATGTATACTTCAGATCCTGACTTAAGTAAACTCACTACAATATTAAATGATCCATCTAATGCTTCAATGAATGTTTTAACAAAACCATTACCAAATAAGTATAAAGAGGCATTAGAAAAAGGAAAATTTTCCATTGAGGATGGCTTTATATATTACAGGAAGAAATTAAGCAATGTAACTGTAATTCCCCCTTCAATGAAGGAGTTAATGCTAAGTATATGTCATGATGATATATTAGCAGATCATTTTGACTTCCATAAAACATTAACCAGAGTAAAAAATACAGCTTGGTGGATTAACATGTCTGATGATGCTCAAAAATATGATGAGACATGTGAACTTTTCATATGTTATTTCTATAAATATTGGGTGCTTTTTTGACCCTCAATTGTGTCAGAAAAATCATTAAATAATTTAAAACACTTATTTAATAAAAGGGTGTTCAAACTCTGACTTTAAACTAGCAATATCATTAAATTAATTATTTGTTTCATTCAAACTAGTTATTGAATTATTTAAATAGTTAAAACAATTAATTAATTCTGCTTTATACTAGGTTAAACTGATTACATGAATTTTTGTGTCAAAATAATTTTATTTGTTTCAATTAAAACACTTACATCTCACTGTAATGCCTATTTTGGATTATTTTACTCACAGTTCTTATGTTTCAGACTTACTTGGTTACTCATTATTTTAATTACCTAGTTTGGGAAATTATGGTGGGAAAAATAGTTACTTACTCATGGTTTTAGATAATTTTTTCATGTTTTTCTCTTAATATCTATGTTTTAGTTATATTCATTTATATTCTTGTTTCACCTTATTATTATTTTGTATATACTCATTTGTGGTGATTCAGAGGTCCCCTTTTGTCAGCCTGTATATCCCCAGGACTGTTTAAAAAGTACTTATAAGTTATTTTAAACACATGGACTATACATGGGAGCAATAAATTAGAGTACACAAACAGTATACATAAGTAAATTTATGATAAAATACAAAATATGCCATTATAACACCATACATGCATATATCCACCTTTTATAAGTTTTATGTACTTAATATTAAGTTGGGATATGTAAGGGTAATCTTAAGAACCTTAAATATATGGCTACAAAATTTTCAAGTAGACTTAAAGCTGTTGTTTTCTTATTTTTACATGAAAAAAAAGAAATGTGCTTTAAATCACTTAAAAGTTGACAATACGCACTATAAAATTAATAATATTAAAAATGCGCTTTGACAGATCAAATTTTCTTAATTTGTGCTATTGATTTGGCTACTCAAATGCATAAAAATAACAATTTTAAAATTTGGTGTTTTTTATGCCAGAAATGGCTTCTGTTTACTGGCCACATACTTCCTGCATTTTTCCCATGTGAATAGCTTCATTTATAGCAAAGTTAGCTTTTTAAGACTATAATTACGCCATATTCTACGCCCACTGTGGGGAAACACACTAAAATAGGCAACAGGCACTTATTAGGGGGTATCAAAGTTAGAAACCTTACATTTGAAAATACCTCTTTTTTCCACCAAATCAACTAAGGTTATTTCTTAAAATATGCCATATTGTGCCCCAAAAACATCTTTTTACTGAGAATTAATGTCAAATTTGTGGCTTTCTTTGTGTGTTGTGAAATGCCTTTTAAATAATTACAAATTTTTAACTTTGAAACCCCCTATTTAGTGTCCTAGCTTAATTATAAATGCATTGACCCTTATTATATGCACTAATTTCATTAATAAACTCAAACTTGGCACTTTAATTCACTACCACACTTAAATTTGCCTTAATTAGTCAAAGAGTTTCCTGTGCAAGCGCCTTTCAAGGACTGCATGTAGTTACCCCACATCTTATGCCCTTTTTTGTGGTTTTAAGTGGTTTCTCAGGCATTTTTGGTTATTTTTGAATGGCGATTTCACGTAGTATAATGTCATGATTAGCCCCATCATTTCTAATGTTAGTCCTCTTTAATATAGAGTTAAAATTAGTCTTAATTTTCCCTTTTAGTCTTTTATTTTAAATATACTACATGCATATTGTCAAAGGGTCCTAATGGTCTAGAAGATTTAATGGAGGTACAACGGCGGTCATAGGTAGTTTTTGAAGGGTTTCAAGTTCAATGAGCCTTATAATTTATCTTTCTTTTGGATTACTCAATTTGAAGAGGTAACAAACTTATAAGTATTATTATATTTAATGATTTAAAATTACGTGTTAGTAAATACTAAAAGCAATAAGTAATAGTAATAACTAATTGATTGTAATAAAAAATAAGTAATAGATGTCAAAAAAAACCAGAAAAGGGAGGCCTAATATAGGCAAAAGAGAGACAAAGCACGGAAGTAAGAATCCTATATACAGGAGTATGAGAGAATAAAAAGAATATTCCGGAAGAATATTTTCAAATAATAAGAATGTTCTAGAAAAAAGGTTTTTAGAATGTGTATTTACTGTATATGTCAGAAATAAATTGATTTATTTAAAAATTACTGTAAGTGTCATTTTTAAATAAGTAATCAGAATTTATTGTATATATTTAATTTTATGTTAAATATTAAATTTTTCTTTTAAATTTTTATTTCTCTTAACCTGTCATTGAGCACAGTGTTAAGAAAAAAAAATATAAGAGACAATTAATTTTAATTTTAATTATTTACTAATTTTACTTTTTTGTAACTAGTTAATTAATTACATGTAAATTTAAATTAAATATATTATAATTAATAATAATAATTAAAATAAAAAGGTGTGGCTTCATCCCAGTAAATAATTAATTTTTTTACTGGGTAAGTCTAGCAGCCTGGCTGAAACTCCCTCACTCTAAAAAAAACAATAAAAAAATGCTATAATTTTTTCTTTTTATATTTCTTTAGCAGAGTAGGAAGATTAGATATCTCCTTCTTAGGTATCCAAGAATCATATTCAGATAATTTATTCTTGAATCTCAATAATTATTCTTTACCTTTTTCAGCAGTAACAATTCTGTCATTTAGAATCTTATCAATTTCTGCTGTCTCAGTGATCTCATTAGGGGTCTTCTTTGTTCTTCCCCTCCTTTTGGGAAATAAATCACTATTGGATGTGTAAGGTTTCAAAATAGATATTGGAAAAACAGGTTTTTTTCTGCCATATGGAGAATACAAGATAAATTTAACTGCATTATCACCACCCATTATTCTCACAACAAATGGACCTACAAATGGGTCTTTTAATTTTTTATTACCTTGTAAATTTAAGTGGACTGTAGAAATCAGAACTTCATCACCCTTTTTAAAAGTGTATTCTTTATGGGATTTGTCCCATCTTTTCATTTCATATTCAAATGCTTTATCAATACAGCTCTGAGCATGTTTACTGCATAGCTGTTGCATTTGCATGAAAGATTTTACACCAGGGTGTAGTTCCAACTTAGGTAATTTATTATTGAGAATTTGGGCTGGAGTGTTTGGAGCATAACCAAGCCAGAGCTCAAAAGGCTTTCTTTGAGTAACAGAATGAATAGTGCTATTATAAGTGAATTTTAAACCAGGAAGAAGGTAACCCAATCATGAGTAAATCTGTCATTTTCTTTGTACTCAAGGCCAAAGGCACAATATCTTCTTATAATTTCCTTTAAGGTCTGAATCATTATTTCAGTTAATCCATCAGTTTGGGGGGATTGTCAGTAGAAAGTTTTAGATCACAAACACAAACATCCATTAGAGACATCCAAAATTCAGAAGTAAACTTAGGGTCCCTGTCAGTGATAATGGCCTTAGGAAAGCCAGTAGTATTAAACATATGAGACAACCACAAGAAAACTAATTCTTTAGTGGAAACATCCTTGTGGGTGTGGATAAATTTACACATTTTGTGGCTGTCCACAATAACCCAACATGAGTTTTAACTTTCTTTCCCAGAAATTAGTAATCTTGTCACAAAGTCCATGTTTATTATCTGCCATGGTGCATCAGGATGTTAAATATGTTGCATTAATACAGCTCTTTTACAAGTCAATCTTTTTGATTTTTGGTAAGAATCACAGGATTCAAAATATTGTTTGGTGTCTTCAGACATATTAATGCACAAAGCAGTGTATTTAATTCTGATCATTTTTTTTTCAAGATTAAAATGTCCAGCCAATATGGCATCATGACAAATTTTCAAGATGATCTCTTTCATAGAAGGAGGAATAACAATAACATTACTCAAATATTTTCTATAATATAGATATCCTTCATCAATTGAAAATTTATCTTTTTCCAAAGCCTTCTGGTACTTTTTTGGAAGGGTTTTAATTAATGCTTGTATTGAAGCATTCTTTGGATCATTTAATATGGTACACAACATTTTTAAGTCAGTATCATTATCATATGAATCCAGAATAAGCTCCAAAAGCTCTTCCTCCATATCAACCACATATATTCCATAAATATGAATAATTTCATCTTCATGATCATATGCAGGATTTGAGTCATCATTTGGAAAAGGTAACCTTGATAACATATCCACATTTGAATGAACAATACCAGCCCTATGAATTATTGTCATTCTCCCCCATTATTCTTGAACAGCCAGTTGCCATCTGAACATATTTCTGCTGGGGGTTTCTAAGTTTAAGAGGGATTTAACTGCACCGCAGTCAGTGGGAAGTTAAAATTTCTGGTAATCCAGGTAATAATGTAGCTTCTCTAGAGCCCACACCACTGCTAAACACTCTAGTTGAGTGGAACCATATTTCAATTCACTATTTCTCAATTTTCTTAAAAGATAAACATGTACTACTTCTGATACTTTATCAATCATCACTTATTTCTGATGGAGGGCAGAACCAAGACCAATAAAACTGGAATCAGTGTATAAAACAAATGGTTGAATAAAGTCAGGTAAAGCAAGAATCGGTGCTGACATCAAACCATGTTTCATAGTGTCAAAAGCTCTTTGTCTTTCACTATTCCAGACAAAAGCAAAATCCTTCCTAGTCAATTGGGGAAGGGGATTGTGCTATGACTTGGTATATTTTAATATACTGTCTATAGTATCCACACATTCCCAAAAAACTCTGGAGCTCTCTAACAGTAGTAGGAGCCTTCACTTGTTGTATGGATGCCACTTTGTTTTTTTCAACACATATCTGTTAACCTGAGACAACATTACCAAGCACTTTTATGGAATTAAAACCAAATTTGCATTTCTTAAAATCAAGTGTCATATTTATCACATCCATCTTATGGAAAACTTTACACAGGTGGCTATGATGGTCCTCAAATGTTTTAGAGAATATAATGATATCACAATATAGACCATCAGCCATCCCTCAATTATTTCTTGATGGAATGTGTTATCCATAACTTTTTTAAAAACTGAAGGGGCATTTTTAGGGCCAAATGGCATCCTAATATACTTATAAATACTCATATGAGTAGCAATAATCAGAAAAATCTGAAAATTCTTCTCAACAGGTACCTGGTAATATCCCTTATTACCATCCAAACAGCTGATGTATTTAGCACCTTGTAGGGTAGCATGTATAGAGCTGATTCTTGGTAAAGGACAGATATCATCAACAGTATAAGTTTTCAATGCTGTATAATCACCACATAATCTAGATTTATCTTTCTCATAAGAAGTTAGGACAGTTGAGATAACACAATGTTTAGGTGTTTCAACTACCTTTTCAATAATATTCATTTTCAAAAGGGTAGAGATACTGTCTTAAATATCTTTTCTCTTTATGGGAGAAGCTGGATAAGGCTTCTTCTTTATAAGTAGGTGGTATTTCTGTCAAAGGGAAAGATAATGAAAGCTTCATTTCTTCTTTTACCAATCCTAATTCATGTGATCCATGAGCAAAGGCCATATGAAAAGATTTGATCAATTTGATGATTGAATTTTTATCCTCACCAGAAACTTGTTCTCCAAAAGCAGCATTGTCAATTTCAGACACAAGGGTATGAATTTCTTTTGTAGATCTTCCTTTATATTGAACTACAGAATTACATGTGTTCAATCCTGGTGTTTATAGTTTCTTGGAGGAGGAAATCTTAAATTTTCTCTTCCCATTCATCACCATTGTGAAGTATTGGTTTTAAGGATCCCATTTTATGCCAAATTTGATTAAAATTTCATTTCACACAAAGAACCAACTACTCAAGTTATCATTTCTCATGAAAACAAAATCACATATAGCTCTTACAAAACCATGGTTATATTTGAAAAATACTGTGGCTTTGTATTTACCAATGGGGGACAAAACAGAGCCATAACCTCTCCAATTTTCAGAAATGATAGGCATAAGTTTTGATTTATAATCTTTCTCCACTGAAGCAAGTGCTTTTTAAGATACTACACTTCCTCCAGCTCCAGAATCTAGGACAACCTCAATGTTGTTTCCATTGATCAAGACTTGTGTCTTGAGAGGGGCAATACTAATTGAGCTATCCTCAAGATTTTTTATGATCTCAGAATCTTCCACTGTAGATAAATCATTATTCTCAATATCAATATTGCTTAAATAATGATTATCCTCTTCCAGCTTTAACACTTCCTGGTGAGATTCATATGAGAGTTTTCTGGCACAATCATTTGAAGTATCATCCAGTGCTATTGTTTCATCAGCATGTTCCTCTGTCTTTTCAACAAGATTTATCTTGTCAAAAACATGGCCTTTCTTCCAAGGCTTGCTGAATTTGCAGAAAGGGTTTGTTGCATACTTTTTGGTTGCAGCAGGGGCAGAAGTTTTACCAACTTTTCCACAGGTTTTTGTTGGTAATTGGAGGTTTTCTCCAATGAAGTTCTAGAACTAAATATTCAAGCATCATTCTTGTTGTTTAGAAGGATCTCATTACAAGTATTAATGAAAGAAGAAGGTTCCCCTGAGAACTCAGTCCTAGCAACTATTAACTCTCTCAGAGACATAGGTAATTTATAGAGGATCCTGTCCTTCCATAACTCAAACTCAATATCTGGGTCCATTGCCCTCAAGATTTTCACAGCTTTCATCAGGAAATAATAGATTTTTTAGTAGAAGAGCTAAATCTGGTTTTTTCATATTGCCTTTGTTGAGCTAATCTAAACTTGGAACCACCAAATTGTGCTTTAATTAATTTTTTCCTATCTTCCCATGAGTAGTCATTTTTATCCAAGAGAACAGATTCATACCACATTAGGGCTACATTGGTAAATAAAGAAATTAATTTTGACACAATTTCCTCTTCTGCCAGTTTGTAAGAATATTTTAGATTATCAATCCTGAAAATGAACTACTGCCAATCAGAGGAAGAGTCACCATCAAATGTTGGATACTGGTCAAGTTTTGGCCAATTCTTTTGATTTGAGTTAGTTTCCTTATTGCAAGCTTTTTTCTGAGTGATAAGGAGCTGTAACTTCTCCAATTGGGCAGTAATCTCATTGCTTAATCCTTCTGTGGATGATCCAGGTACATCATCTATTTTTGATGGAAACTCAGTGGAATCAACAGGGATTTTTGGCACTAATTTTACTTTGGATGAACAAGGAACAGGTACAATTTGGGTATCCTGAACAACAGGTTCTTTCAAAGAACTTTCAGAAAATTTTTGATCATGTAACAAATAATTCAATTTCTTTTCAATGGTTGTTAACCTAGTTTTCAATCTTGGAATACTAGATAAACTCTCACTTATGGTTGCAAATGATAACTGGTTCTTATTGTGTATAGATGAATAATGGTCATTCAATCTGTTTAAGTTCATCTTATGTCCCTCTAGCCCCTGGAAAAAGATGGACACAGCATCTTTTAATTTAGACAAATAATTCTTGATATTTTGCCATAAATCAACTTTCTTTTCATGAGTTACTTTGTAATGAAAAAAATCATCAGAAACTCTCTGTAACTCACTCCACAAATCTTGATAACCCTGTTCAGTTAGCAAACTATTATATTTCTGAGTCAATTGAATGTTGTTCATTATATGATTTTGTTTAGCAATAAATACCTCAAATATCCATCAATAATGTTAGCTACATCTGGATTATTTCTCAATAGAGAAACAGAATAGCTTTCCAGATTCTCATAAAACTCAGGATCAAGTGTCTCATCAATAACAGCTGTAACAGGATTTATTATTGAAGTAGCAACCAAAACCAAAGGATTAGATACATTAGAATATTGAGCAATTTGTCTACCACTCTCAGCCTCTACTGGTCTCACAGTCTCATCTCCCCTTCCAGAATTACCTGAAAGAACTGAATCAACAGCAAGAAATGGTACTTGAGATTCAATAGAGGGGCTTACCATGGCTTGGGAAAGAGTTAAATATGATATTTTTAATCTTTCTCCCTCCTTGATAGGGATGAGGAGGTGTGGGGTTGAACTGATTTTTC
Organism: Hemileia vastatrix; assembly: GCA_030280995.1. Classification (NCBI taxonomy): domain Eukaryota; kingdom Fungi; phylum Basidiomycota; class Pucciniomycetes; order Pucciniales; family Zaghouaniaceae; genus Hemileia; species Hemileia vastatrix. Next base: position 27,077,632 of record JASXTE010000015.1, read on the forward strand.
TTGAAGGACCTGCCTGAGGCACTTGTTGCTGTTGTTGTTGGGACAGATAATCCCACTGGGTGTTCAGCAAATCCCACTGCCACTTTGAGACTTTCACCTTTTTTTGTTCCTGGGGGCCAATTGTGGAAGGGCTTTTTGAGGAGGAGGTTTCCTCTTCTCTTTAAGGAAAGACTCTATTTATCTTACCTTGTCTTCTAGAGAGTCTGTTTTTGACCTCAGCTTTAGGTTCTCTGACCTCAACTCCTTGATGTGAGTGGAAAGATTTTTGACTTGCTGATTCAAGGGCATCTTTTTTATTTTGAAGCCTTTAGAAGCTCTTCTAGGGGTTGATAGAAGGTTTTTGATCTTGAGAAGTTGTTTCCACTAATATCTCCATCTCCTGCATTTCCACGTCTTGATTGGTCCAGTAATTGATTAATTTGAGCCAGTTTGGTAGTCAAAGTAGAATTTACACAAGAAGCTTCATCATAATCAATTAAATGCAGTTCCTCATCATGGCCAGCAGAAGCGCCTTGATAAGTCATATTTTTAATTAACCTGAACTGAGAGAAAGAAATATAAAAATTTAATCTGTTTTTATTTTTACTTTATTTAAAAAAAATAAGAAAAAAAATTTATTATATAAGTAATTATCAGGATTTTTTAATCAACTGGAATAATTATAATATAATGTTCTTTCAGGATAAAAAAAATCAACTGAAATAATAAAATTTTTATTAATTAAAATAATTTTATAACCAGGATGAAAAAATGAATCAACTGAAATAATAATGTAATCTATTAATTAGTAATGTATATGTTGATAATAATCAGGACTATAAGTCAACTGAAGAATTTAATTACCATGACTTAATTTAACTGAAAATAATTTTAATTATCAGGAATTAATGTCAACTGAAATAATTTAATTACCAGGACTTGTTTTCAACTGTAAAATTTTTAATATAATTAATTTTTAAATCTTATTAATTTACTTCCAGGAAAATTTGTCAAGTGAAACAACAATGTTAAATTCTAATTATCAGGACAGAAGTCAACTGAAATAATTATAAAAAATTAATAAAATTTATTCACTTTTTTTTATCACTTCTAGGACTAAGAGAATATGGTTCCATCTTGGTCAACTAGGAAAAAAAATATTTTATTTACCAGGCACCTCCCCCTGTAAAATAAAAAAGTTAATGCCACTTACAAAGTGCTGAGTAAAAAAGATATACATGGAATATGAAATGTGCAAAATGACCCACAAATAGTAATCAATATAATTACCACAAATATATATGACTATTGCCAATATATGAACCTAAATTTTGGAGCATGGTTTGATTCCCAGTGGCAGCAAAAAAAATAAGTCACGTGGTTGATGACGTTTGTTGCTTTTGTTGTCTTCTTGTCCTACTGGTACCACATTGTTGATGGTCCCTTGGTTTCCCGCTTCAAGATATTGATGCGCCGTCAATGATTCGGAAAGGGCCTCAAGTGTCAAAGGGTCCTAATGATCTAGAAGATTTAACAGAAGTCTAATGGCAGTGATAGGTGGGTTCTGAGGGTTTCAAACTCAATGGTATGTATAATTTATCTTTCTTTTGGATTACTCAATTTGAAGAGGTGAAAAATTTATAAATAATATTATATTTAATGATTTAGAATTATGTGTTATTAAATACTAAAAGCAATAAGTAATAGTAATAATTAATTGATTGTAGTAATGATTGAAATAAAAAATAAGTAATAGATGTTCAAAAAAACCAGAAAAGGGAGGCCCTATATAGGGAAAAGAGAGACAAAGCACAGAGGTAAAAATCCTAGTTACAGGAGTATGAGAGAAGAAAAATAATATTCCAGAAGAATATTTTCAAATAATAAGATTGGTCTAGAAAGAAGGTGTTTAAAATGTGTATTTACTGTATATGTCAGAAATAAATTGATTTATTTAAAAATTACTATAAGTGTCATTTTAAAATAAGTAATTTGAATTTCTAGTATAGATTTATTTTTATGTTTAATATTTAATTTTATTTAAATATTAAATTTTTATTTTAAATCTTCATTTCTCTTAAACTGTCATTGAGCACGGTTTCAAAAAATAAAAATATAATGGACAATTAATTTTAATTTTAATTACCTACTAATTTTACAATTTTGTAACTAGTTAATTTATTACAAGTAAATTTAAAATAAATATATTATAATTAGTAATAATAATAATAATAAAAAGGCATGGCTTTCTCCCAGTAAATAATTCATTATTTTACTGGGTAAGTCTAGCAGCCTGGCTGTCACATATACTCTCTTTTTTGTTTTTTCTTTTTGATGGATTATCCCTATTACTACAGGAATTTGGCGGGTGATATCATTCTAATTATGTTACTAGTCATTCTTTATTCTATTGGAAGAGTTTATTAGTTGGAATGAGGCATCATTAAACATGTATTGAGCTTATAAATCAAGGAGCTCATTGGGGAAGTTATTGTGTATAAAAGGAGGGTGTCTTTGGTCTTGTTTTCTACATTCTTTATCATTAAAATTCAAATATATAGCCAATACACTTACAATACATATCAATATTACTTATAAAGTCTTTAAATTGTATCTGAATTCATTAAATCTATTTTTCTACCAACTATTAAATTGTAAGCCATATATAATTAGTGAGATTAAAATTACTGAGACCCTTATACTGAGTTAGATTTTAATACTTATTGGATTTTTACTACAGTATTCATATAGGAACATTTAAATCTTCTCTACAAATGACCATTCAAGATAGTTCATGTCTCTGTACTTGACCTCAGCTTGACACCTTGCCTATAAAAACGCCTTGGATAATCCCCTTTATCCCCATCACTTATATTTTTTTTTTTTTTACAATACATTATTACATTGATTAATTTTGGCACTTGTCTCACCACACAATATGGGGGGCGGACTTGCTAGCAAGTCCGCAACCTTGGACCCAAACTCACCACAGATTGAACACACATTGAGCTATTGACAAAGGAACCATACAATCAGGGATGAACACCACTCAGCAGAACAGTTTTAGGTGGGTGTTCAAGTAGAGTTCAGTATGGGTTTAATATGAGTTCAGTCTGAGTTCCATCTGAGTTCCATCTGAGTTCAGATTGGGGACTTGCTAGCGAGTCCACCCCCTATATAGCATAGTGTCTCCCTTTTAATTTCTATATTAAATAAAATAAAGGTTGCTTTAAGATTTTTAGTAGTCTTTAGTTGATATTTAAGAATAGTACAATAAAATTACTTCCTGGATCAAAATACCTGCTAAACCACTATCAATTGTCTTGTCAATATTCCCAAAACAGTCGTTGAACTTCCTTTAACTATTATCTTCTTTTATTTTTTTTCCTCTTATTATTTTCTTTAAGTTTTTTTTTCCTTCTCCTTTCTTCCTCCTTTTTCTCTCTTCCTCTTATCCTTCTTCTAGATGACCGGCCAACAAAAAGTATAATCCATCACTTTTTGAAAGACTGGAGGAGAATTTTTAGGGCCAAATGGAATTCTAACATACTTATATATTCCCATGTGTGTTGCAAATAGTAAGAAATTCTGAGAATTATTTTCAACAGGAATTTGCTGATAACCGTAATTACCATCCAGACAACTAATAAATTTTGCACCTTGAAAGGTATCATGTATTGAGTTTATTCTGTATTTGGGATAAATATCATTCAGTGTATAAGTATTCTATAGTTCCCACATAATCTAGCTTTATTTCATTCATAAGAGATTAGGATAGGGGAGATGACAAAATATTTTGGGGTAACATCAACCTTCTCAATAATGTTTATTTTCAAGATGGTAGTGGTATTATCCTCAATATCTTTTCTCTTTGTTAGAGAAGCAGGATATGGTTTTTTCTTAAGGCTAGGGGGAATCTCATTCAAGTTACAGGATAAAGAAATTTTCATTTCTTCATTAAAAACGTCTAATTCATGAGATCCATGAGAAAAAGCCATAAAAAATGATGTAATCAAGGCAATTATAGATTCTGTTGGTGAGTCTCTTGGTTTAGAAGATAAATCTGGAGGTCCTTTGAGGGTTTAAGTGGATTTATTGGGCTCCCAAAAACAATTTACGTATTTTCTTTAATCATTTGATTATTTTTCATAAATGATAAGAGGTGATTACAAATATTAGTATAGTTTATATCTTAAAATTACTTGGATGTAAGTACAAATGTTATAAAATATAGTAATAAAAGATTTAACTTATATATTGTAAGTTTGGTAGATAAGTAAGGAATGGTTTTAATTAATGCTTGTATTGAAGCATTCTTTGGATCATTTAATATGGTGCATAACTTTTTTAAGTAAGTGTCCTTATCATATGAATCCAGAATAAACTGTAATATATATTCCTCCATATCAACCATATATATCCCATAAATATGAAAATTTTCATCCTCAGTATCATAAGAAGGTTAGAGCCATCATTTGGTAAAGGTATCCTTGATAAAATATCCACATTTGAGTGAAGAATACCAGCCCTATGAATAATTTTCATTCTCTCTCTGTATTCCTGAATAGATAACTGCCATCTGAACATATGTCTGTTAGGTTTTTTCAAGTTTAAAAGGGATTTAACTGCACTGCAGTCTGTGAAAAGTTCAAATTTCTGGTCATCTAGGTAATAATGTAGATTTTCTAGATCCCACACTACAGCTAAACATTCAAGCTGAGTGGCACCATATTTCAATTCACTATTTCTCAAGGTTCTTGAAATATAACTAATTACTACTTCTGATACTTTATCATTCATCACTTATTTTTGATGGAGGGAAGCACCAAGACCAATAAAACTGGCATCAGTGTACAAAACAAATGGCTTATTAAAGTCAGGTAAAGCAAGAATTGGTGCTGACATCAAACAGTGTTTCAAAGTTTCAAAAGCTCTCTGTCTTTCACTATTCTAGACAAAAGCAACATCCTTTCTAGTCAGTTGGGTAAGGGGTAATGCTATGACTTGGTAATTTTTAATATACTGTCTATAGTATCCACAAATTCCCAAAAAACTCTGGAGCTCTCTAACTATGGTAGGAGCCTTCACCTGCTGTATGGCTGCCAATTTGTTTTGGTCAACACATATCTGTACCCCTGAAACAACATGACCAAGCACTTTTAAGGAATGAAAACCAAATTTACATCTCTTCAAAGAAAGTGTCATATTTATTTCATCCATTTTGTGGAACGCTTTACTCAGGTGGTTAAGATGGTCCTCAAATGTTTTTGAGAATATAATGATATCATCAATATAAACCATCAGCCATCCTTCAATTATCTCCTGATGGAATGTGTTATCCATAACTTTTTGAAAAACTGAAGGAACATTTTTATGGTAAAATGGCATCCTAAAATACTTATAAGTACCCATATGATTAGCAATCATCAGATAATTCTGGGAATTCTTCTCAACAGGTACCTGGTGATATCCCTTGTTACCATCCAGACTGCTGATATATTTAGCACCTTGTAAGGTAGCATGTATAGAGCTAATTATAGGTAAAGGATAGAAATAATCAAAAGTATAAGTATTTAATGCTCTATAATCACCACATAACCTGGCTTTATCTTTCTCATAAGAAATTAGGACAGGTGAGATAACACAATATTTAAGTGTCTCAACTACCTTTTCAATAATATTCATTTTCAAAAGGGTAGAGATATTATCCTCAATATCTTTTCTCTTTGTGGGAGAAGCAGGATAAGGCTTCTTCTTCAAACTAGGTGGTATTTCAGTTAATGGACAAGATAATGAAAGTTTCATTTCTTCTTTAACTAATCCTAGTTCATGTTACACATGATCAAAGGCCATAGGAAAAGATTTTATCAATTTAATGATGGAATCTTTATCCTCACCAGAAAGTTTTTCTCCAAAAGAAGCGTTGTCAATTTCAGACATAAGGGCATGCATTTACTTTGTAGATCTTTTTTTATATTGAATTAAAGGATTACATGTGTTCAATTCTGGTTTTAACAATTTTTTGGGGGAGGAGATATTATGTTTTCTCTTCCCATTCATCCCCATTGTGAAACATTGGTTTGAAGGATCTAATTTTATTCCATATTTGGTTAAAATTTCATTTCTTATAATAAATCAACTGCTTAAGTTATCATTTTTCATGACAACAAAATCACAAATAGCTCTTACAAAACCATTGTTATATCTAAAAAATACTGTGGCTTTTTATTTACCAATGGGGGACAAAAAAGAGCCATAACCTCTCCAATTTTCAGAAATGATAAGCATAAGTTTTGATTTATAGTCTTGATCCACTGAAGCAAGTGCTTTTTCAGATACTACATTTCCTTCAGCTCCAGAATCCAGAACAACTTAATGCTGGTTCTATTGATCAAGACTGGTTCTTTGAGAGGGGCAATAACAATTGAGCTATCCTCAATGTTCCTTATGATCTCAGCATCCTCAACTGTAGATAAATTATTATTATCAATATCAATAGTATTTAAATAATGAATAACTTCTTCCAACATCAAGATTTCTTGTTGAGATTCGTATGAAATATTGCTAGCACAATCACTTGAAGTATCATCTAGTGCTATTGTGTCATCAGCATTCTCCTCAGTATTTTCAACAAGATTTATCTTCTTGTCACAAACAGGGCCTTTCTGCCAAGGCTTGTTGCACTTGAATTAAGTGTTCGTTGCATACTTTTTAGGTGCAACAGGGGCAGAAGGTTTACCAACCTTTTCCAGAGGTTTCTGTTGGTAAGTGGAGGATTTCTCCAAAGGGGTTCTAAAAATGAATCTTCTGGAATCATACTTGTTGTTTAGAAGGATCTCATTACAAGTATTAATGAAAGAAGAGGGTTCTCTGGAGAACTCAGTCCTGGCCACTATCAAGTCTCTCAAAGACATTGGTAATTTATAAAGGATCCTGTCCTACCATAACTCAAACTCCATATTTAAGTCCATTTCCCTCAAGATTTTTACAAGTTTCATTAAGAACTTAATAGTTTTATCAGTAGAAGAGCTATATATAGTTTCCTCATACTGCCTTTGTTGAGCCATCCTAAATTTGGAGCCACCAAATTGTGCTTTAATCAGTTTCTTCCAATCTTCCCATCCAAAGGATGGATTCATACCACATTAGGGCTACATTGGAAAACAAAGAAATTAACTTAGACACAATTTCCTCATCTGGGAGTCTGTAAGAATTTTTCAGTTATCAATTCTGCAAATGAATTTCTGCCAATCAAAAGAAGAATCACCATCAAATGCTGGATACTAGTCAAGTTTTTGCCAATTCTTTAGATTTGAAGGAGTCTCCTTAGTATTAGCTTGTTTCTGAGTAAGAAGTGGCTGTAACTTCTCCAATTTTGCAGTAATCTCACTGTTTAATCCTTCTGTTGAAGATCCTGGTGAATCATCAATGTTTGATGGAAACTCATTGGTCTCAACATGCATTTCTGAGTCTAATTTTACTTTAGATGAACTAGCAATAGGTAAACTTGGAGCATCCTGTACCATATTTTCCTTCAAAGAAATTTCAGAATATGTTTTATCATTAAACAACAAATTCAATTTTTCTTCAATGGTTGTTAGTCTGGTTTTCACCCTTGGAAGACTAGATAAACTCTCATTGATTGTTGCAAAAGATAACTGGGTTTAATTTTGAAAAGATGAATAATAATCACTCAATCTTTTCAGGTTCATCTTATCTACCTCTAGTTCCTGGCAACAGGAAGACAACGTATCTTGTAGTTTAGACAAATCATTTTTGATATTTTGCCATAAAGAAACTTTATTTTCATGAGTTGCATTGTAATGATACAAATCATCAGAAACTCTCTGTAACTCACTCCTTAATGCTTGATAACCCTGTACAGTTAACAAACTATTATATTTCTGAGTTAATTGCATGTTGTTCATGATATTATTTTGTTTAGCAATAATATGTCTCAAATATTCATCATTAATTTTTGCTACATCTGGAGTGTTTCTCAATAAGGAAACAGAGTAACTTTCCAGATTCTCATAAAACTCAGGCTCAAGTGTTTTATCAATAATAGCCGTATCAGGATATATTATTGAAGTAGCAATTAAAACTAAAGGATTTGATACATTAGAATATTGAGTGATTTTTCTACTCTTTTCAACCTCTACTGGTCTCATAGTTTCATTTCCTCTGCCAGAAGTACCTGAAGGAACTAGATTAGTAACAAGAAATGGTACTTGAGATTCAATAGAGGGACTTACCAAGGCTGGGGAAAGATCTGAATATTGTTTTTTCTTTTTCTGCCTCCTTGATAAAGGTGAGGATGTGTTGCGTTGAATTGACTGTGTCTTGACGGACCTGCCTGAGGCATTTGAGGCTGCTATTGAGACAGATAATCCCACTGGGTGTTTCACCAATCCCACTGCCACATTGACACTTCCACTTTTTCTGGTTTCTGGGGAGCCAATTGTGGAAGATCCCTGGGGGGAGGTGGTCTCCTCTTCTCTTGAAGAAAGGCATCTATTCTCTTACCTTTTCTTCTAGTGAGTCAATTCTTACTCTCAGTCTTAAGTTCTCTGTCCTCAGTTCCTTTATGTTGGTGGAGAGATTCTTTACTTGCTGAGGTAAAGGCATTTTTTTATTTCTAAGCCTTTGGGAAGTTCTTCTGGGGGGTTGATTGAAGGCTTTTGTTCCTGGGCATTTGTTTCCACCAGAATCTCCGCTTCCTCCAATTCCACATCCTGATTGGTTCAATGATTTATTAATTTGAGCCAATTTTTTAGTTAAAGGAGAACTCACAGAAGTAGCCTCATCATAATCAATCAGATGCAATTCCTCTTCAGGTGCAGCAGAAACACCTTGATCAGTCATTTTTTTAAATTTAACCTGAAGTGAGGGAAGGAAACAATAAGATAAATTAGTTGTATTTTTGCTTTTATTTAAAAGAAAAATAATAATAAAAAGAATATAAAATTTTTCAGAACAAAAATCAACTTAAAATAATAAACAATTATTTATTAATTCAAAATAATCTTATAACCAGGATTAAAAGAAATCAACTGAAGAAATAAAATTAAATTTCAATTAACAAATTAATTTATGATAATTATCAGGATTTAAACCAACTGAAAGACATTTAATTACCAGGACTTAATTTCAACTGAAATAATTTAATATAATTTATTTTTTATTAATTATTTAAATTTTATTGTCAGGAAAATTTGTCAGCTGGAACAATAAAATTTAATTTATCAGGACAAAGTCAACTGAAAAATATAATGTAATTAATTTAGAAAAACAAATTTATTACTTCTAGGACTAAGAACACAATTGCTCTATCTTTTTCAACTAGGAAAAAATAAAAAAATTAATTACAATTTACAAGACACCTCCCCCTGTAAAATGAGCAAATTAATGCCACTTACAGAGTGCTGAGTAAAAGGAAATATGTAGAGTACGAAGAGTGCAAAGTGACCCACAAATAGTAATCAATATAATTACTACAAAAATATATGACTATGGTCAATATATAAGCCTAAGTTTTGGATCGTGGTTCAATTCCTGATTGTGGCAAAAAATAAGTCACATGATTTATGACGTTTGTGGTTTTTGTCGTCCACCCGTCCTTATAGGTACCTCAATGGCAATGGTCCCACGGTCTCTGGCCACAAGATAATAATGCGCTGTCAACAATTCAGAAGGGCCCCCAACTGTTGGTGAGTCTCTTGGTCTAGAAGATAAATCTGGAGGTCCTACAAGGGATTAAGTTGATTTATTGAGCTCCCAAAAAAAACAATGTATCTATTTTTTTTAATCTTTTGATTATTTTACTCAAATGATAAGAGGTGATTAAAAATATAAGTATAATTTATATCTTAGAATTATGTGGATATAAGTACTAATGTTATAAAATATAGTAATAAAAGATTTAATATATATGTTGTAAGTTTGGTATTATAGAAAAGTACAAAAAGAGAGAGCCTTTTATAGGCAAAAATGTGAGAAATAAAGACATGGAGTTAACACCACCTATTACAAGGATGTGAGAAAAAAAGCTAAATAAAGAGAGTATGTGAATTAATAAAAGATATACTAAATGGTGCGTAAATAAAGGTATCACTTTTATCGAAGTAAAGCTTGAGTTCCCTTGGACCTTCACATTTAGTACAAAACATTTGATTTAAAATTTTGATTCAACAAAAATCTAAATTTCTTAATAAAGGAATTTGAAAAATCTTTTTTTATATTTTTTATATTTTAATACTATTTTTATTCCCTCTCATCTGTATTATTGAGTGGTGTTAGAGAGTAAAAATGTATGGGACAATTACCTACTTTTATTAATTATTTACATTAATTAGTGTACTTAGCTAGTTATTTGTAAGTAATACATAAGTAGGTAATAAATAATAAATTACTAATAAGGATTTAAAAGGTGTGGCTTCATCTCAGTAAGAGAATTAATTATTTTACTGGATAAGTCTAGTAGCCTGGCTGACAGATTCTTTCTGTTCATCAGTTAACTTCTCACCAAATGAAGCATTATTATTTCAGATAATAAATTATCTATTTCTTTTGTTTTTCTTCCCTTAGATTGAATCAATGCATTACAAGATTATAAGATATGTGCAGAAGATTCTTTAGAGGAAGAAACTTTAAATTTTCTCTTCCCATTCATGCCCAATGTGAAAGAATTGTTTTATGGATCCAATTTGATACCAAAAATGGTTAAAATTTAATTTTCATAGTAAAATAATTGCTTAAGTTATAATTTTTCATCATAAAAAATTCACAAACAGATCTGAAAAATCCACCATTATATTTAAAGAATACAGTGGTTTTTTACCTTCCAATGGAACATAAAACAGAACCATAACCTCTCCATTTTTTAGATTTCATAGGTAATAATTTACTAATATAATATTTTCTATTGAAGCAAGTGCTTTTTCAGACACTACACTACCTCCAGCACCAGAATCAACAACAACCTCAAAATTTTTACCATTTATGATAACTGTTGCTCTTGAGAAGGATATTAATATGGAACTTTCAGTAATATCTTTTATTATATCAGCATTCTCTAATGAAGATAAATTCAAGTTACAAATTTTAGATAAATTATTTAAATAATGGACATCTTGATCCAAAATAAGGACTTCATGTGAAGATTCATTTTTGTAAGAGATATTACTTTCACACTCACTAGAGGAATCACTAAGGTCAACTACATTATTTTCAGTTTCCTCATTTTTTTCAACAAGATGAATTTTCTTGTCACAAAAATATCCACCCTGCCATTATTTATTACATTTAAAACAAGTATTTGTTGCATATTTCTTTGGTGTAACCGGGGATAAGGGCTTACCAGGTTTTTCTGGGAGTTTTGATGAAGTTTTTTTTCAATCATGATAAGATTTTAGGGGATAATTCTTTGTTTCATATCTATGATTAAGTAAAACTTAATAACAGATATTAATAAAAAAAGAATGTTCTCTTATATTTTCAGTTCTAGAAACAAGCAAATCTGTCAGCCAGGCTTCTAGACTTACCCAGTAAAATAATTAATTATTTACTGGGATGAAGCCATGCCTTATTTTTTTAAATTTTTTTTATAATTTATTTACATTAAATTTACCTAAAAAAATTAACTAATTACAAAATGGTAACTTTAGTTAATAATTAAAATTAATATTAAAATGCCTCTTATATTTTTATTTTCTAACACCGTGCTCAATGACAGGTTGAAAGAAATAAAATTTTATATTAAAAAATTTTTAAATTAAAATAAAAATTTAATATTCAAATGAAAATAAATATATACAAAAATTCAAATTTCTTATTTAGAGTTGACCTTTACAGTAAATATTAAATAAATTAATTTATTCCTGTCATATTCTGTAAATACACTTTTTTGACATCTTCTTTTTGGAACAACTTTATTATTTGAAAATATTCCTTCTGGAATATTCTTTTTTTTCTCTCATACTCCTGTATTTAGAATTTTTTTACCGTTCTTTGTCTCTCCTTTGCCTATATAAGGCCTCTCTTTTTGGTTGTTTTGGGATATCCATTACTTACTACATTAACAAACAACTTATTCTATTTAATTCTTTATTACTATCCATTATTTTTTTAGTAATTAAATTTACGTAGTACTATCTCATTAATTTATAATAATAATTAAAATTCTTACCTCTTATATTTGAGTAATACAAATAAAAAGATATACAAACGTACTCTAACTTTGAAATCCTAAATTTCCACTGTTACCACTGTTGGACCGCCATTAAACACCTTCTAGACATAAAAGACCCCGTGAAAATTGAGGCCCTTTCTAAATAGTTGATGGCGCATCGATAGCTTGAAGCAGGCAACTGAGGGACCATCGATGAAGAGGTGCCAATAGGACGAGTATATGACAAAGATGAAGAACGTCATCAGCCGTGTGACTTACCTTTTTGCTGCAACCGGGAATCAAGCTGTGATCCAAAAATTAGGTTCATATATTGACAATAGTCATATATATATTTTTTAATTATTTGATTACTAGTTGTGGGTCATTTTACACATTTCATTGTACACAAACATCTTTTGTTACTCAGCACTCTGTAAAGTGGCATTAACTTGCTCATTTTACAGGGGTAGGTGTCTGGAAAAATCAATTTTTTTCCCTAGTTGACAAAGATATAACTATATTGTTCTTAGTCCTAGAAGTGATATAAAAGTTAAATTAATTATATTATTTTTATAATTATTTCAGTTGACTTCTGTCCTGATAATTAGAAATTTATATTATTGTTTCAGTTGACAAATTGTCCTGGCAGTGAATTAATAATATTATAAATTAATTAATTAAATTATATCAAATTATTTCAGTTGACATTAAGCCCTGGTAATTAAAATTATTTCAGTTGAAAATAAGTCCTGGTATTTAAAATTATCTCAGTTGACAATAAGTCCTGGTAATTAAATTATTTCAGTTGACAATACCTCCTGGTAATTAAATTATTTTTCAGTTGACTTCTAGTCCTGATAATCATCAAAATATTACTAATTATTAAATTATTTTATTATTTCAGTTGATTTATTTTAAATCCAGGTTATAAAATTACCTTAAAATTAATAAAATTGTGATTATTATTTCAGTTGATTTTTTGTCCTGATAAAAATTATATTTTATTTATTTTAGTTGATTACAAGGTCCTGATAATTACTTATATAATATATTTTTTTCCTTATTTTTCTTTGAATAAAGTAAAAATAATAACTGAATAAATATTTCTTTCTCTCAGTTCAGGTAAATTACAACTATGACTGATCAAGGTGCTTCTGCTGGCTGTGATGAGGAACTAATTTTAATTGAATATGATGAAGCTTCTTCTATAAGTTCTACTTTGACTACAAAACTGGCTCCAATTAATCAATTACTGGACCAATCAGGATGTAGAAATACAGGAGATGGAAATATTAGTGGAGACAACTGCTCAGGAACAAAAGTCTTCTATCAACCCCCCAGAAGAGCTTCCCAAAGGCTTCAAGATAAAAAAGATGCCCTTCAATCAGCAAGTCAAAAATCTCTCCACTCACATCAAGAAGTTGAGGTCAGAAAACCTCAAGATAAGGTCAAAAATAGACTCTCTAGAAGACAAGGTAAGAAAAATAGAGTCCTTTATTCAAGAGAAGAAGAAACCTCCTCCCCTAAAAGCCCTTCCACAACTGGCCCCCCAGCAACAAGAAAAGGTGGAAGTCTTAAAGTGGCAGTGGGATTGGCTGAACACCCAGTGGGATTATCTGTCCCAATAGCAACAGCAACAAGTACCTCAGACAGGTCCTTCAAGAAAAAATCAGTTCAACCCAACACCTCCTCATCCCTACCAAGGAGGAAGAAGGAGAAAAAACAACCACATCCAAGTATTTCCCAAGCCATGGTAAGCCCCTCTATTGAATATCAAGTACAATTTTTTTTAACTGATTCAGTTCCTTCATGTAATTCTGGAAGAGAAGATGAGACTGTGAGACCAGTAGAGGCTGAGAGTGAAAGAAAAATTTCTCAATATTCTAATTTATCTAATCCTTTGGTTTTAATTGCTACTTCAATGATAAATCGGGATATGGCTATTATTGATTAGACACTTGATCCTGAGTTTTATGAGAATCTGGAAAGTTATTCTGTTTCGCTATTGAGAAATACTCCAGATGTAGCAAACATTAATGATGAATATTTGAGTGATATTATTGCTAAACAAAATCATATAATGAACAACATGCATTTGACTCAGAAATATAATAGTTTGTTAACTGAACAGGGTTATCAAGCATTGAGGAGTGAGTTACAGAGATTTTCTGATGATTTGTTTCATTATAAAGTAACTCATGAAAAGAAAGTTTCTTTATGGCAAAATATCAAGAATTATTTGTCTAAATTAAAAGATACTGTGTCCATCTGTTGCCAGAAGCTAGAGGGACATAAGATGAACTTAGAAAGATTGAGTAACCTTTATTCATCTTTACGAAATAAAAATCAATTATCTTTTGCAACCATCAATGAGAATTTATCTAGTATTCCAAGAGTATAGACTAGGTTAACAACCATTGAAGAGAAATTGAATTCAATTTTATATAATCAAACGTTTTCTGAAATTTCTTTGAAAGAACCTGTTGAAAAGGATACTCCAATTTTACCTGTTCCTAGTTCATCCAAAGAAAAATTAGTTTCAGAAATACCTGTTGATATTATGGTAGCAGTGTCAGCGCTTTGTTCAGAGTGAACCGTCAATATTTCATTACTCACCTATGGTAGCAGTGTCAGTGCTTCATCCAGAGTGAACCAGAGTTAGACGTGTCAGCTGCACCACAGACTATATACATTTTATGTACTTAACAATCACTAAGCTATCATACTACACATAACACCCCCCTCTTAGTGATTTCCCTATAACCATTCCTTGACAAAAACAAGTAGAGAAATTTGAAAGTAATTAAAAGAAAAGAAAATAAGGAGAAACGTAGAGACTAGAAAACCCCCCATAAATATCTCTTTTCTTTCCAAACAATTGGTCCCAAATTCTTCATCAACAAATCTGCTACTTGATCTTTAGTTGATACCCATTTAATATCAATTTCACACCAATGAACTTTTTCATTCACAAAGTAGAAATCTCTGTTAACATGCCTGCAACGTTTGTCAAAGGGGTTATCAGTAGCTGCTACAATTGCACCTTTGGTGTCGCAATACAGAGTTGTTGGACTATGGCACAAATTCACTTCATGTAAAAGGTTACACATCCAAAGAGCTTGATGTGTTGCATTCGATATTGCCATTAATTCTGAGTGAAGTGATGCTGTTGCCACCCTTGATTGACGCTTTGATTTCCATAAGATAAGACAGTTGTTGACTTGAAGAACATGACCTCCTGTAGCTCTAGTGAATTCATCAGCCCAAGTAGCATCACAATAAAATTACGTAGATGGATTGAGATTGATTGTTGGGAAAAGATGAAATTTCATGTCTTTGGTAAATAGTAGATATCTCAGTAAATGATTAAGCCCATCCCATTCAGATTTACCTGGTCTTGATGCATAATGTGCCAGGAAGTTGATAGGATATGCCAAATCAGGCCTTGATCCAGCTACAAGATATGATAAAGAACCAATAATAGACAGAAATTTGAGAGGTTCCAGCGGAGGATAAGTTTTTTCTTTTAAAGAAACCAAAGAATTACCCATTGGTAAAGGTGAGTGAGAGTTAAGACCAGCTGGATTGTGTACATTCAGAATTTTGTTGACAAGAGCTGGTTGGTGAATATTGAAACCTTTGGAACAGCGTGAAACTGCTATACCAACAATAGAAGAGATCCCATCAGACCATTTTACCTTCAAACTACTCCCCATATCCATTTCCAACTCCTTCAATACCGTATCATTACTCCCTACCACCAAACCATCATCTACATGAATCCACAACATTCCCTTAGAACCTTCTTTTGCTAGCACATATACACTGGCATCCTGATTGCTTGATCTGTAACCTAAATTTGCCAGAATTTTGCTGAGATGTTTCCACCAACATCTGGCTGCTTGCTTAGTACCATATAAAGCTTTTCTAAGTTTGCAGACATGAGTTGGATTAACAGACTCAAAACCTTTAGGTTGCTTGACATAAATTTTCTCTTCAAGATTTCTGTGTATATAAGCTGAAGTGACATCAAAAGTTTTGATTGGCCAGTTGTACATAGAAGCTAGGATAAGGATCAGACGCAGAGATGCAAAAGTGGCTGTGGGAGAAAAAATGTCAATAAAATCAATACCTTCAACTTGTTTGAAACCCTGAGCTACATATTGTGCCTTGTGTTTGATGATCTTTCCAAATTTATCTCTTTTTAGAGGAAAAACACATTGGGCACCTTAGACAGTTTTTCCAGGAGGAAGAAGAGGAACAATATCCCAAAATTTTATGTTAGACATGTTGTCTAATTCCTGAAGACAAGCTGACTTCCATTCAACTGCATCTTGACGCTTCATTGCCTGTTTGAAAGTTAGAGGTAAGCAGTCAGAAAGTTCATAAGCATTATTGTTAATGAAATCAACCATGAAATCTTGGGTAGCAATAGTTTCTTTGGCTGTAAAATCACCAAATTTCAGTTGATTCAAAATAAATGCTAGGTCACCTTTAGAGTGAGATGTGGCCGGATGTGACACTGTAAGCGTTTTGGTATTCTCCTTGTCTCCTTCAGGGATGAAATTTGCCATTTCCAATTGAACAAAAGAATAAGATTCTGGATGCCAAAAAATCCAACCTTTACCACCATCAATAAAACCAACAACCCTGCAATGCATAGCCTGGACCTCAATTCTTGTCCTTTTTTCAGTTGGAATGTGCACATATGCCCACTGACCAAAAATTTTGACAGGAGATAAGTCCGCTTTTTGTTGAAAATGATTTGGTATGGGGTACTATCAGTAACTCTCACATTTGGTAATTTATTGTGAATAAAGAGGCCCAAAAATAAGCAAAAGTCCAGAAGTTGGGGGGCAGATTTGATGCAAGAAGGATTGTTCTGGAAATTTCACCAATGGTTTCATTGAATCCTTCAGCCATTCCATTCTTTTCATGGTGATAAGGCATAGAGTGTTCATGAAGGATACTGTGTTGGAAAAGGTATTCAGAGAATTTCTTGTTCATGTATTCTTTGCCATTTTCAGTTCCGAGGATTTTGAGACATTGATTAGTGATGTTTTCTAAGGAAGATTTGAAATTAATAAAAGCATTGAAAACATCCAATTATTTTTTAGGAAAAAAACTTCCCCATAAGTTGAGAAAGATTCTCTGAAGGTAGCTACATAAACTTCATCTCTATCAGTTACATCAACCATGGGCCCTACTAGATCAAAAACCACCAAATCCATGAGCTCACAGGTGCGCTTGGGTGTCTTTCACGTGTTTTTCCTTTTGATTTTTGACATAGCACAAACATCGCAGTGTAATCTGCATGAAGGGACATAAGATGGTGCATTTTCACAGAGACCTTTTTTGGAAAGTCTTCTCAAAACCCTGGTACTTGTGTGTCCAAGACAACAATGCCAATCCATGATTGAGTCAGGAAACGCAGTTGGATAGGGAATTTTTGAAGGGGGTGGAGGAACAAAAGGAACAGGAAGGGTAGCAGAGGATAGAGAGTTAAAATAATTCATTTCAAAAACATTGGTCTCTAGTGCACAAGGATATACTAGATCAACTGTCCATTTTCAACCAGCAGAAGATTTAAGAGCTAGAAATAATATTTTTTAGTTTTTTGAAATAACATAATCATTATTTTGATTAAAAGAAAGAGAAATGCCATTATCTAGAAGATCAAAAGGAGAAATAAGAGTGGATTTTTCCCTATCACAATAGAAAACACCTTTGATAGTAACTAATTCTCCATCACATCCTTTAATTAAAATTTTTCCATGACACTACGCAATATAGGGGGTGGACTTGCTAGCAAGTCCTCAACCTGAACTCAGATGGAACTCAGATGGAACTCAGACTGAACTCATACTGAACCCATACTGAACTCTACTTGAACACCCACCTAAAACTGTTCTTCTGAGTGGTGTTCATTCCTGATTGTATGGCTCCTTTATCAATAGCTCAATGTGTGTTCAATCTATGGTGAGTTTGGGTCCAAGGTTGTGGACTTGCTAGCAAGTCCGCCCCCCATATTGTGTGGTGTGACCAGTAATGAAAGCAGCACCAGAGTCAGTTGCAGTTTTGACTGGAATAGGAGTATCCAAAGTTCTGAAGTCATAGAGAAGACGTAAATCACCAGTGACATGATGTGTGGGACCAGAGTCAAAAACACCTTGACAATCTTTACTGTCTTGCTCCTCAGTCCAGCTATCAGTACCAAAATACATTTCTTTCAAATCAGTAGTGAGAACATCTAGCCCTTTGCAGGTGATTTTGTTTAAGCAAGATTTTGAAGAATTTTGAGCTGGCTGTTTTCCCTTCCTATTGTTTAGTGCTTTTCAAACAAGATTCATAGAGTCCTTGTTGTCCCAAGCAAAATCTTCATGTTGTCCCCACACTGCTACATTAAAACTCTTACTGTTGGGATCATAAGGACAAGTGTTCTGGAAATGTTTGGAGGATTTGCAGTAAAAACAGGAATATTCAGGATTTTTATTTTCAGGGCGGTAAGAGTCCATGCGGCCTTTTTTGAAATCCAAGGATGAAACAGATTCAGGATCAGTTTCCAGTTCAAAAGCCGTGGTGAGGGTAGGGGCATTTGAAGACATAGATTGAGATGAGTTGATAAAAGAATTTTGAAGAACATTCATCATTTCATCAAAAGTGGGTTGAGATATGTTTTTTCGCAATTCAAAATGACGATTTGCTTTAGTGGCAAGATGATTAACTGATGATGGTCATAAGAGTTGGGTGAAAACTGCCCTCATTTCATCAAAACCAAAAATAATACCAGATTGCTGAACCGCCTCCAAAATTGACTTAACTTTTTCTCCATGCTCTATTACATTTGTAAAATTTGAGGTTTTAATAGTTAAAAGATCATTAAACAGAGCCATGAAAGCTGTATGGGAAGCTTTGTCAAATTTGGAGCTGAGAATTGAGAAAGCTTTGTAACTGGTAATCCCAAAATCTATAAAAGCCTGAAGTTTTTTATCAATTGTGTTGTAAATTGCATGCCAGCTCATTTTGTCCTCGAATTTTGAGATATCATCAGTGATTGCAGCTGCGTTAGAGATATATTTAGTTGAATGTACACGGCGCATTAAAAAAAATTTGATATTCTTTATCCAAGTTTGCTAGTTAGAACCATCAGGTTTCAATTTAGACATTTTATTAGTCCTTTGTATGATCTCATCGATAACATCAGCGCAATCTCTTCCTTTATAAGTTGTAAAATTATCATTGTCATTGTCAGATAAGAAATTGTTGTTGCTGAGTGAAGAGGAGGGGCTAGAGTGATGAGCATGGCCAGTTCCCGCATTTCGAAACGAGGAGACACGTCTGTGTCTTGGTCCTCGCAACTGCAAACCGGAGTCGCGTCCCGACTGCATAAAGGGGTTAGGGGCGGTATGAGGAAGGTGCGGAGGACAATCACGCACCAAGGCTGTTTGTCCGGCTTGTGATGAGGATGTGGGGGGGAGAAGATAGGAAGGAGGGGGAGGAGGGGAAGATGAAGCAAACGGTGTGTTCCCAGGCAGTAGAACAAAAGGGTGGGGGGTTTGCAATAAGCGAGCGGTGCTCGCGCTATCCATAGACGACGCTGGTGAGGTGGAAGGGCCTGAGAGCAAATGCAAGTGGAGTCTTGCTCCGGTATTTATTGATTGGGGAGGAAGAAGGTTTTTTAACTCTCTACTCAGAGGCTGAGGGCATTTGCGAGCTAAGCGAGGTTGGGATTGGAACAGATTTGAGGAATCAGAAATCGGCATGGATTAGATAAACCGAGAGAAGGAGGTGGAGGGAGATCAACACCAAAAAAAGATACTTCTAATGTGGGGCAAGCATGGGGCACACAATGTTTCTGGGAAAATACAAGATTGGATTACTGCTAGTAACAAATTGGGGACGGCCCATACCCTATGGTAGCAGTGTCAGCACTTTGTCCAGAGTGAACCGTCAATATTTCATTACTCACCTATGGTAGCAGTGTCAGCGCTTCATCCAGAGTGAACCAGAGTTAGACGTGTCAGCTGCACCACAGACTATATACACTTTATGTACTTAACAATCACTAAGCTATCATACTACACATAACAGATATCACTGAGTTTCCATCAAAAATTGATGATGTACCTGGATCATCCACAGAAGGATTAAACAATGAAATTACTGCCCAATTGGAGAAGTTACAGCCCCTTCTCACTCAGAAACAAGAATGTAACAAGGAGACTACTTCAAATCAAAAGAATTGGCTAAAACTTGACCAGTATCCAACATTTTATGGTGACTATTCCTCTGATTGGTAGAAGTTCATTTTCAGGATTGATAATCTAAGAAATTCTTACAAACTCCCAGATGAGGAAATTGTGTCACATTAAATTTCTTTATTTACCAATATAGCCTTAATGTGGTATGAATCTGTTCTCTTGGATAAAAATGACTACTCATGGGAAGATTGGAAGCAATTAATTAAAGCACAATTCAGTAATTCTAAGTTTAGTTTAGCTCAACAAAGGCAATATGAAGAAACAAGATATAGCTCTTCAACTGAAAAAACCTATTGTGTTCTTTATGAAACTTGTGAAAATCTTAAGGGCAATGGACCCAGATATGGAGTTTTAGTTATGGAAGGACAGGATCCTCTATTAATTACCTATGTTCCTGAGAGACTTAATAGTTGCTAGGACTGAGTTGTCAAGGGAACCTTCTTCTTTCATTAATACTTTTAATGAGATCCTTCTTAACAACAAAAATGAGGCTAGAAGATTAATTTCTAGAGCTTCATTGGAGAAAACCTCCAATTACCAACAAACACCTGTGGAAAATGTTGGTAAACCTTCTGCCCCTGTTTCACCCAAAAAGTATGCAACAAATACTTGCTTCAAATGCAGTAAGCCTTTTCAGAAAAGCTATGTTTGTGACAAGAAGATACATCTTGTTGAAAAGACAGAGGAACATGCTGATGACACAATAGCACTAGATGAAACTTCAAGTGATTGTGCCAGCAATATCTCATATGAATCTCACCAGGAAATATTAATGCTGGAAGAAGATATTTATTATTTAAATAATATTGATATTGAGAATAATGATTTATCTACAGTAGAGGATGCTGAGATCATAAAAAACTTTCAGGACAGCTCAATTATTATTGCCCCTCTCAAGGCACCAGTCTTGATCAATGGAAATAACATTGAGGTTGTCTTAGATTCTGGAGCTGGAGGAAGTGTAGTATCTGAAAAAGAACTTGCTTCAGTGGACCAAGATTATAAATTAAAATTATGCCTATCATTCCTGAGAATTGGAGAGGTTATGGCTCTGTTTAGTCCCCATTGGTAAATACAAAGCCACAGTATTTTTCAAATATAACCATGGCTTTGTAAGAGCTATATGATATTTTGTTGTCATGAAAAATGATAACTTGAGTAGTTGGTTCATTGTTGGAAATGACATTTTAACCAAATATTACATAAAATTAGATCCCTCAAACCAATGCTTCACAATGGGGATAAATGGGAAGAGAAAGTTTAAAATTTCCTCCCCCAAGAAATTTTTAACACCAGGATTGAATACATGTCATTCTGTAGTTCAATATAAAGGAAGATCTACAAAAGAAATGCCTACCCTTGTGTCTGAAATTGACAATGCTTCTTTTGGAGAACAACTTTCTGGTGAAGATAAAAATTCAATAATTAAATTGATCAAATCTTTTCCTATGGCCTTTGCTCATGGATCACATGAATTAGGATTGGTAAAAGAAGAAATGAAGCTTTCATTATCTTTCCCTTTGACAGAAATACCACCTACTTTAAAGAAGAAGCCTTATCCAGCTTCTCCCACAAAGAGAAAAGATATTGAAGACAATATCTCTACCCTTTTAAAAATGAATATTATTGAAAAGGTAGTTGAAACACCTAAACATTGTGTTATCTCACCTCTCCTAATTTCTTATGAGAAAGATAAGGCCAGGTTATGTTGTGATTATAAAGAATTGAACAATTATACTGTTGATTATATCTATCCTTTACCTAGAATTAGCTCTATACATTCTACCTTAGAAGGTGCTAAATATATCAGTTGTTTGGATGGTAATAAGGAATATCACCAGGTACCTTTTGAGAAGAACTCTTGTAATTTTCTGATGATTGATACTCATTTGGTTATTTATAAGTATATTAGGATGCCTTTTGGCCCTAAAAATACCCCTTCAGTTTTTTCAAAAAGTTATGGATAACACATTCCATCAGGAGATAATTGAAGAATGGCTGATGGTCTAAATTGATGATATAATTATATTCTCTAAAAAATTTGAGGACCATCTTAACCACCTGTGTAAATTTTTTCATAGGATGCATGAGATAAATATGACACTAGCTTTGAAGAAATGCAAACTTGGTTTTCATTCTTTAATAGTGCTTGTTCATTTTGTCTCAGGGTTACAGATATGTGTTGACCAAAAGAAAGTGGCAGCTATACAACAGCTGAAGGCTCCTACCACAGTTAAAGAGCTTTAGAGTTTTTTGGGAATGTGTGAATAATATAGACAGTATTTTAAAAATTACCAAGTCATAGAATTACCCCTTACCCAACTAATTAGGAAAGATGTTGCTTTTTTCTGGAACAGTGAAAGACAAAGAGCTTTTGACACTATGAAACACTTTTTAATGTCAGTGCCAATTCTCGCTTTACCTGACTTCAATCAACCATTTGTTTTATGCACTGATGCCAGTTTTATTGGTCTTGGTCCTACCCTCAATCAGAAACAAGTTATGAATGATGAAGTATCAGAAGTAGTAATTTGTTATATTTCAAGAACCTTGAGAAATAGTGAATTGAAATATGGTGCCACTCAACTAGAGTGTTTAGCAGTAGTGTGGGCTCTGGAGAAGCTACATTATTACCTGGGTGAGCATAAATTTGAACTTTTCACTGACTACAGTGCAGTTAAATCCCTACTAAACTTGAAAATGCCTAACAGACATATGTTCAGATGGCAACTGGCTGTTCAAGAATATAGGGGGAGAATGACAATAATTCATAGGGCTGGTATTGTTCACTAAAACATGGATATGTTATCAAGGTTAGTCCTGCCAAATGATGACTCAAATCCTGCATATTTTTCTGAAGATGAAATTATTCATAATCATGGGATTTATGTGGTTGATATGGATAAAGAGCTATTACAGCTTATTCTGGATTCATATGATAAGGACACTGACTTAAAAAAGTTATGTACCATATTAAATGATTCAAAGAATGTTTTAATACAGGAATTAATTAAAACACATCCAACAAAGTACCAGAAGGATTTGGAAAAAGGTAAATTTTCAATTGATGAAGGCTATGTATATTATAGAAGAAAGTTGAGTAATTTTATTGTTATTACTCTTTCTATGAAAGAGATTATCTTGAAAATTTTTCATGATGACATATTGGCTGGACATTTTAATCTTGAAAAAACAATGATCAGAGTTAAATACACTGCTTTGTGCCTTAATATGTCTGAAGACACCAAAAAATATGTGGAATCCTGTGATTCTTGCCAAAAATCAAAAATATTGACTGGTAAAAGAGCTGGATTAATGCAACATATTGAATCTCCTGATGCACCATGGCAGATAATAAACATGGAATTTGTAACAGGACTACCCATTTCTGTTAAAGACAGTTATAACTCTTTTTGGGCTATTGTGGATAGGTTCACAAAGATGTGTAAATTTATCCCCACCCACAAGGATGTTTCCACTAAAAAATTAGCCTTCTTATGGTGGTCTCATATGTTTACTACTGCAGGTTTTCCTAAAGCTATAATCTCTGACAGGGACCCTAAATTTTTTTCTGAATTTTGGATGTCTCTGATGGATGTTTGTGGCTGTGATCTGAAACTTTACACTGCCTATAACCCCCAAACTGATGGATTAGGTGAAAGAATGATTAAGACTTTAGAGGAGATGATAAGAAAGTATTTTGCCTTTGGCCTTAAGCACAAAGACATTGACAGATTTATTCATGGTCGGGTTACCCTACTTCCTGGGTTGGAATTTTCTTATAATAGCACTGTTCATTCTGTTACTCAGAAAAAGCCTTTTGAGCTCTGGCTTGGATATGTTCCAAATACTCCTGCCCAAATTCTCAATAATAAAATACCTAAATTGGATTTACATCCTGGTGTAAAGTCTTTTCTTCAAATGCAACAACTTTTCAGAAGTCATGCTCAAAAATGTATTGAAAAATCCTTTGAATATGAGAAGAAAAGATGGGACAAATCCCATAAATAATACAATTTTAAAAAGTGTGATGAAGTACTGATTTCTACATTCCACTTCAATTTACAAGGAAAAAACAAATTAAAAACCCATTTGTAGGTCCATTTGTTGTCAGAAGAATGGTTGGTGATAATGCAGTTGAAGTTATTTTTTATTCTCCATATGACAGAAAACATCCTGTTTTTCCAATATCTATTTTGAAACCTTACACATCCAATAGTTATTTATTTCCCAAAAGGAGTGGAAGACCAAAAAAGATCCCTAAAGAAATCACTGACACAGCAGAAATTGAGAAGATTCTAAATGACAGAATAGTTACTTATGAAAAAGGTACAGAATACTTATTGAGATTCAAGAATAAATATTCTGAATATGATTCTTGGATACCTGGGAAGGAGATATCTTATCTTCCTACTCAGCTTAAGGAATATAAAAAAAATCATAGCATTTTTTTTATTGTTTTTTTTAGGGTGAGGGAGTGTCAGCCAGGCTGCTAGACTTACCCAGTAAAATAATTAATTATTTACTGGAATGAAGCCACGTTTTATTATTTTAATTTTATTATTTATAATTTATTTACATTAAATTTACCTATAACAAATTAACTAATTACAAAATGGTAAAGTTAGTGAATAATTAAAATTAATATTAAAATTCCTCTTATATTTTTTTTCTAACACCGTGCTCAATGGCAGGTTGAAAGAAATAAAATTTTATATTTAAAATTTTTTTAAATTAAAATATAAATTTAATATTCAAATAACAATAAATATATACAAAAATTCAAATTTCTTATTTAGAATTGACCTTTACAGTAAATATTAAATAAATTAATTTATTCCTGTCATATTCTGTAAATACACTTTTTTGACATATTTTTTGAACAAATTTATTATTTGAAAATATTCCTTCTGGAATATTCTTTTTTTTTCTCTCATACTCCTGTATTTAGATTTTTTTTACCGTATTTGTCTCTCCTTTGCCTATATAAGGCTCCTCTTTTTGGTTGTTTTGGGATATCCATTACTTACTACATTAACAAACAACTTATTCTAGTTAATTCTTTATTACTATTCATTATTGTTTTTAGTAATTACATTTACGTGGTACTATGTCATTAATTTATAATCATAATTCAAATTCTTACCTCTTATATTTGAGTAAAACAAATAAAAAGATATACAAACGTACTCTAACTTTGAAATCATAAATTTTCACTGTTACTACGGTTGGACCGCTGTTAAAATCCTTCTAGACATAAAAGACCCCTTGACGAAATCTCTTGGAGAATTCAGTAATTTATAGAGAATTTTGTCTCTCCAAATATCATAATCCATCTTTGGATCTATAGCTCTAAGAAATCTGGTAAATTTCATAAGGAAAACAATAGGTTTTTCAGCTGAGGAGGATGTATATTTAGCATTCTCATATAATCTCTGTTGAGCCAATTGGAATTTTGAACCACCAAAATCATTCTCAATTAATTTTTTCCCCTCATTCTATGTATAGTGATTGTTATCCAACAAAACATATTCATACTGCATGAGGGCTACATTGGAAAATAAAGAAATTAAGTGATAAACAATTTCCTCATCTGTTAATTTATAAAAACTCTATTAATTATCAATTCTTTGAATAAAATTTTGTCAATCAGATGAAGAATCACCATCAAAGGTAGGATATAGATCAAGTTTGGGCCAATTCTTATTTCTACTAGGCTGGTCAGTTTTAATGTTTGAATTATTCATTGTAATTAATTCCTGAAGTTTGAAAAGGTGTTTAAAAATTTCACTGTTCAGAGGTGGCTGCTTCATTGTGAGTATTAAAAAAATTTAGTTACAAAAGATTTCATTTAATCATTGTCAGAAAGCTTATTGGCCATATTACCAGGAAAAGAAGAATTTTATTTTTCTGGTTATTTTCCTTTAATTCTAACAGAAGTTTGAGTAGTATTTTTTACTACTTGATAATGTTCATTATAATAACTTGAAATGTAGAGAGTTTTTCTTCAAAACTAGATAAATTTATTCTTCATGTAGGAATATAAGAAATTCGATCATTAATTTTTGCAAGAGATAAAACATTTCTGTCTTCTTCTACTGAGAATTGATTACTCAAAGCTTGGAAATCAATTTTCAATTTCTTCAATTTACTGTATAAAGTTTTATTATCATTTTTTAATAAATTTTTCTCATCTATGAGGGGTTTTAATTCACTATTAGCTCTATTCAGATGTTTATTTTTATCTGAAATTTCTATGTGATCATTTTTGATAGTTTTTTGTTGAGAAAGTATATGGTTCAAGGTGTCCTTTAATTTAAAATAAGCTGTATATTTTATAGAAGGACTCACTTTAAAATGTAAATGTAAATTATTTAATCTTTTATTTTCATGCTTTAATAAATCTCTCAAGAATTTGTCTTTTGTAACACTGAAATCAGGAGAATCTTTTAAATTTTCTTCAGAAGTTTTCTCAAGAAAGATATAAACTTCAGGGGCAACCGAATCATTTTTAATTGAAAAAGAAAGATTTAATAAAGAAGTTGAAGTTAAATTTAAAGGCTCGTCAAATGAAATTTTACTGATTACATCATTAGGGCTACTCATAGCAGAAATTTTTTTAAGAGGTTTTACAGTTCTGTCACTACTCTCGAAAATATTACCTGAAAAAGAAGGCTTAGTGTTGTACATAACAACATGCTTATCAAAAAGTTTACTTACTATGGCAGAGGAAGAAAACTCCCCTGTTCCTGAGCCTTCTTTTTTCTGATTCCCTGATAAGGATGGGCAGTATGAGAATGATAATTGGGTGTCCTGGATGGGACAGGTTGATGAACTAGAGAAGGTTGCACATTCTTCTGGTAATGATTCTTGAGATAATCCCATTATCACTTCTCTACCTCCATTTTCTTTGAGTTTTGTTGGGGCTGATGTGGGTTTGGCTTTATAGGCTGATGATGACTTTGGTTGTGCTTTAATAGCTCTTGCATCTGATCCCATATAGTATCCACTCTGGCTTTGTACCTCATATTTTCTATTTTAAGCTCCTTTATATGACCTGAAAGTTTGTTTACCTGCTGTTCCAGAGGGATCTTTTTTAATTTTATATTTTGTAAGGGATTTTCTACATTTATTATATGCTTGGCTTCTTTCTGAATTGTTTGGGGAAGAAGGCTTATCATATATCCTGAAATTTCAATGTTCTTAAGAATTTGATGGCTTTCTGTCAGCTGAAAAATCCTTGTAAGATAATTTTGAAGAACCTACAGTTTTAAAATCAACATCTACAACTATTTCATCAGAATTTAGATTATGCATGCTATCAGTACAATTACTAGAAATAAAATCAGTATCCTGAAAAAAAATCAAAGTTAATTTACAATGATTTAAATTTAAATTTATGAGATAAAATATAAATATGTAATTTATATTTCAATTTAAAAGTATGAGGAGAAATTTTATATTTATGATTATTATTTATGTTTATAAAACAATAATCAAAAAAAATTTAATTTCAGTTAATTTAATTTGATTAAATTTGTTAAAATAATAGCCAAAAAAATTATTTGGAACTAAACACTAAGTTTTATTATGGTCAACCAATAATATCAGTTATTAATGATAATTAATTTAATAATTAACCAAAAATAATGATTTTCTAGGACTAAGAGAGTTACTCTATAATTTTCAACTAGGAAAAATTAAAAAAAAATTATGATTACTTACACACAGTGACTCAGCAAAACTAGCCAATGACACTGTTATTGCAATAAAATCTCAAAGCTAAAGTTTGTTAGGAGCAAAGGTAAACTTACTGTAGTTATTGAAAAATCACACTGAAATATATACTATCTTAATTATATATAAACCTTTATTCTAAAACTGCAGTTCAAATCATGGCTGTGGCAAAAGTTTGTTTTTTGCACAAGGGTGGTCCGTGCATCAAGTCATTTGTCAAAAATGTCAAAAAATTTTGTTATTGGGAAAGGCTTCCAATGGTTGGGGGGTCATCTAGAAGAAGGAAGAAAATTATAACAAAAGAAGAAGAAAGGAAATAATAAGAAGAACTTAAAGGGAAAACAACAAATTACAAAGAAGATAAGGAACTTCAATAAAACCTAATGGATGTAAAAGGTTCATTTAAAAACAAGTAGGTGATTTTATTTATCTCTACTATTTCAAAACAAAATAAAACAATTAACTGCTCTTAAATCAACCTTTTATGTAGTCTAATTCCTCAATTTATGTATTTGCAAAGCAGTAATAAATTTGATAGAAAAAATTGTAGTAAATTTAACAAAAGCGTTATTTATTAATTGTAAGGTAATTTAAGTAATGTGGACTACAAGGTAAGAAAAAAAGCCTTTATATAGGAGGAACAGTCCCTCTGTGATGCTACTAAGTGTATATACAAAATAAAAAAAGAAACAATTGAAATGAAGTGTAATAAGGAAATAAAGGTTTCTAAGTAATTATTTACTAAAACAGAATAAAAAGACCAAATTTTATCCATCCTTCAAACCCTGTAAAAACATAGTAACCAAACTAGGATACCAAATTGGTAAACAACAGGAAAATGTAACTATACTAATTATAAAACATGTTACAATTTTGTTATATTGTTATAAATCCAATTTTTAGTGAAACAGAGAATATTATACTATTTGGGACATACAATTTTTTATACTTAACTAATATAGTTTAAAAAAATATTTTTTAATTAAATTAACTACTTGTACTAGTATAATAACTATTTTAATTAAACAAGTATCTTAATAAAATCATTTTATTAAAATAAAACATTGATATTTGAAATAAAGTTTTTACTGGTTTTATTTATTTATTTTTTATTTATTTATTTATTTATTGGCCCAATTGTGAGTTATATGAGTGTTCCATAAATTTTTATTGTAAATAATAATGTTTATGATTTAATATATATAATTAATTAATTAATTGCATTATAGGTTTATGTTATTACTTATAATTATACTGTGAACTTGTAATTTATTAATTATTTATTTATAATCATTAAGTTCATAAAAATGTGCTAGCTCATTTTATAGAATATAATATTTTTATGTTTATTTAAATTTATATACAATTAATATAATTGTCGGTCAGTTGTCTAGAAGAAGGTAAGGAAAAGAGGAGAAAAGGAGGAGAAAAGGAGGAGGACAAGGGAAAAATAAAAGAAATAAATTATAATAAAATATTTAATTTATTTAAAAAGGAAAACAACTGCGAGAAACTTTGAGAGATGACAAAACCTTAGGATTTATTAATAATAATACTATTTAATGTAAGGGTTCTGCGAGGCAAACACTTTTAATTACTATCAGACTTAAAGCAACCTTTAAATTGTTATATAGAATTTTAATTAGAATTGTATTACTAATAAAAATATAAACGTAGTAAAATAGTATTTAATTTATGGAGTGTATAATAAGTGATGATGCTACAGGGGATTATCCAAGGCCCTTTTATAGGCAATGGGTCCTCTGAAGCGCCACTATGTTTGTAAATACAATAGTTAGAATAGAATAAAACAAATATATCAAAGAGTAAATGAAACATAACAATTTAGAGAAAAACATGAAACAAATAATTAAAACCCCAATTAAGAATCCAATTTTCCCGCCATTAATTCCTAAATCAGTAAGTAAAAATAGTGAATAACTAAACAAGATTGGAACATAGGAACTATGAGAAAAATAATTCCAAAAAGATGGTACAGTCTGATTTAAGGATATTTTAAGTGAAACAAAAAATACTTTGACGCAACAAAACATGTAATTTGTCAGCCAGGCTACTAGACTTACCCAGTGAAATAAGTAATTATTTACTGGATGAAGCCGCACCTTATCATCTTTAATTATTATTTAATTATCATTTAGTTACATTAAAATTAGTTATAAATTAACTAGTTACAGAATGTTAAAATTAAATTAATTAATTAAATAAATAAGTAAAATTAAAATTATAATTTTGGCCCTTATATTTTTCTCTAACACCGTGCTCAATTGACAGGTTGGGAAAAATAAAACTTTATATTTAAAAAAATAAAATACAAAGATAAAATAAGATTTAAATATTCAAACAATATTAAATATATACAAAAAAATCAAATTTCTTATTTGGGATTGACATTTACAGTAAATATTAAAAATATTGATGTATTTCTGACATACTCTGTAAATACATCTTTTTGTCGCCTTCTTTTTGGAATAACTTTATTATTTGAAATACTCTTTCTGGAATTTTCTTTTTCTCTCTCTCTTCCTACTGTTTTTAGAATTTGATTTCCGTGCTTTGTCTCTCCTTTGCCTATAAAAGGCCTCTCTTTTTGTTGTCTTTTGATCATTCTATTTTACCAACTCATTTTATTACAATAACAATAACACTAACACTTATTTATTATAACTTATATCTTTAGTACTTACAACAAAACGTAATTCTATTCTATAACTTATATAAAATATTTTAATTTACCTCTTACTTTGAGAAAAGAAATCATACTTGATTGAGAAATACGTACCTAATTATTGAGAGTCAAATAATACCTTAAAATCTTCATATAAAACCGTACCAAAGCTTCTAGACCAAAAGTGACCCTTGACAATTGGGATCCTTTCCAAAATATCGACGGCGCAGCGTTACTTGAGGCGTAATTGAGGGGACCATCGGCGTACAAGCACCTGTAAAGGACAAGTGGAGGTGAGAAAACGACGAACGTCATACGTCACGTGATAAAAGTTTTTGCTGCGAACGGGAATTGAACCGCGCTCCAAAACTTAAGTTCATATACTGACTAAAGATCGTATATATTGTGGTAATTATTGTGATTACTATTTGTGGGTTACTCTTCACTC
Organism: Hemileia vastatrix; assembly: GCA_030280995.1. NCBI lineage: Eukaryota > Fungi > Basidiomycota > Pucciniomycetes > Pucciniales > Zaghouaniaceae > Hemileia > Hemileia vastatrix. The sequence continues at coordinate 27,108,912 of JASXTE010000015.1, forward strand.
TTCATTTGCTACGTATTTCCTTTTACTCAGCACTCTGTAAGTGGCATTAATTTGCTCATTTTGCAGGGGGAGGTGTCTGGTAATTGGAATTTAATTTTATTATTATTTTTTTTTTATTTTTCCTGGTTGACCATAATAGAGCAATAACTGTTCTTAGTCCCAGAGGTAATAAAATAATTATATATTAATATTAATTATTATCATTTTTAAGATGACAATTGTCCTGATTAATTTGAATTTTAATTGTTCCAGTTGACAAACTGTCCTGACAATAATATTTTTATTAAATAAAATAATTATTATAATTTTTCAGTTGACATTTGTCCTGATTAATTAATTGTTCCAGTTGACAAATTGTCCTGACAATTATATTTTTTTTAAATAAATAATTAACATTTCATTACTTCAGTTGACTTTGAGTCCTGGTAATCCAATAAATCTTTTTAAGAAATAAAATTCATATTTAAATTACTTCAGTTGACATTAAGTCCTGGTAGTTAGGTAATCAGTTAAAATAATTTTATTAATAAAGATTCATATTTTGATTATTTCAGTTGACAATAAATCCTGGTAATAAATTAGTTGATTTAAATCCTAAAAATAAAAATTAATAGAAATACTAATTTATTTCTACAGTTGATTGCATTATCCTGGTTTTAAATTTTTTTTTTATTATTAATTTTATTTAAGTTGATTTTTATCCTAAAAAGATTTTTTATTATTATTTTTATTTTTTTTTTCTGTTAAATAAAAATTAAAAATAAAGACTAATTAATTTTTTGTCTCTTTTCCTTCATTTCAGTAGAATCTTAAGATGACTGATCAAAGTGGTTTTGCTGCACGTGAAGAAGAACTAGACTTAATTGATTATGATGAGCCTACTTCTGTAAGTTCTCCTTTAACAAGAAGAATTTCTCAAACTAATAAATCCTTGCCCCAAACAGGATGTAGAAATGGAAGAAGTAGAAATCCTAGTGGACAATACTCAGGATCAGAAACCCAGGACAAACCCACCAGAAGAGCTTCCAAGAGGCTTCAAGATAAAAAAGATGCCTTTGTCCCAGCAGATAAAGAATCTGTCAACCCACATAAAGGAGTTAAAGACAGACAGCTTAAAACTAAAGGTAAGGGTAGATGCCTTGGAAGAATGGGAGAAAAGAACAAATACTTCTCTCCAAGAGAAAAGGAAACCTCTTCCTCCCAAGGATCAACAACAATTGGCTCCCCAATCCCAAGAGATGGTGGAAGTGTCCAAGTGGCAGTGGGACTGGCTCAACACACAGTGGAATTACTTAGCTCAAAATCAGCATCAATTACCTCAGGTAGGTCCATCAAGGCCCACCCAGGTAAACCCCACTCCTCCCCACCCTTATCAAGGAGGTAGAAATAGATAAGATAAATCTGAAAAGATTGAGTGACCATTTGTCATCTTTTCAACATAAAAACCAATTATCTTTTGCAACTGTCAATGAAAGTTTATCTAGTCTTCCAAGAATGAAAACAAGACTAACAACCATTGAAGAAACATTGAACTCATTGTTAAATGACCAAAAATATTCTGACAATTCTGTGAATGAACATATAGTGCAGGATGCTCAACCAGTACCTGTGGCTAGTTCATCTAAAATAAAAATTGATCCAGAAATACCTGTTGATAACACTGAGTTTCCATCAAAAACTGATGATGCACCAGGATCTGCAACAGAATTAAACAATGAGATTTCAGCACAATTAGAGATATTACAGCTGCTTCTTACTCAGAAACAAGCTAGTACTAAGGAGACTCCTTCAAATCAAAAGAATTGGCCAAAACTTGACCAGTACCCAACATTTGATGGTGATTCTTCCTCTGATTGGCAACAATTTATTTGCAGAATTGATAATTTAAAAAATTCTTACAAACTCCCAGATGAGGAAATTGTGTCCAAATTAATTTCTTTTTTCACTAATGTTGCCCTGATGTGGTATGAATCTGTTCTCCTGGATGGGAATGACTACTCATGGGAGGATTGGAGGAAATTAATTAAAGCACAATTTGGTGGCTCCAAGTTCAGAATGGCTCAACAAAGGCAGTATGAGGAAACTAGATATAGCTCTTCTACTGATAAACCTATTGAGTTTTTAATGAAACTTGTCAAAATCTTAAGGGCAATGGACCCAAATATGGAGTTTGATTTATGGAAGGACAGGATCCTCTATAAATTACCAATGTCTCTGAGAGACTTGATTGTGGCTAGGACTGGGTTCTCCAAAGAACCCTCTTCTTTCATTAATACTTGCAATGAGATACTTCTAAACAATAAGTATGATGCAAGAAGATTCATTCCTAGGACCCCTTTGGAGAAACCCTCCACTTACCAACAAAAACCTCTGGAAAAGGTTGGTAAACCTTCTGCCCCTGTTGCACCAAAGAAGTATGCAACAAACAATTGCTTCAAGTGCAACAAGCCTTGGCAGAAAGGCCATGTTTGTGACAAGAAGATAAATCTTGTGGAACAAACAGAGGAGCATGCTGATGACATGGTGGCACTGGATGATACATCAAGTGATTGTGCCAGCAATATTTCATATGAATCTCAACAAGAAACTTGATTCTGGAAGAAGATATTCATTATTTAAATACTATTGACATTGATAATAATTATTTATCTACAGTTGAGGATGAAATTATCCATATCCATGGGATATATGTGGTTGATATGGAGGAAGAGCTATTACAGCTTATTCTGGAATCATATGATAAGGACACTGACTTGAAAAAGTTATGCACCATATTAAATGATCCAAAGAATGCTTCAATCCAAGAATTAATTAAAACCCTTCCACCAAAGTACCAAAAAGGTTTGGAAAAAGGAAAATTTTCAATTGATGAAGGATATCTATATTATAGAAGAAAGTTGAGTAATGTTATTGTTATTCCTCCTTCTATGAAAGAAATCATCTTGAAAATTTGTCATGATGACATATTAGCTGGACATTTTGATCTTGACAAAACAATGATCAGAATTAAGAACACTTCTTGGTGGGCTAATATGTCTGAGGACACAAAATTATATGTTGAATCCTGTGATTCATGCCAAAAATCAAAAAGATTAACTGGTAAAAGAGCAGTATTAATGCAACATATTGAACCTCCTGATGCTCCATGGCAAATAATAAACATGGAATTTGTAACAGGATTACCTATTGCTGGTAAAGACAGTCATAACTCTTGTTGGGTTATTGTGGATAGATTCACAAAAATGTGTAAATTTATCCCTACCCACAAGGATGTATCCACTAAAGAATTAGCTTTCTTATGGTGGTCTCATATGTTTAATACTGCTGGTTTTCCTAAAGCCATAATCTCTGACAGAGACCCTAAATTTACTTCTGAATTTTGGATGTCTCTGATGGATGTTTGTGGTTGTGATCTGAAACTTTCTACTGCCCATCACCCTCAGACTGATGGTTTAGCTGAAAGAATGATTCAGACTTTAGAGGACATGATAAGAAGATATTGTGCCTTTGGCCTTGAGTATAAAGATAATGACAGATTCACTCATGATTGGGTTACCTTACTTCCTGGGTTAGAATTTGCTTATAATAGCACTGTTCATTCTGTTACTCAAAGAAAGCCTTTTGAGCTCTGGCTTGGATATGTTCCTAATACTCCTGCCCAAATTCTCAATAACAAAATACCTAAATTGGATATACATCCTGGTGTAAAATCTTTTCTTCAAATGCAACAACTATGTAGAAATCATGCTCAAAAATGTATTGAAAAATCATTTGAATATGAGAAGAAAAGATGGGACAAATCCCATAAATAATACACTTTTAAAAAGGGTGATGAAGTGTTGATTTCTACAGTCCACTTCAACTTACAAGGTACTAACAAATTAAAAGATCCATTTGTTGGTCCTTTTGTTGTCAGAAGAATGATTGGAGATAATGCAGTTGAAGTTATTCTGTATTCCCCATATGACAGAATACATCCTGTTTTTCCAATATCTCTTTTGAAACCTTACACATCCAATAGTGATTTATTTCCAAGAAGGAGGGGTAGACCAAAGAAAACCCCAAATGAAATCACTGAGACAGCAGAAATTGAAAAAATATTAAATGACAGAATAGTCACTGCTGAGAAAGGTACAGAATACTTATTGAGATTCAAGAATAAATCATCTGAATATGATTCTTGGATACCTGGGAAGGAGATATCTAATCTTCCTACTCTACTAAAAAAGTATAAGAAGAAAAAATCATAGCATTTTTTATTATTATTTTTTTTAGAGTGAGGGAGTGTCAGCCAGGCTACTAGACTTACCCAGTGAAATAAGTAATTATTTACTGGATGAAGCCGCACCTTATCATCTTTAATTATTATTTAATTATCATTTAGTTACATTAAAATTAGTTATAAATTAACTAGTTACAGAATGTTAAAATTAAATTAATTAATTAAATAAATAAGTAAAATTATAATTATAATTTTGTCCCTTATATTTTTCTCTAACACCGTGCTCAATTGACAGGTTGGGAAAAACAAAACTTTATACTTAAAAAAATAAAATACAAAGATAAAATAAGATTTAAATATTCAAATAATATTAAATATATACAAAAAAATCAAATTTCTTATTTGGGATTGACATTTACAGTAAATATTAAAAATATTGATGTATTTCTGACATACTCTGTAAATACATCTTTTTGATGCCTTCTTTTTGGAATAACTTTATTATTTGAAATACTCTTTCTGGAATGTTCTTTCTCTCTCTCTCTTCCTACTGTTTTTAGAATTTGATTTCCGTGCTTTGTCTCTCCTTTGCCTATAAAAGGCCTCTCTTTTTGTTGTCTTTTGATCATTCTATTTTACCAACTCATTTTATTACAATAACAATAACACTAACACTTATTTATTATAACTTATATCTTTAGTACTTACAACAAAACGTAATTCTATTCTATAACTTATATAAAATATTTTAATTTACCTCTTACTTTGAGAAAAGAAATCATACTTGATTGAGAAATACGTGCCTAATTATTGAGAGTCAAATAATACCTTAAAATCTTCATATAAAACAGTACCAAAGCTTCTAGACCAAAAGTGACCCTTGACATAATTAATCTCAATTTAGTATAAATTAATTAATTGGTTTTTCCTGACACAATTAAGGGTCAAAAGAAGCGTCATTAATTATTGTTTAGTATTATATGAAAGGTGTTATTTAATATATAAATTTAAATAATTAATTTAAATATATTATAAGTCAATTTTACACTTATAATTATAATATATGTTTTTCAATTAATTAAATATAAATTTATAATTATTAAATACATAAAATGCGCCATTATTTGTAGAATATATTATATTATGTTCAATTTAACTGTATATTAAAATTTATATAACCAATAAATTAATATAACACTTGTATATAATAAAATACTTATATAATTTTATTATGCAATAAAATATTAATTTATATTCATTAAATACAATTCTTACCCACTCTTTCAGGTTTTAAAAGTTACATATCATTTTCACTGGACTCCTGGAATTGCCTGGCTGACACTCCCTCACTCTTTAAAAAACAATAAAAAAAATGCTAAGATTTTTTCTTTTTGTATTTTTTCAACAGAGTAGGCAGATTTGAAATTTCCTTGCCAGGTATCCATGCATCATGTTCAGACGATTTGTTCTTATATCTCAATAAATATTCAGTACCTCTCTCAGAAGTGATAATTCTATCATTGAGAATTTTATCAATTTCTGCTGTTTCTGTGACTTCCTGAGGGTTTTTCTTAGGTCTTCCTCTTCTTTTTGGAAATAAGTCACTGTTGGAAGTATAAGGCTTAAGCAAAGAAATGGGAAAGACAGGATGTTTCCTATCATATGGAGAATACAATACAACTTCTACTGCATTATCACCAACCATTCTTTTAACAACAAATGGTCCTACAAAAGGATCTTTTAATTTGTGGTTACCTTGTAAATTGAAATGGACAGTAGAGATCAACACTTCATCACCCTTGTTAAAAGTGTATTCTTAATGGGATTTATCCCATCTTTTCTTTTCATATTCAAATGCTTTATCAATACAACTCTGAGCATGTTTTCTGCATAGCTGTTGCATTTGCATAAAAGATTTTACACCAGGGTGTAGTTCCAACTTAGGTAATTTATTATTGAGAATCTGAGCAGGAGTGTTTGGGACATAACCTAACCAAAGCTCAAAAGGCTTTTTCTCAGTGACAGAATGAACAGTGCTATTATATGCAAATTCAAGACCAGGCAAAAGAGTGACCCAATCATGAGTAAATCTGTCATTGTCTTTATATTCTAAACCAAAGGCACAATACCTTCTAATAATATCTTCCAGAGTTTGAATCATTCTTTCAGCTAGACCATCAGTCTGAGGATGGTGAGCTGTAGACAATTTCAACTCACAGCCACAAATATCCATCAAAGAGGTCCAAAACTCAGAAGTGAATTTTGGATCCCTATCAGAGATAATGGCTTTTGGAAAACCAATAATATTAAACATGTAAGACCACCATAAGAAGGCTAATTCTTTGGTGGATACATCTTTGTGGGTTGGAATAAATTTGCACATTTTTGTGAATCTATCAACTATTACCCAACAAGAGTTAAAGTTGTCTTTACCTGCAACAGGAAGACCAGTGACAAAATCCATATTAATGATTTGCCAGGGAGCATTAGGTGCTTCAATATGTTGTAATAACCCTGCTCTCTTACCTGTTAACCTTTTAGATTTTTGGCATGAATCAAAAGATTCAACATATAATTTTGTGTCTTCAGACATATTAGCCCACCATGCAGTGTTTTTGATTCTAATCAATGTTTTTTCAAGATCAAAATGACCAGCTAATATGTCATCATGACAAAGTTTGAGGATAGTTTCTTTCATTGAAGGAGGAATTACAATTACATTGGTAAGCTTCCTTCTATAATATATATAACCATCTTCAATAGAGAACTTTCCTTTATTTAAAGCATTTTGGTACTTTGCAGGAAGAGTTTTTATTAATGCTTGAATTGAAGCATTCTTAGGATCATTTAAGATAGTAACCAATTTGTTTAAATCAAAATCTTTATCATATGAATCCAGTATTAACTGTAATAACTCCTCTTCCATATCAACTATAAATATACCATGGATATGAACAGTATCATCCTCAGGTACATAAGCAGGATTTGAGTCATTATTTGGCAGAGGAAATCTGGAGAGCATATCAACATTAGAGTGAAAATTTCCAGCTCTATGGATAATTTTCATCCTTCCTCTGTATTCTTGAACAGCAAGTTTCCACCTGAACATATGTCTGTTAGGTGTCTTGAGGTTTAAGAGAGACTTCACAGCACTACAGTCAGATACCAACTCAAATTTTTGGTCATGCAAATAGTAATGAAGTTTCTAAAGAGCCCAAACAACTGCTAAGCACTCTAATTGAGTGGCACCATATTTCAATTCACTATTTCTTAAGGTTCTTGAAATATAACAAATTACAACCTCTGAGGATTTATCATTAATAATTTGCTTTTGGTGAAGGGAAGCACCCAGACCAATAAATCTAGCATCTGTATAAAGGACAAATGGCTTGTTAAAATCTTGAAGAGCTAATATAGGGGCTGTCATTAAGCAACTTTTTAATGTATCAAAAGCTTTTTGACAGTCATTATTCCAGAGAAAAGCAACATCTTTTCTGGTCAGTTTTGTAAGAGGCAAGGCTATGACCTGATAATGTTTAATATATTGTCTATAATAGCCACACATACCCAAAAAACTTTGGATTTCTCTTACAGAAGTTGGTGCTTTCACATTTTGAATGGCAGCAACTTTATTATGGTCTACACAAATTTGTAAGCCTGACACAACATGGCCAAGGACTTTCAAAGATTGAAAACTAAATTTACACTTTTTTAAAGATAATTTCATATTGATTTCATCCATTTTTTGGAAAACTCTATTCAAGTGAATCATATGTTCATCAAAAGTTTTAGAAAAAACAATAATATCATCAATATAAACCATGAGCCAACCTTCAATAATTTCTTGATGGAAAGTGTTATCCATGACTTTCTGAAAACTGAAGGAGCATTTTTAGGGCCAAATGGCATCCTAACATACTTATATATTCCCATATGAGTAGCAATAAGCAAAAAAGTTTGAGAATTTTTCTCAACTGGAACTTGATGATAACCTTTATTACCATCCAGACAACTAATAAATTTTGCACCTTGCAAGGTAGAATGTATTGAATTAATTCTGGGTAAAGGATATATATCATCAACAGTATAAGTGTTTAATGCTCTGTAATCTCCACATAATCTAGCTTTATCTTTTTCATAAGAAATCAAGACTGGGGAGATGACACAATATTTGGGGGTGACATCCACTTTCTCAATGATATTCATTTTCAATAATGTTTCAATATTATCTTCAATATCTTTTCTTTTTGATGGAGAAGCAGGATATGATTTTTTTAAGGGAAGGAGGAATATCACTCAAATTACAGGATAAGGTAATTTTCATCTCTTCCTGAACAATTCCCAAGACATGAGAACCATGAGCAAAAGCCATAGGGAAAGAGGTAATAGAGGCAACAATAGAATCCTTTTGTTCACTAGTCAACTGATCACCAAAAGAAGCGGTATTTATTTCATGTAATAAATCATCCATTTCAGTTGTTGTTCTACCTTTAAACTGGATCAGTGAGTTACAAGATTTCAACAAATGCCCAGAAGTTCTAGGAGAGGAAATTTTGAATTTTCTTTTCCCATTCATTCCTAAGGTAAAGCAATTATTTGCTGGGTCCAGTTTCACACCAAACATGGTTAAAATATCATTTCCCATAATAACCCAATTGCTCAAATTATCATTTTTCATGACAACAAACTCACAAATAGCTCTGACAAAACCACCATTATATTTGAAGAATACAGAGGTTTTGTATTTGCCAATAGGAAATAAGGTAGAACCATACCCTCTCCATTTTTCAGAAGTTATAGGTAATAATTTACTCAAATATTCCTTATCCACTGAAGCCAAAGCTTTTTCAGATACTACACTTCCTCCAGCACCAGAATCAAGAACTACATCAACATTTTTACCATTAATGATAACAGGTGCCTTTAAAGGGGATATAGAAATAGAATTGTTAGTAATATCTTTAATTATCTCAGCATTTTCTACTGAAGATAAATTCAATACACAATCTTCAGATATATTATTTAAATAATGGACATCATGTTCCAACATTAAAACATCTTTAACAGATTCATTGTCATAGGAGATATTACTTTCACAGTCACTGGAAGAATTATTGACATCAAGTTCAACTTCATCAGTGTCTTCATTTTGTTCAACAAGATGAATTTTCTTGTCACAAACATGACCCTTCTGCCACGGTTTGTTACATTTATAAAAAGTATTTGTTGCATATTTTTTAGGTGCAACTGGGGAAGAGGGTTTACCAGATTTTTCTGGGAGCTTTATAGAAGGTTTATTCTGATCATTATAAGATTTACCACAGTAATTCTTTGGTTCATATCTATGGTTGAGCAGTACTTCATTACAGATATTAATGAAAGAAGAATTTTCCCTTACATGCTCAGTTCTAGCAACAATCAAATCCCTAAGAGAATTTGGTAATTTATACAAGATTTTATCTCTCCAAATATCATAATCCATCTTTGGATCAATCGCTCTAAGGATTTTAGTTATTTTCATCAGAAAAACAATGGGCTTTTCAACAGAGGAGGATACATATCTAGTATTCTCATACAGTCTCTGCTGAGCTAACCTGAATTTTGAACCACCAAACTGATTCTCAATCAAGGATTTCCAATCATTCCATGTATAATGATTGTTATCTAAAAGGACAGATTCATACCACATCAAGGCTACATTGGAAAATAAAGAAATTAGCTTAGAAACAATTTCCTCATCAGGTAGTTTATAAGATCTCTTTAAATTATCAATTCTTTGGATAAAGTGTTGCCAATCAGAGGAAGAATCACCATCAAAGGTAGGATATTGGTCTAACTTAGGCCAATTTTTCTGACTACTGGGATGGTCCACTTTTTGGTTTGAATTATTTATTATTAATAATTCCTGAAGTTTAGCCAGGTGTTCAGAAATTTCATTATTTACAGAAACAGCTGGTGCATGACCATCACAAGATTTTTTGCTAGTAGCAAAAGATTTTACAGACTCATTGTCAGTTTGTTTAATGGTTGAAATATGAGGAAGAAAGGATGAAATTTGCTCAGGTTTTTTTCCTTTATTTTTATGCAGCTTATTTACAGAAATCTCATTTAATTCATTATTGATGGTTAAGGTTGAGAACTATTCCTGCAGGTCAGACACATAGTTTCTTATTCTTGGAATTTCAGACATCTGGTCATTTACTTTTGCAAGAGATAGAACATTTCTGTCCTCAGAAACTGAGTGTTTGGTACTTAGTGCATGGAAATCATTTTTTAGCTTCTTAAACTCATTTTGCAGAGATTTTATTTCATTCTTGAATGAATAATTTTCCTCAATAAGGGGTTTCAATTCACTCAAGGTCTTATGTAGACTGATATTTCTATCTGAGATAGCTCTATGGTCACTTCTTATTTGTTTTTGTTGACTAAGAACAATATTCAAGGTTTCTTTGATTTTTAAATAAGCTGTATCTTGTACAGAAGAACTCACTTTACATTGCAAGTGTAAATTATTTAATCTATCATTTTCATGGATTAACACATCTCTCACATGTTTGTCTTTCACAATATTAAAATCAAGGGTATCTTTCAATATTTCCTCAGAAGTTTTTTCAATTAAGGTATAGATTTCAGGGGGAACAGAATCATTTTTAAGTGCAAGAGAAGGATTAATTAAAGATGTAGAAGTTAAATGTAAAGGTTCATCAAATGACAATTTGCTAATTACATCAATAGGGCTACTAGTTACAGGAAGCTGTCTTTTAACAGGTTTAACTGCGCTTTCACCATGTTCAATAATATTACCTGCAGAAGAAGATTTATTAGAAAACATACACAAGTGACTATCAACCAAATTACTTACCATGGCAGAGGAGGAAACTTCCCCTGGGACTGGGTTTGGGATTGTGCTTGGGCCTTCTTTCTCCTGCCTTGTTGGTAGGGATGAGGAGGTGGATGGAAATTGGATGTTCTGGATTGGCCAGGCTGATGATGAGGAGGGTGTTGCACATTCTGTTGGTAGTGACTCATTAGATAATCCCATTTCCATTGCTCTACTTCCATAGTATTTGGATTTTGGATGGTTGAGCTGGGTGGCTGTGAAGGTTGAGCCTGAAACTGAGGCTGATTGGGAGGCAACTGAGGAGGGGCCTGGGCCTGAATCTGGTTCCTGAGTTCTTGGACCTGATCCCACAAGGTGTCTACCTTTGCTTTGTACATCATATTTTCTGTCTTCAACTCTTTTATATGACTGGATAGGTTGCTGATTTGTTGTGGCAGAGGAAGCTTTTTTATTTTGAAGCCTTTTGGAATACCTTCTTGAGGCACTAGAGGCTTTACTTCCTTCTGTGGTACTGGGGGAAGGGGGTTTGGTTTGTTTGCATTTCCTGTCATTTCCACATCCTGCAGTATGTGAATTCTTTGTGTTAGCATAAGATTTTTTATGACCAACTTTAGAAGAACTTACAGTGTCAGCATCATAGTCAATTTCTATTTCATCCAATTGCATGTTATCCATTTTTTCTGCCAAATTGTTGGACATACTAGTGGGAAGATTTTAATTTACAACTTATTTTTTTAAAAAAAAATAATAAAAGTTAGTCAATAACTGCTCCAAATAATAAAAAAAAATTATTAATTAAATTATAGAAAAAAAAATTTTCAATATAAAGTAATAATTATAAAAAATTAATTTAAAAAAAATGGATTGCAAGGTTAAATTGGGAATAACAATCAAGTTAATTCAACCAATTAATTACCAATATTAAATATGGCAATATATTTGGGACTAAGCACAATGTTTTTTTAAGTCAACCAAAATTAACAATAATTAATAATAAAAAAAAATTAAATTAATAATTCAATTTGTATTAATAAAAAATGTTAATTCTTCTAGGACTAAGAGGATCTAACACTCTATAATGGTCAACTAGGAAAAAAAATATTTAATAATTGAACACTTACACTCAGTGAATCAGCAATTAAGCCACAATCACTGTTATTGCAGTAAAAATATAGTAATATGAGTGAGAGGTGCAAAGGTGAACTTACTATAGTGATCAAAAAATCACTTCAAAATAATATAAAAATTAAAATAATATAAACCTAAGAAATCAAACCCAAGTTCAAAACACAGTCGCGGCAAAAGTTTTGTTTTTGCTAGGTGGTCTGTGCGTTTTGTCGTTCGTTGCCAGGCTCAACCGTCGTCGTCGTTTGGAAAGGTCCCCAGTTGTCGGTCAGTTGTCTAGAAGAAGGTAAGGAAAAGAGGAGAAAAGGAGGAGGACAAGGGAAAAATAAAAGAAATAAATTATAATAAAATATTTAATTTATTTAAAAGGAAAACAACGGCGAGCAACTTTGAGAGATGACAAAACCTTAGGATTTATTAATAATAATACTATTTAATGTAAGGGTTCTGCGCGGCAAACAATTTTAATTACTATCAGACTTAAAGCAACCTTTAAATTGTTATATAGAATTTTAATTAGAATTGTATTACTAATAAAAAATATAAACGTAGTAAAATAGTATTTAATTTATGGAGTGTATAATAAGTGATGATGCTACAGGGGATTATCCAAGGCCCTTTTATAGGCAATGGGTCCTCTGAAGCGCCACTATGTTTGTAAATAAAATAGTTAGAATAGAATAAAACAAATATATCAAAGAGTAAATGAAACATAACAATGTAGAGAAAAACATGAAACAAATAATTAAAACCCCAATTAAGAATCCAATTTTCCCGCCATTAATTCCTAAATCAGTAAGTAAAAATAGTGAATAACTAAACAAGATTGGAACATAGGAACTATGAGAAAAATAATTCCAAACAGATGGTACAGTCTGATTTAAGGATATTTTAAGTGAAACGAAAAATACTTTGACACAACAAAACATGTAATTAATCTCAATTTAGTATAAATTAATTAATTGGTTTTTCCTGACACAATTAAGGGTCAAAAGAAGCGTCATTAATTATTGTTTAGTATTATATGAAAGGTGCTATTTAATATATAAATTTAAATAATTAATTTAAATATATTTTAAGTCAATTTTACACTTATAATTATAATATATGTTTTTCAATTAATTAAATATAAATTAATAATTATTAAATACATAAAAATGCGCCATTATTTGTAGAATATATTATATTATGTTCAATTTAACTGTATATAAAAATTTATATAACCAATAAATTAATATAACACTTGTATATAATAAAATACTTATATAATTTTATTATGCAATAAAATATTAATTTATATTCATTAAATACAATTCTTACCCACTCTTTCAGGTTTTATAAGTTACATATCATTTTTAATGGACTCCTGGAATAGCCTGGCTGACAATAATAATAAAATCAATTTAACATTTTATTAAAAAATATTTTTATATAATTTTATTTTAATATGATTTTTAATTTTTATATATACTATAAATAAAATTTGTCTCTTGTTTAAGTTTATTTAATTTAAAATAAGATTTTACTAGACTCTTATTATAGCATGGCTGAAATTTCTTGTCTAAGTCAAAAGATGACGGCCAGTCGTCTAGAAGAAGGGAAGAAAAGGGGAAGAAAAAGAAGAGGAAAGGAAAATAGGGGAAAAGGGTTTATATAAAGTAGAAACAATAAAGTAATAGAATTATTGGATTTATTTAAGGAGAGGCAATGACGAGTTACTTGAGGGATGACACAAAAATGAGGTCTTATTAAATGACAATATTATTTAAAGTAAGGGTTCTGCGCGGAAAACACTATAATTATTATAAGACTTAAAGCAACCTGTAAATAGTTATATAGAATTTAAATTAGAAATTTAATACTAATAAAAATAATAATAAAACGTATTATATTGACAGTTTGTTCAGATTTTGTTTGTATAGTAAGTGATGAGGCTACAGGGGATTATCCAAGGCCTTTTATAGGCAATGGGTCCTCTAAAGCGCCAATACATTTGTAAATACAAGAGTCATAATAAGATGAAACAAGAAAATAAAAGAATAAGTGAAACATAACAATTTAGAGAAAAATATGAAACAAATAATTAAAACCCCAAATAAGAACCAAATTCCCCCACAACTAATTCCCAAATCAGTAAGTAAAAATAGTGAGTAACTAAACAAGCCTGAGACATAGGAACTATGAGAAAAAATAATTCAAAACAGATGGTACAGTATGATTTAAGGGTTTTTAAGTGAAACAAGTAAAAATATTTTGACGCAACAAAATATGTAATCAATTTTAATTTAGTATAAAGAAATTGATTAATTGTTCCAACTATGTAATTAAATAATTAATTTAAATGAAACAAGTAATTAATTTATTACTAAATTAAGTTGAGAATTTTAATACTATCTTATAAAATAAGTATTATAATTTAGTTAATTTTTTATTGACACAATTAAGGGTCCAAAAAACAGAGGCAATAATTATGGATAATAGTATATGAAAAAGTATATTTTAATAATTAAATTTAATTAATTAAAGTAATTAAAATATAAGATAAACACTTAAATATAATTATCTTATAAGTTTTTAATTTATTAATTTATAATTATTAAATAAACAATGTGCCCTTTGTTATGGAATATAATTAAATGCTTTAAATTATCCTATAATAAAATTAAAATAATATTACCTTTATTTATATAAATAAAATATTAATATAAATTTATTATGTAATATAATATTAATGTTAAATGCATACTCTGCAATTTATATGTCTTTATTTAATTCCAATAAGTTGTATGTTTATTTACTGGGCTCCTGGAACAGCCTGGCTGACAAAAGAGGTTTCTGGACTCATTTCACAAGGGAGGGTGGGAATATTGTGCAGGATGAAACAATTGCACAAGGAAGAGAAAGAGGAGGAAATAATATGTGGGACAGATGAAAGTGGAGGAAATGATATATGAGATGAAATGGGCTATGGGAAAAACAAAGTTAAATGTGTCATTTTGAAGGGTAGATATTGAATGTGTAAAAATAGACACAAAATATATAAAGTAGAAAAAATTGAGAATTAAATACATAAGAACCTTATTTCCTGTGGTGTTAAGATCATTTGTTGCTCAATTATCCTTCATTATTGTCAATTATGAAATTTTTAGTTATAAAGATAATAGGGGGTATCAATGTTGACCAATCTGTAATTAAATTAATTGCAGATAAAAATCATTATACCCCAATTATCTTCCACAATTTTTTTGATAATAATTGTGTTATTAGATCTTTTACATGTCAATTTTTGCCTCTATCTGAAATTTTTATACTTAATTTTTCATAACCACATCTTGGACAACTTTCTGGATATCCAAGGCTTCCTGCCTTGCTGAAAATTCCCATCTTTCTATTCATTCTAACTGCTCAGAACAACTCCCCATCTCATCTGTTTTTTTCTTCTCCTTTTCATCTTCAAATATCTCAATATGCCTTGTTGTCATAGATCTTCTCATAGGCAGGCTTCCCCCAGTTGTTCATCAAATCCCATTACTCCCTCTTTCCCCTGATCAGCTGAGAAATCAAAGACTTCTCAACTAAAAAAAAATGAACATCTCATACTTATCAACTGGCTAAATGTCACCGGACGACCTACGCACAAGGTCAAGGATGTTCCTGCAAGTGAGATGAAAGGTTTAGATACTTCTTCAAAGCACAGAGGGATGGTTTGAGGAAGTGATTCGAAGATGACTCAAAGGAAGAACTACTGCTTTGATTTATGTTTGAGAAGGGTTCTAATATAATTGAAAGGTAATATTAAAATTCTTAAGATCTCACAAAGGGTTGGAAACTCAACAATCAAAGATTTAGGATTTAGAAATGATTATTGAGAAAATAAGGAAAGATACAATAATAATGATTTTCACTTTAGAGTTTTATCACTATTAACTATAAATACGTTTTATAATTTAATTCTAAGGAATATCGAACCAAAAAACCCAACCCTTTTTATATCCTTTACTCCTCCTCACATTGACCTCATACCCATCCACTATTCCGCACACCACAAACCATTTAAAATATATCCGTTACACCTGGACCCTCCTCACTAACATCTGTTAACCCCCTTAATCCTTCACTAACCATTACGTCCATGCTCACCACCCCTTAATAACCCACAGACATTTCATAAACCTTTTAATGTACTATTATATTGATTATTGCGCTGTGCGTCGCTTATTGAGAAAAAGACTAAGACACACTATTGAGAAATTGACTAATTTAGATTTAGAGTTTAGACTAGCGCGGTTGAGTAGCGAGTACACAAAGGAAAGTCGCAGTTTCTATGGAAAATTGCTTTCTGCGCTTCGAGTATGGATTTGAGCCCCTTAATATTGATTTAATGAGCTGCTTTTGCCTCGAGTGTCACGTGGCGCGTGACACTAAAATAAAAAACTAATTATTATTCTTGTTTTGGTACTGAGAATGTAACTAAAGTAGGATGGCCCCCTGCATCAAAATTCAATGGCTATCTTCTAATGACCAATGAATTACAAAATAAGACAAAGGGAAGGATTGATTTTTTTCTTAAAAATATGTCTGAAAGTTTCAAGCATTACTTAGCCAAATACAAGAAGTCAAAGACACTTTCATTTTCTACTTTTTTTTGTATTTCTGACATTGATATCAGTAAGGGCATAAAATCCATAGATGATAAACTTAAATATCTATGTTCATACTTTAAAGAGATGGATTCAATTTTTGGAGAGCAAGCTGATGTTAATGATGCAAACATGTTGGATGGTGAAGATTCTATCTCACAACATGATGTCGAAACAAATGTTTTTCCTTCTTCTTCTACTCAAGCCTCCCCACATTTAACTTCCACAAAGCAAGATATCTTTCCAATAGATCCTTATGGTGATATAAACCAACATCATCCCACTCCAGTAAGTTTTTATTTCTTGTCTAGTTGTTTTATTTTTTTTATTTCTAAAAAGGCTAATGAAAAAACCCAGGATCCTCAAGCAAGTGAGTCTGAAGCTAGCATCAATGATGAAGAGGAAAATGTTACCTCCAAAAAAAGCAAAGACCATCAACTACTTTGAGTTTCACAGTTAAAGAAAGCAAAAAAGAGATAATTTTCACCAAACCCTTTTTTCTTTTATTGATGATTTTCTGGAGAAACATGAATCTGGTAAGTGATAGCATACTTCTTAATAATTAAGCAAGCTTTTATTTTCTTTTTTTAATATTCCTTTTCACTCTAGGTAAAGTTTAAGTTTCAAGAGATACTCTCAACTTTTAAAAGAAACAATACAAGCTCTCTTTACAAAGGAACAATAAGGCACAAGACTTGGAGGAGAAGAAATTTGAGCTTTATTTACAGAGGGATGAATGGGTACAAGACTTGGAGGAGAAGAAATTTGAGCTTTCTTTAAAGAGGGATGAGAGGAAAAATAAATTTTAGAAGAAATTTGAGATAAAGAAAGTGGAGAAGGCTCTTGAGTACCATTTCCTATTGGATCAAATGAAACTCAAGTATCAACTTGAAGATGGTTCAAAAATAAAAGATTTCTTGAGAGAATATGTTAAATCTAATAAATCTATTGAGGAAATTGAATGCCTAATAAAATTTTTGATAACTATTTTTTATTTTATTTTAGAAATCTTTCTTGATAGAATGCATTAAAGCTAATAATAAATCCTCAGCACACAGTCCTCACTGACATTTGAAACATTTTATTGCAACATTTTGGATTATTTAATTATTTGGTTTAATAAATTTTGTTTTATTTCTTTTTGGTGATAATTTCATATGTTCTGACCTTTAAAAGGTCTTGATTCTAGATGATTTTTTTTGAAAAAATTTGAAAAACTCATACATTTTTTTTTCTTTACATTCAAATCAATAAATTTACTTTTTTATATACAGCTAAGTCTACAAAACTCTATATCTGTTTTAAAAAATTGGCAATACCCTCCCCTGCACTTTATTTAAGTAAGGGGTGGGTATCACCAAAATTTAATATAATTACATAAATTAATATATAAACAACTAATATATATCAATTTCCCTAGTTTAAAAGTAATGACAATTCCTCTAGCCAAAATGTGGATACATCTAGAAACAAATGTTTGGGACTTTCCACAAGTGTAGGCTGAGGAACCTCATGAAACAAATAAATGTTGTCATGATTACCATTTATACAACACAGGGTTGTTGGCCCATTACTTTTTTTTTTGGAATTTGAAATATAAGAGTTATTTATAAAAAATTTATGAAAAAAAATTTTTTTTTTGATGACTCAACTCATCCCCATACTTTTTTGATCTACATAAAGTTTTTTTATATCTGTTATAGTTACCTTCTTTTTTTACCTTGTTTATTCAGTGGATTAATTCTTGACTGATTTGAAAAGAACATCTGAAATGTGTGAACTATTGACAAGATTCCAAGCCAGGTGGAGCTTTGGTTGTTAGGTGATGATCCTGAGAAGAGTTCCATACAGTTTTGATGATTCCAGTTCCCAATGTAAAATTGATTATACAGTTGTGATCCAGAATTTATAACCCATGACCTTTTATTTTAGCTGGGGAAGGAATAGGTTGTCGAGTAATAGAATTACTATTAAAGAAAATCCCCAAAGTAAGATAATTGGTATCATTCTTATTGGTATAAGTCTTGTTATGAAAACCACAATGTAATTCTTTCAAGCCATTGGCCAAGAAATAATTGAGTGATCCTAATGTTTGGGAGATAAAATCCTAGATAATCATCAGATAAGAGTCTCAGAAGCCTTATTCTCTAATTATGCAATATAAAAACACAAAATAAATTATGTGATATTTGGAAAAAAAGGCTCAACTTCAAAGGTCAATATCTCAGCAAACAATGAACCAAATTAAATTCTGTTTATGGGAAATGAAAGATAGGCCTCAGTAGAATCTTTATTTAAAGGATGTGGGATTTAAATAGACATAACCCTAGTTTATTACATAAAAACATGAAATGAAAAAATATAAATTGGGGAAAAAAGGCTCAACTTTAATTGTCAGTCAGGCTGTTCCAGGAGCCCAGTAAATAAACATACAATTTTATTGAAATTAAAAGAGGACATAATAATTGCAGCTTATTTATTTACATTAAATTTATATTACATAATATATTATATAAATATTTTATTTTATAAGTAAAATAAATTTAATATTAATTTTATTATCATATAAATTAAGTGTACATCAATTTAATTATCATATTCCATATAAAGGGACACATTTTTTATGTATTTAATAATTAAATAATTAATTAAATTTTTATAATATAATTACATCTTATTAATTATCTTATATTGTAATTACATTAATTATTTAAATAAAATATGTAATTAAACTTTTCATATAAAATATTATCCATAATTATTGGCGCTTTTTTGACCCTTATTACTGTCAGTAAATTATTAAATAAATTAAACCCTTATTTAATAAAATAGTATTCAAGTTCCCACTTTAAATTAGTAATATCATTAAATTAATTATTTGTTTCATTTAAACTAGTTATTTATTTAATTACATAGTTAAAATAATTAATTAATTTTTCTTTATACTAGGTTAACTTGCTTACATAAAATTTTGTGTCAAAATAATTATTTGTTTCAATTAAAACACTTACATCCTACTGTAATATCTGTTTTGGATTCTTTTTCTCACAGCTCTTATGTTTCAGACATACTTAGCTACTTACTATTTTAATTAACTGGTTTGGGAAATTATGGTGGGAAAAACTAGTTACTTATTCATGGGTTTAGTTAATTGTTTCATGTTTTTCTCTTAATATCTATGTTTTATTTCTATTCTTTTATATTTTTGTTTTAGCTTATTACTATTTTGTATATACTGATTTGTGGCGCTTCAGAGGTTCCCTTGTCTATAAAAAGGCCTTGGGTAATCCCCTTTAGCCCATCACTTACTACTCATCATATTTTAAAATACATTATATCATATTTTATTTACATTTTTAGTTGCGCTTCAGCCTTCTTAAATATTAAAATAAAATCTAAATGTTGTTGTAAGAATATTCAAATATTTAGTTTTTGATAATTGAGCAGAGAGAAAATAAAAGTATTTACTATATTAACCACACTGTCCCTTGTCCACTTTGTCTATTTGACCCATTATTTCATTGTCCAATTCCTTTTACTCCCCTCTCTTCCCTTCTATTTTACTCCTATCATTTTGATTGACCTTTTCCACCCTCCTTTTCACCTTCTTCTAGAAGGGCTGACCAACAATTTGAGGCCTTTCCATACGACAACGATCAACTTGGCAAAATTTTTGGACAAATGACGAAACGCACGGACCACCTTGCCCGAAAAGTACACTTTTTCCGCGACCGTGAACTGAACCAAGGATCTTACTTTTAGGTTTATATATTTTTAAAATTTTTATACTTTGTGGGTGATTTAACAATTACTACTGTAAGTTAACCTTTGCTCCTATCAACTCTTATATTAGATTTTTTATTTCAATAACAGTGATTGTGGCCTAGTGCTGAGTCACTGAGTGTAATTGTTCAATTTTATTTTATAATTTTTTTTCCTAGTTGACTATTATAGAGTGTTAATACCTCTTAGTCCTAGATGAATTTCACAAAATCTTATTATTAATATTTAAATTATTAAATTAATTTTTATTATTATTAATTTTGTTGATTTTTGGTTGACTATAATTGTCAGCCAGGCTGTACCAGGAGCCCAGTAAAACTTATGTTAAGTCATTGGACCTGAAAGAGGGCAAAAATTTATGCTTTTTATGTATATAAATTTATATTTTATTGCATAATAAAATTAAGTACAAATTACCTTATTAAATAAAATTAAAATAAGGGTTATATTTATTTTATTATGTTATTAATTATATACTATTAAAATAAACATAAATAATATTATATTCTATAAAAATTGGGCGCATTTTTATGTATTTAAATAATTATAAAATAATAATTAATTAATTATAATATTATATTATACTTATAAGGCAAAATGTTGACTTATAATAATATTAATTAATTATTAGACCCTTATAATAATTTATACATTATTATTCCTGATTTTTGGGCGCTTCTGTGGCTCAAAATTATGTAGTTAAATTTATTAAAACATTAAAACTAATTACATTCTCATATTTTAATCTAAAAAAATTACTTATATTAATTGTATGAATTAAAATAGTAATAAATTACATTCTACTTTAAAATAGTACTGCATAATACTTATTTTAAATTACATTAGTTATTTTTTATATGTCTTGTACTTACTTATGCGTATTATCCAGGGGGAATTAATACTGGTGAAATATTGACTACTGCATTTCAACAAATTAGTACATTTTTTATTTCTCACCACTTACATTTACTCATAAATTATTGTATTTACTCTTGTGTCGCTTCAGAGGGCCCCTTGGCTATATAAGGGCCTTGGGAACCCCCTTCAGTGGCATCACTTACATATTTACAATATACTTACACTTATATATTTGTTATACACGTATTAATTCTTTTTCTTTTAACTAATAATACATTTTAGTTGAAATAAAATAAATAAATACTATATACAAAATTTTAAGGTTGCGGTAAGAACATTAAACTATAATAATTGACTGTTGCGCATTGAATTTAAAACACTTACATTACAATAACATTAAGACTACTCACCTTATATATTAGATTCTTTTCCCTTATCTGTGTCCTTCCCTCTTTTCCTCTTTCATTTATTTGTCTTCTTGTGTCCTTTTCTCCTCTTTCTTCTTTCTTCTTCCACCTTCTAGACAACCGCGCCAATAATAATAGTACTCTGTACTTAGTCCCAATAGTTGCCATATACAAATTTGGTAATTTTAGTATTGGTTGACATTAAAACTTAATTGTTTAGTCCCAATAATAAATTTAATTCTTATATAATTGCCTTTATTTGATTATATTAAATAAATACTTTATATTTAAAATATTTTCGTATTTCTTTTTATAAATAATAATATTTTGATATAAAATTTTATTATTATTTTGGTCTCATTAAACTGAAATATATAATTATTTAATAGAATTGTCTAATCAATCTTACCACTTACATGACTAGCAAGTTTACTGAGAGAATGGATAACCTTCAAGTGGATGAAATTGATGTTGATTGTGAAGCTGATTCTGTAAGCTCTTCAAAATTAATTTATCAAAAATAAATTGCTGATAATAGACCTTCTCATTCTACAGGAAGTAGAAATGTCAGGAGGGGTGGAGGAAATAAGCCCCCTTCCCTCAACCAGTCAGAAAGAAGTCAAACCTCTGGTCAATCAGGAAAATCCTCTAAAAGTTATAAAAATAAAAAAGATTCCTCCAAACCAGCAAGTCAACAATTTTTCCAGCCACATCAAGGAGCTGAGAGCAGAAAGTATGAAATACAAGGAAAGAGTGAACACCCTTTGGTCCCAGACACAAGAGCTTCTATCTCAAAAGCAGGGTCATCCTCCTCCCATGTCATCAACTCAGCCTCAGCCCCCTCAACCTCCCACCTCCTTCCAGCAAAACCAAAATACTCTGGAAAAAGAACAATGGAAATGGAATTATCTCATGAGCCACTATCAGCAGAATGTGCAACATCCTCCTCATCATCAGCCTGGCCTATCCAGAACACCCAATTTCCATCCTCCTCCTCATCCTTACCAACAAAGCAGGAGAAAGAAGGCCCATGCCCAAACTCAAACCCAGGGGAAGTTTCCTCTTCTGCCATGGTAAGTAGTTTGGTTGATAAACATTTTGGAGTATATTCTAAAAAGCCTTCTTCTACAGGTAATCTTATTGAGAGTGGTGAAAGAACAGTTAAACCTGTTAAAAGACAGCTTCCTGTAACTAGTAGCCCTAATGATGTTTTAAGTAAACTTTCTTTTGATGAACCATTACATTTAACCTCTACCTCTTTAATTAATCCTAATCTTGCTACTAAGAATGATTCTGTTGCTCCAGAAATTTATGTTTTACTTGAGAAAAGTTCTGAGGAAATATTGAGAGACTCTCCTGAATTTAATGTTATCAAAGACAAACCTTCGAGAGAATTGTCAAAACATGAAATTGATAGATTAAATAATTTGCATTTACATTGCAAAGTAAGTTCTGTTGTTCAAGACACAGCTTACTTCAGATTAAAAGACACATTAAATAATGTCCTTTGTCAGTATAGTCTAGTATATAAGTATGATA
Organism: Hemileia vastatrix; assembly: GCA_030280995.1. Classification (NCBI taxonomy): domain Eukaryota; kingdom Fungi; phylum Basidiomycota; class Pucciniomycetes; order Pucciniales; family Zaghouaniaceae; genus Hemileia; species Hemileia vastatrix. The sequence continues at coordinate 27,132,327 of JASXTE010000015.1, forward strand.
TAATAGTGTTTATTTATGGTCCTACTACTAATTAATAAATGATTTAGTGATTAAACCTCAGGGGAAGACTAATAAAATAGTTATACTCAAATAAAACTCACAATAATTGGATTTTAATGCGTGCTAGTGGTGGAAAATAGATGTATAAAATATAGTTATAGCTTATATAAAGATAATATCAATTTATAATGGCTTTATAATATATTTCTGAATGCTAATAATTGTATTGTAGTGTTTGTTTGAATTGTAGTAACTGAATGATGATAAATAACCGTCAAAATCCCTTCTTACTTATACCCAAATCCACTGGATTGCACAGACCTTCAATCCAGATGATGTCACTGCTATCCCCGGCAATTACAGCACTGTGAGGGCCCATAACCTCCCCATGGCGTCCACTTCAAGCAGTTTCAACACCCATACCTCCAGTTAGGACCCTCCATCACTATTAATAATAACACAGATCTATACCATAAATAGAAAATCCAGATAAAAGCGGATACCATAAAGAAACAGGTAAAATAAACAATCAAAAAGAGATTTAATGAAACCAAAAGCATATAAAGGAAACAAATAAAATGTCCAAGCCCCCAATAACATCCCCAAGCTTCCACATTAACCCAGAAATGTCCTTCCAACCCATAAATCCGTGAATAACCATCCAAGGAAGTAAATTAAGTTGTCCAAACTGGGTGTATGCGCCTGATATAGGTGTCTATGCTTCTGTAGGAGTTGTGAGTCCACTGATTTTGTCCATATGACCTGAAATAAGCAGAAAAACAAAGGTTATAGGCTATTAAGGGGCTAAAACCCACTTATATACCTAAATATACATAATATACTGCATATTACACTGAATATGAGATTTATGTATACATATAAGCTTATGTATGTCAATAATTACGTCATATAACTTAAGATAAGTATATTATGACTCCTATAACACCTTAATAAATATTATTAGGCTATGGATAAGCTATTTAAACTACTATAAGTTATATAATAGAATAATAATTATATATATATATATTAAAATAGTATATTTTATTTTTTTAACCTTATTTTTAAGATATTAGCTTAATTTACTTAAGGTTATCTCATTTTAAGCATAAGAAATACTCAGTCTTAGGGATATCTAGGCTGACACTCCCTCATCCCAAAAAAAAAAACAATAAAAAAATGTTAAGACATTTTAATTAAAAGTAAGGAGTGAAATAAAAAAAAATAATAAATAAAAATATTTTTATAATACATATACTGAATAAACAGTATTATTTAGATTTAAATTTTTTCAAGAGATTTTTAAGATCAGAAATTTCATTTTCTGGAATCCACTGGTCATATTCACTTGATTTATTTTTAAATCTTAATAGATACTCAACTCCCTTTTCTTTAGTAAGGTGTCTCTTTTTAAGTATCTTTTCAATTTCTGCCTTTTCAACTATTTCTTCAGGTTTCTGTTTATGCCTTCCTGATCTTCTTGGAAATAGAGCAGTATTATTAGAATGGTATGGTTTTATAAGAGAAATAGGAAACACTGGATGTTTTCTATCATATGGTGCATATAGAATAACCTCAACAGCATTATTACCAACCATCTTTTTAACTACAAATGGTCCAATAAATGGATCCTTCAATTTAACATTACAATTTAAATTGAAATGTAGTGTTGAAATAAGGACTTCATCATCCTCTTTGAACATTTGTTCTTTATGGGCTTTATCCCATCTTTTCTTTTCATACTCAAACGCCTTATTTATACATTCTTGAGCATGTTTTCTGCATAATTCCTGCATCTGAAGAAAAGATTTAGTACCTGGATGGATATCCAATCTAGGTAACTTATTAAGAGCTTTAGCAGGGATATTAGGTACATAACCCAACCATAACTCAAATGGATTCTTTCCAGTGACAGAATGTACTGTACTATTGTATGCAAATTCTAAACCTGGGATAAGGGTTACCCAATCATGCGTGTATTTGTCATTGTCTTTAAAATTAAGACCAAAAGCACAATATCTTCTTATCATATCCTCTAAAGTTTGTATCATTCTTTCTGCTAGCCCATCAGTTTGTGGATGGTGTGCTGTAGAAAGTTTTAATTGACACCCTGAAACATCCATAAGTGATTTCCAGAACTCAGAAGTAAATTTAGGATCTCTGTCAGAAACTATTGCTTTGGGGAAACTTGCTATATTTAACATTTGTGTCCACCATAAAAAAGCTAAGTCCTTTTCAGAAACCTCCTTGTGGGTAGGAATAAATTTACACATCTTTGTAAATCTATCTACAATTACCCAGCAGGAGTTATAACTCTTATGCCCTGCTATTGGCAAACCTGTTACAAAGTCCATGTTAATGATTTCCCATGGAGCTTTTGGTTGCTCAATTTTTTGTAATAAACCAGCTCTTTTGCCTGTTAATCTTTTAGATTTTTGGCAAGAATCACATGTTTCAACATATTTCTGAACATCCTCAGACATGTTAATCCACCAAGCTGTTTTTTTTACTCTGTTTAATGTTTTATGGTAGTCAAAATGACCTTCTAATATATCATCATGACATATACTTAACATTAACTCCTTCATTGAAGGGGGAATTACAATTACATTACTTAATTTTTTCTTGTAATATATAAAACCATCCTCAATGGAAAATTTTCCTTTTTCTAATGCCTCTTTATACTTATTTGGTAATGTTTTTATTAAAACATTCATTGAAGCATTAGATGGATCATTTAATATTGTAGTGAATTTACTCAAGTCAGGATCTGAAGCATAATTATCAAGAATTGATTGCATAAATTCATCCTCAAGATTTACAATATAAATGCTATAAATGTTAATAATCTCTGACTCAGGAACATAAGCAGGATTATCATCATTATTAGGAAGAGGTACTCTAGATAACAGATCTACATTAGAGTGCAAAATTCCTGCTCTATGTGTAATAGTCATCTGTCCTCTGTATTCTTGTACAGCTAATTGCCATCTAAACATGTGTCTATTAGGAGTTTTCATGTTTAAGAGTGACTTAACTGCACTACAGTCAGTTATTAACTCAAATTTTTGGTCTTCAAGGTAATAATGTAGCTTCTCAAGAGCCCATACTACTGCCAAACATTCAAGTTGAGTAGCACCATATTTCAATTCACTACTTCTCAGAGTACGTGAAATATAGCAGATTACTACTTCTGACATTTTTCCTTCAATAAGTTGTTTTTGATGCAAAGCAGCACCCAGACCAATAAAACTTGCATCTGTATATAATACAAAAGGTAATTGGAAATCTGGTAATCCCAAGATAGGAGCTGTCATTAAACATCCTTTCAACTTATCAAAAGCTTGTTGTCTTTCATTATTCCAAATGAAAGCTTCTGATTTCTTTATCAGTGTGGTCAATGTTGCAGCAATTGATTGGTAGTTTTTTATATATTGTCTATAATAACCACACATTCCAAGAAAAGATTGTACATCCTTTACATTTTGAGGAATGCCAATATTCTTTATTGCAGCCACTTTATTTTGGTCTACACATATTTGTAAGCCAGATACAATATGACCAAGCACTTTTAAAGATTCAAACCCATATTTACATTTTTTCAATGCAAGGGTCATTTTTATTTTATCCATTTTTTGAAATACTTTCCTTAAATGGATTAAGTGTTCATCATAAGTTTTTGAGAACACTATGATGTCATCAATGTATACCATTAACCATCCCTCAATCATTTCATTATGGAATGTTATATCCATTAACTTCTGAAATACTGATGGAGCATTTTTTGGTCCAAATGGCATTCTGACATACTTATAAATTCCCATGTGTGTTGTTATCAACAAAAAGTTCTGTGAATTCTTTTCAACAGGAATTTGATGGTACCCTTTATTTCCATCTAGGCAACTTATATATTTAGCACCTTTAAGGGTAGCATGTATAGAGGCAATCCTTGGCAAGGGATAAATATCATCTACTTTAAATGTATTTAATGCTCTATAATCACCGCACATTCTTTCTTTATCTTGTTCATAAGAAATTAGCACTGGTGATATTACACAATATTTTGGAGTAGTTTCAACCTTCTCAAGAATGTTCATATTCAATAAAATCTTAATATTGTCCTCTATGTCTTTCCTCTTCATTGGTGAAGCAGGGTATGGTTTCTTTTTAAGACTAGCAGGAATATTATCCATATCACAGGTTAAGCTAATCTTCATTTCATGATTTTTAACTAGGCCAAGTTCATTTGTACCATGTGCAAAAGCCATTGGAAATGCTTTAATTAATTCCAAAATATTATTTTTCTCAGCTTTTCTTATCTGAGTGCCAAATGATGCTTTTGAAATTTCTGTTTCCAGAAGTTCCATTTCATTGGATTTTCTACCTTTACACAGGGAATTTGTGACTGACTCAATGTGTAAGACTGTGTTAAAATAATTTAATCTAAATTTCCTTTTACCATTCATGCCAATTGTAAAATTGTTATTAGCAGGGTCTAATTTTACACCAAATTTAGTCAGAATATCATTTCCAAAGATAAAACAGTTACTACAGTTAGTATTATCCATTACTACAAAGTCACAAGTTACCCTTACATAACCATGTTGATGTTTAAAGAAAACAGCAGCTTTTTATTTACCAATGGGGTGTAACATTGATCCAAAACCTCTCCAATTTTTACTTTGAAGTGGCCCAAGCTTAGACTTATATTCACTATCAATTTTGTGTAATGTATTAGTGGAAACAACAGAACCAGCAGCTCCTGTGTCCAGTACTATATTAAAATTTTCACCAGAAATGATAGCTGGAACCGTGATAGGTTTCATTCTAAAGTTATCAGCTTGTATATCCTTAATGATTTCAGCATCCTCAAAATTCATTAAAGATTCTTTTGAGTCCATATTTAATATTGGATTTTCAAAGATGGACAAATCATCTTCCAACATACAGACTTCATTTTCATCACTATATGAGATATTGCTGTCATAATCACTTGATTCTTTACATTTTTCAGTTTCAGTTTCAGATACACGTTAATTTTCAACAATATTTAGGTTTTTCTCACATTTGTGACCTTTGACCCAAGGTTTGTTACACTTATAACAAGTGTTTGTTTCATACTTTTTAGATACTACAGGTGCAGTAGGTTTTTTCTGCTTCTCCTGAAGTGTTTTTGAATTCTGAGTTTTTACAGGTTCAACATTTTGTTTATAAGTGGAATACCTTGATTCATACTTATAGTTTAATAATATTTCATTTCAAATATTAATAAAGTGAGAATATTCAGTAACATTTAATGTTCTAGCTACAACAATGTCTCTGACAGATATAGGTAATTTATATATTATCTTATCTTTCCATAAGTTAAAATCCATATGAGGCTCAATGGCTTTTAATTTTTTATTTAAATTCATTAAAAATACCATAGGTTTGTCACCATTCAACAGATTATACCTAGTCATCTCACAAAGTCTCTGCTGAGTAAGCCTGAATTTAGAACCTCCAAATTGTTTTTCAATAAGTTGTTTCCATTCAGCCCAAGAGTAATCTTTGCCCTCACTCAAGACAGCTTCAAACCATAATAAAGCAACATCCTTAAATAAAGAAATTAATTTTGATGTTATTTCTTCATCTGGTAACTTATATGAGAATTTCAAGTTGTCAATTCTTTGAATAAAATGTTGCCAATCAGAGCTGGCTTCCCCATCATAAGTTGGGTACTGATCTATCTTAGGCCAGTTTTTCTGATTGGATTTTATCTCACTAATCTTAGGTAAATTCAACAACTCATTCACTTTTGATAAATGGTCTTGTATTTCTTCCTGCACAGATTTGTGACTTACATTTTCAGATTTGACACTACCACCAGATGGTTTTAATTGTGGTGGTATAGGGAAGGAATGAGATTCACTTTTTCCAATGAAAGGATTATTATTATATTGATTATACTTATGATTATCCTGGTTCATTAGTAGATTGGCAGTTTCAATCTCAACTTTAGTTAAACTTTGTAGCAACTCAGAGACACTTTGATTTGTCTGGGCAAAAGATAACTTTGTTCTTTATTCAGTTTTTAATAAATGTGTTTCATATAATTTTTCTAACTCACAGAATTTGTTTGAATGTTCATTATATTTATTACTCAATGAATCATATTTAAGAGTTAGAGACAAATGTTCTTTCTCTAATTCTTTGTTACGTGTTGCTAATTGAGAAATGTTTAATGTCAAGGATGAAATTGTATCACTAGTGAGCTTAACTGTCTGTTCCTCACAATCAGTCATTCTATTCCACAATGCTGAAACAATTCTATGGACAGTTGGATTATTGTTAAAATATTCCATGTCTTCCTTTTCAATTCTCTCACTCTCCTGTGAACTTCTCATCTCACTAGTAGGTGGTTGCAACTGAGGGTTAACTGTATTATCATTATAAATAGTACTGTTATTGTGGACAAAAGACAAGGCAGGTGTATCTACTCTAAAACCTAAATTTCTTAAATCCTCCTCTATTTTTTGCACATATTTAACATCAATAGGATTACCTATATTGTAATTATCAGTATTGTGTTCAATCTGAGAGGGTAATCTACTTACCATGGGATGGTTTCCAGTCCTGATTTTTGGCGCTTTTTTCCTTTGTAAGGGTGAGCTGAGGAAGTCAGATGAGGTGGAGGATCCCTGTTGCAAGTGTGGCTTGTCCACTGTTGATGAAACCAGTCCCGTTTCCATTTGTCTACCAGGATTTTCTCCTGGGAGTGAGTTGACCTGCCTTGGGTAGGGGGTTGCTGATTTGACTGACTGGGCTGGCCTCCCTTTAACTCTGCCAATGCCTGATTCATCTGCTGAAACCCTACCTTGCAATTGTTTTGCAATTGCTCTACCTCTTTGAACATGAGTGATTTGGATTCTTCCAACTTCAGAACCTGTTTGGCCAGGTGGGACAGTTGATCCTGAAGAGGAGGAGACGTCTTTTTTATAGTTATCTTTTTTAAGAGGGCGTCCTTTTCCTCTGTACTCATGCTTTCTGCCTGAGGGTATTGTTGACCCTCCATGGTGATGTCCTGGAAAGTTTTTGTTAGCTTTAGACCTGGTGTTATAAGCAGGCTTTTCACTTACACTGTCCTGGGGAGCACTCATATTGTTAAAAATGACAAAATTTTACGTCTACAAAAGGAAAAAACTCTATGGAATTAGTAGACACAAGATATTAGCAATGATATTACTAATAAAAAAGCAATGGAGCTTACCCTGAATTTATATCTTTATTTTATTTAAATAATTATAAAAAATTCAAAAAAATCTGTTAAAAATATAATAATAAGTTTAACTAGACCTTTATAAGGGTGAATAAGTAGCTTACCAAGCTTTAACCAAATACCAATTTAATTGGGTGTTATATTGGTGTCCAAATACCAAGTGAAATTGGGTATATATTGGATACAGTTACTACTGTAAATACCTAATTTTTATGATAAAAAATTAGTACAATTATTTTAAGGGTTCTTTTCCGCAATCAATGAGTTATGATGACCCACTAATATGCAGCAGACCCAAATATTTGGTTATTTTGAGCTGTACTAAAGTAAAAATCACGTCACAAGGCTTATACTAAATAATAAGTAAAATATAAGGAAAGACCCCCAATTGTCAGTATAGTCTAGTATATAAGTATGATATAATAGTGTTATTTTATGGTCCTACTACTTATTGATAAATGGTTTAGTGATTAAACCTCAGGGGAAGACTAATAAAATAGTTATACTCAAATAAAACTCACAATACTTGGATTTTAATGCGTGCTAGTGGTGGAAAATATATGTATAAAATATAGTTATAGCTTATATAAAGATAATATCAATTTATAATGGCTTTATAATATATTTCTGAATGCTAATAATTGTATTGTAGTGTTTGTTTGAATTTTAGTAATTGAATGATGATAAATAATCGTCAAAATCCCTTCTTACTTATACCCAAATCCACTGGAGTGCACAGACCTTCAATCGAGATGATGTCACTGCTATCACCGGCAATTACAGCACTGTGAGGGCCCATCACCTCCCCATGCCGTCCACTTCAAGCAGTTTCAACACCCAGACCTCCAGTAAGGACCCTCCATCACTTTTAATAATAACACAGATCTATACCATAATTAGAAAATCCAGATAAAATCAGATACCATAAAGAAACAGGTAAAATAAACAATCAAAAAGAGATTTAATGAAACCAAAAGCATATAAAGGAAACAAATAAAATTTCCAAGCCCCCAATAACATCCCCAAGCATCCACATTAACCCAGAAATGTCCTTCCAACCCATAAATCCGTGAATTACCATCCAAGGAAGTAAATTAAGTTGTCCAAACTGGGTGTATGCGCCTGATATAGGTGTCTATGCTTCTGTAGGCGTTGTGAGTCCACTGATTTCGTCCATATGACCTAAAATAAGCAGAAAAATAAAGGTTATAGGCTATTAAGGGGCTAAAACCCACTTATATACCTAAATATACATAATATACTGCATATTTCACTGAATATGAGATTTATGTATACATATAAGCTTATGTATGTCAATAATTACTTCATATCACTTAAGATAAGTATATTATGACTCCTTTAACACCTTAATAAAAATTATTAGGCTATGGATAAGCTATTTAAACTACTATAAGTTATATAATAGAATAATAATTATATATATATATATTAAAATAATATATATTATTATTTTAACCTTATTTTTAAGATATAGGCTTAATTTACTGAAGGTTATCTCATTTTAATCATAAGAAATACTCAGTCCTAGGGATATCTAGGCTGATATCCTTGTTCAACATAAGTCTATTAAAATTGATCACAAATCACTTTCAGATAAATATAGTCATCTACGCAAAGTTATTGATGATCTGAAACCTCTTCAAGATGAAAATAATTCTTTAAAGAATGACAATATGCTTCTGCATAGTGAATTGAGAAAATTTAAAATTGATTTTCAAAATTTGAGTAATAAATGCTCTATAGATGAGGACAGAAATGTTCTATCTATTGCTAGGATCAATGATCAACTATCTTATATTTCTGATTTAAGAAATAAATTGTCTGATCTCAAGAAAAACATTTCTGAATTACAGGCTGTTCATAATACTCATTATCATGAGTTAAAAAATATTTCTCAACCTGCTAATCATAAAAATAAGCAGACTGAACAGGGTGTTTCTTCTCTCCCTTGTAATGTACCAATTTTGCCAGCTGAAAATTATTCTGTAAAATCTGTTACATCAAATAAGAATAATTATAATGCTCACAATGAGCCATCTACCTCTGTAAATAATGAAATATCTGAACACCTTTCAAGACTTCAAGAATTGATAACCTTGAATAGTTCAAACCTTAAAACTGACCATCCTGGTAGTAATAAAAATTGGCCTAAATTGGACCAATATCCTACCTTTGATGGTGATTCTTCATCTGATTGGCAATACTTTATCCAAAGAATTGACAATTTAAAAAGATCTTATAACATTCCAGATGAATAAATTGTTTCTAAGTTAATTTCTTTATATTCCAATGTAGCCTTGATGTGGTATCAATCTGTTTTGTTAGATAACAACCATTATACATGGAGTGAATGGAAAACCTTGATTGAGAATCAGTTTGGTGGTTCAAAATTCAGGTTGGCTCAGCAGAGACTGTATGAAAATATGAAATATGTTTCCTCCTCTGTTGAAAAACCAATTTTTTTCTTATGAAATTAACAAAAATCCTGAGAGAAATTGATCCAAAGATGGATTATGATATTTGGAGAGATAAAATCCTGTATAAATTACCCAATTCTTCTAGAGATTTAATTGTAGCTAGAACTGAGCATGTGAGGGAACATTCTTGTTTCATTAATATCTGTAATGAAGTACTTCTCAACCATAGATATGAGCCAAAAAATTACCTTGAAAAATATTATCATGATCAAAATAAACCCTCTACAAAGCCCCCAGAAAAATCTGGTAAACCCTCTGCCCCAGTTGCACCCAAAAAATATGCAACAAATACTTGTTTTAAATGTAAAAAATCATGGTAAAAGGGTCATGTTTGTGACAAGAAAATTCATCTTGTTGAACAAAATGAAGACACTGATGATGCTGAAATTGATATCAATAATTCTTCTAGTGACTATGAAAGTAATATCTCCTATGACAATGAATCTCTTAAAGATGTTTTAATGTTGGAACAGGATGTCCAATATTTAGATAATATATCTGAAGAATGTGTATTAGATTTATATTCAGTAAAAAATGCTGAAATAACTAAAGACTTTACTAACAATTCTATATCCATATCCCCTTTAAAGGCACCAGTTATCATTAATGGCAAAAATGTTGAGGTAGTTCTTGACTCTGTTTCTGGAGGAAGTGTAGTGTCTGAAAAAGCACTAGCTTCAGTGGATAATGATTATTTGAGTAAATTATTACCTATGATATCTGAAAAATGGAGATGGTATGGTTCTATTTTGTGTCCTATGGGCAAATACAAAAACTCTGTATTCTTCAAATATAATGGTGGTTTTGTCAGAGCTATTTGTGAATTTGTTGTCATGAAGAATTATAATTTAAGAAATTTCTTTATTATGGGTAATGATATTTTACCCATGTTTGGTGTGAAATTGGACCCAGCTAATAATTGCTTCACCTTGGGATTGAATGGCAAAAGAAAATTCAAAATTTTCTCCCCTGGAAAACCTTCTGTGCATCTGTTAAAGTCTTGTAACTCATTGGTCCAGTGTAAAGGCAGACCAACAAGTGAAATGGATAATTTATTGAATGAAATAAATACTTCTTCTTTTGGTGATCAGTTGACTAGTGAAAAAAAGGATTCTATAATTTCCTCAATTACCTCTTTCCCTATGGCTGTTGCTCATGGCTCTCATGTCTTAGGAATTGTTCAGGATGAAATGAAAATTACTTTATCCTGTAACTGGAGTGATATTCCTCCTAGTCTTGAGAAAAAACCATATCCTGCTTCTCCAACAAAAAGAAAGGATATTGAAGATAATATTGCCACATTATTAAAAATGAATATCATTGAGAAAGTGGATTTCACCCCCAAATATTGTGTCATCTCCCCAGTCTTGATTTCTTATGAAAAAGATAAAGCTAGATTGTGTGGAGATTACAGAGCTTGAAACACTTATACTGTTGATGATATTTATCCTTTACCCAGAATTAATTCAATACATGCTACCTTGCAAGGTGCAATATTTATCAGTTGTCTGGATGGTAATAAAGGTTATCATCAAGTTCCAGTTGAGAAAAATTCTCAAAATTTTTTGATTATTGCTACTCATATGGGAATATATAAGTATTTTAGGATGCCATTTGGCCCTAAAAATGCTCCTTCAGTTTTCCAGAAAGACATGGATAACACTTTCCATCAAGAAATTATTGAAGGATGGCTCATGGTTTATATTGATGACATTATTGTTTTCTCTAAAACTTTTGATGAACATTTGATTCACTTGAATAGAGTTTTCCAAAAAATGGATGAAATCAATATGACCTTATCTTTAAAAAAGTGTAAATTTGGTTTTCAATCTTTGAAAGTGCTTGGCCATGTTGTTTCAGGACTACAAATTTGTGTAGACCACAACAAAGTTGCTGCAATTCAAAATGTAAAGGCACCAACTTCTGTAAGAGAAATCCAAAGTTTTTTGGGTATGTGTGGCTATTATAGACAATATATTAAAAATTATCAGGTCATAGCCTTGCCTCTTACCAAACTAACTAGAAAAGATGTTGCATTTATCTGGAATAATGACTGCCAAAAAGCTTTTGGTGCATCAAAATGTTGTTTAATGATGGCCCCTATCTTGGCTCTTCCAGATTTCAACAAACCTTTTGTCCTGTACACAGATGCTAGCTTTGTTGGTCTGGGTGCTGCCCTTCACCAGAAACAAATTATTAATGATAACTCCACAGAGGTTGTAATTTGTTATATTTCAAGAACCTTGAGAAATAGTGAATTGAATTATGGTGGCACTCAATTAGAGTGCTTTGAAGATGTTTGGATACTTGAGAAGCTTCATTACTACCTGGATGAAAAAAAGTTTGAATTGGTAACTGACTGTAGTGCTGTGAAATCCCTTTTAAACCTAAAAACACCTAATAGACATATGTTTAGGTGGAAACTTGCTGTTCAAGAATACAGAGGAAGAATGACAATTATCCATAGGGCTGGAAATGTTCACTCCAATGTTGATATGCTGTCCAGATTGCCTCTGCCAAATAATGACTCCAATCCTGCTTATGTACCTGAAGATTATACTGTTCATATCCATGGTATATTTCTAGTTGATATGGAAGAAGAGTTATTACAATTAATTCTGTATTCATATGATAAATATTCTGATTAAAATAAATTAGTTACTAACTTAAATGATCCCAAGAATGCTTCAATTCAAGCATTGATTAAAACTCTTCCTGAAAAGTATCAAAACTCTTTGATTAAAGGAAAGTTTTCTATTGAAGATGGTTATATATATTATAGAAGAAAGCTTACTAATGTAATTGTAATTCCTCCTTCTATGAAATAAACTATCCTCAAACTTTTTCATGATGACATTTTAGCTGGTCATTTTGATCTTGAAAAAACAATGTTTAGAATCAAAAACACTGCTTGGTGGGCTAATATGTCTGAAGATACAAAATTATATGTTGAATCTTGTGATTCCTGCCAGAAATCTAAAAGGTTGACTGGTAAAAGAGCAGGGTTATTACAACATATTGAAGCACCTGATGCTCCCTGGCAAATTATTAATATTGATTTTGTCACTGGTCTTCCTGTAGCAAGTAAGGACAGTTACAATTCTTGTTGGGTAATAGTGGATAGATTCACTAAAATGTGCAAATTTATTCCCACACACAAGGATGTCTCCACCAAAGACTAAGATTTCTTATGGTGGTCTTATATGTTAAATATAGTTGGATTCCCTAGGGCCATTATATCTTACAGAGATCCCAAATTTACATCTGAATTCTGGATTTCTTTAATGGATAAATGTGGTTGTGAATTAAAATTATCTACTGCTCACCATCCCCAGACTGATGGTCTAGCTGAAATAATGATTCAAACTCTAGAGGATATCATTAGAGGGTATTATGCCTTTGTCTTGGAACATAAAGAAAACGAAAGATTTACTCATGACTGGATTACTTTGCTCCCAGGTCTTGAATTTGCTTATAATAGCACTGTTCACTCTGTTACTCAAAAGAAGCCTTTTGAGCTTTGGCTAGGTTATGTCCCTAATACTCCTGCTCAAATACTCAATAGTAAATTACCTAAATTGGAATTACACCCTGGTGTCAAATCTTTTGTTCAAATGCAACAACTGTGCAGGAAACATGCTCATAATTGTATTGATAAGCCTTTGAATATGAAAAGAAAAGATGGGATAAATCCCATAAGGAGCACACATTTAATGAAGGTGATGAAGTGTTGATATCTACTTTCCATTTAAATTTACAGGGTAACAACAAATTGAAAGAACCTTTTTTAGGGCCTTTTGTTGTTAAAAGAATGATCGGAGATAATGCAGTTGAAGTTGTGTTATACTCTCCATATGATAGAAAACATCCTGTTTTCCCCATTTCCCTGCTGAAACCTTATACTTCCAACAGTGATTTATTCCCTAAAAGAAGAGGAAGACCTATAAAAAATCCTCAAGAAATCACTGAAACTACAGAAATTGATAAAATTCTGAATGATAGAATTTTCACTTCTGAAAAAGGTGTTGAGTATTTGCTAAGATATAAAAATAATTCATCTGAATATGATGCATGGATCCCTGGTAAAGAAATTTCAAACCTTCTTACTCTGTTAAAAAATTATAAATAGAAAAAATCATAGCATTGTTTTATTGTTTTTTTTAGAGTGAGGGAGTGTCAGCCAGGCTGTTCCAGGAGCCCAGTAAATAAACATACAATTTTATTGAAATTAAAAGAGGACATAATAATTTCAGCTTATGTATTTAAATTAAATTTATATTACATAATATATTATATAAATATTTTATTTTATAAGTAAAATAAATTTAATATTAATTTTATTATCATATAAATTAAGTGTACATCAATTTAATTATCATATTCCATATAAAAGGACACATTTTTTATGTATTTAATAATTAAATAATTAATTACATTTTTATATTATAATTACATCTTATTAATTATCTTATATTGTAATTACATTAATTATTTAAATTAAATATGTAATTAACCTTTTCATATAAAATATTATCCATAATTATTGGCGCTTTTTTGACCCTTATTATTGTCAGTAAATTATTAAATAAATTAAACCCTTATTTAATAAAATAGTATTCAAGTTCCCACTTTAAATTAGTAATATCATTAAATTAATTATTTGTTTCATTTAAACTAATTATTGATTTAATTACATAGTTAAAATAATTAATTAATTTTGCTTTATACTAGGTTAACTTGCTTACATAAAATTTTGCATCAAAATAATTCTTTGTTTCAATTAAAACACTTACATCCTACTGTAATGTCTGTTTTGGATTCTTTTTCTCACAGTTCTTATGTTTCAGACTTACTTAGTTACTCACTATTTTAATTAACTGGTTTGGGAAATTATGGTGGGAAAAACTAGTTACTTATTCATGGGTTTAGTTAATTGTTTCATGTTTTTCCCTTAATATCTATGTTTTATTTCTATTCTTTTATATTCTTGTTTTAGCTTATTACTATTTTGTATATACTGATTTGTGGCACTTCAGAGGTCCCCTTTTCTATAAAAAGGCCTTGGGTAATCCCCTTTAGCCCATCACTTACTACTCATCATATTTTAAAATACATTATATCCTATTTTATTTACATTTTTTAGTTGCGCTTCAGTATTCTTAAATATTAAAATAAAATCTAAAGGTTGTTGCAAGAATATTCAAATATTTAGTTGTTGATAATTGAGCAGAGAGAAAATAATAGTACTTACTATATTAACCACACTGTCCCTTGTCCACTTTGTCTATTTGACCCACTATTTCATTGTCCAATTTCTTTTACTCCCCTCTCTTCCCTTCTATTTTACTCCTATCATTTTAATCACCCTTTTCCACCTTCCTTTTCACCTTTTTCTAGACAAGCCGGCTGACATTAATGGTCAATATCTCTGCAACCACTGAACCAAATTTAAATCTGTTTGTGCGAAATGAAAAGTAACCTTCAGAAGAATCTTTAGTTAAAAGAAAATTTTATTTTAATAAACCTAACCCTAATTCCAAGTCTGATTTTCAAAATTTTACAAAAACTTGAAAAGTGGTAATGGAGATGTGAAAAAGAGGAGTTTAATATGTTCACTGTTATCCAGATAAGAGTTATTCATATATTTAAGTATGAAATTTTCATAGAAGGAATGAGATATCATATAGGCATGAAAAAAAGGAGATGAAACTTACCTTAATTGAAAATTAGGAAAAATAGAGTGAGAAAGATTGATGTTGGAGTTTGGGAGAAATTGAATATTGAGTAAGTGAAATGCATAAAGAATGTGCAATGTATGTGTTTTAATGACATGGAGCCAAAAAAAAGTGAAATAGGGGAAAGGGGGGATAATGACCATGCCGAGGAGGGATGAATAGTAGGGTGATGGAGCTAAAAAAGAAAGTAAAGAGGGAAAGAAAAAAAAGGTTAATTTTACCATTGAAATCAAAAATAATCACTTACAAAAAAAATTTAGATTCAAAAAATAAAATAAAAAACAGAAAAAAACAAAAAAAAATATAATTAGCAATCAAAAAATCAAAAAAAAAAAATGAATAAATTGACTGACCTGGAGAGATGAGATGAGAAAATAAATGAAACCAAATTGTTTGAGGGATGTTGAAGGAGAAGAGGAATAGGATATGAGGTATGAATGAAAAAAAGAAACAGTGAAAAATTATGCAATTGTGCAAAATATGTGATTTCATGTTGAGCTGGTGAATGAAAACAAATGAGACATCTATAAAAGAGACATTCAACGTAAATTCAAAATAAAAATGAATATGTAAAAAACAAAAACACCAAACTAAGTGAATAAAGCACAGAAGTTTAACATTTGGAGAGTATGAAAAAAAATTAAAAGGGTTTAGTTTCAAAAGGTTGGAGAGTGGTTGGCATAATGACAGAGTGTGTGCTGGTTGAAAGAATGTTTTGTGATTCAAGGGAGGGGAGAGCTGGTGCAGGTCTGGGATCCTCTTCTTCATAAAGATCATTGAAAAGACACATAAGCTAAAGTGTCTTCCAACTCAGAGTCAGAGTCAGAGTCAGCGGCTAAAACTAAAGTGATAGCATTCATAGCTGTGTGAAGTTGCTTCCTAGTAGAGAGGTGCTCTAATATTGTTGGTAGAAAAGGTTGTTGGTAAAAGGTTCAGGTGATGAGTGGGAAGTGGGAATTCACCACCAAATGAGCAGATGGGGTGTGTAGATAGAAAAAATTGTTATGTGTTTGCCACAAAAATTAAGTATCATAGAGTGAAGAGATACATAAAGATGAGAAAAAATGTTATGTGTTTGCCACCAAAATTAAGTATCATGGAGTGATGAGATACATAAGGATGGCATCCGCAATTATATGTCATGTGACTTGCTTACAAATCAATCATGGATGTGATAAGTTTGGAATCAGGAATTAGGAATGGAAATCGGGGTATAAGAGGCGGGATTATGCATTATTGTGGATTCCTTATCCACTAGCCCCAGGGCTGGTGGATAAGAATCTTTCACAATTAATAATGTCTGATCCCGGGAAAAAAAATTCCTGATCCCTAATTGTGGATGCCTGAACATTGATACCCCCTAATTTTTTGATGAACATTAGCACAAGTGATGATTGGGGCAAAAATGGCAAATTAATGCAAAAAAATTGCATAATTGGGCTAAATTGATGGATGATTGTACATGCTCTAAGAACCTTACTTCCTGTGGTGTTAAGATCATATGGTGCTCAATTATCATCCATTATCATCAATTTTGAAATTTGTATTTATAAAGATAATTTTTTGATGGACATTAGCATAAGTGATGATTGGAGCAAAAATGGAAAACTAACGCAAAAAAATTGCATAGTTGGGTTAATTTGAGTACATGCTCTTAAAGTTCTTAAGTGGGTCTTGAGTGCAAAAAACAATTGTTTTGTAACTGTTTCACAACTGTTGAGCAATTGTTGTGCCCCATGGCAAAACAAAAATGTGTCATGGTGTGGAGGGATAGTGAAAGTGTTCTCACCCAGAACTTCCTGGTGTTTAATCTAATTTTACATTAAATCATTTTTGAGATATTCAAGAATCGCCACATCGCTATATCTGTGTGACTTACTATGCTTATGGTGGGTTAAACAAGTGGTTATATGAGCTATCAGCATTCAAGTGTTTCCAGAGTGGTGTTTGTAACCATTGCATTGTCTTTCCTTATTCTAAGCAAAATATTGCTCAATTTTAAACTTAAATGAAAACAATGCTACTAATACACAATTTTCATCATATAAGTTACACGAGGCAGAAAAAACGATAAAACAACAAGTGTATAAAATCTAGTCATGGAACCACTTGGGCTAAGAGCAGTACATGTTTGTGTCTTTCGCGGCTATACACCCTTCACACTTCACTGCAATTTCCTGAATTAGCAGGCATCATCTAAAATATTGTTTCGCTGAAGTTTGAATAAAGAGTTTTACAGCTTGGGTTGATTTGATGCATCCGCCGGATCACTCAAGCTAGAAAACACCAGAAAGGAAAATAGTGTCAAAATCAAGACCTCCATGCCTTTTTTAAAAGATTGGGTTACTTACCTGCTCATCAATGCTGAGGTCAAAAAATCATCTGGACTTGATAAGCGTGAATGTTGACTCAAATATCTTTTAGCAAGCAGTACTTTATTCGGATCAAGTCCTTTGGCAGTTGTTCTTTTTGCCTTTTCAGTTTCTTCCTCCAATATTTGATCAATATATTCAGGTGTAATTTTTTTCTTCGTCTCAGTGGAGGCGCCATGTCTTATCCAATGCCATATTTGGAGTCTGGCGATTTCAGCAGTAGCGGCATCTTCCATTAAATTAGCTATAGGAACACAACCAACACCAGATACCCAATTCGCACAATACTGTAAGGCAGCAGACACATTATCGCGAATTCCTTGTTCCGTGATTTTTCCCGGGACATTGGTGTTGAGCAAATCTAACGCGGTAACATTCACCTCTTCGCGTCTGACATGATATTGGTTGGGGCCAACCATGTGCTCACTAGAAAATAACACATAAGTCTTTGATAAAAATCATATTAAATCATGACAATAATTCTCACTTAAAAACCTGTAAAGCTACTTGAACGAGTGCTGGATGAGCAACCCAGGTCCCGTCATGACCAGCTTTGACTTCGCGCAACTTATCGGCGCGAACTTTAGCAATGGCTGCGTCATTGGCTTGAACATCATTCTTGATTGGAATTTGGGCACTCATTCCACCCATTGCGGCGACTCCTCTACTGTGACAGGTCTTGATCAAAAGTTGGACATACGCTTGCATAAAAGGCACGGTCATGGTGACATCAGATCTATCTGGTAGCACAAATTGAGGGTTGTGGCGCATTTTTTTAATAAATGAAAATATATCTGTAAATGAAAAAATTAAAACGCATACGATTTGATCAAAGTTAGGACGCTAAATTGAAGACCAAATAAAAAGAAAAGAAAAGTTTTCTTACAGTCCCATCGTCCACAGTTAAGACCAGAAGAATGTTCTTTGAGTTCAAAGATAAATTCGTCCATCTGAAAAGCAGCAGGTATGGTTTCTATCAAACAAGTAGCACGAATCGTGCCACGAGCGATTCCCAAGTAATCCTGCCAAATCACCAGATCAAAATGGCATCGTGTGCTTAAAATAAACCAGGTGAACAAACCTGTGACATCTTAAAGATGTCATTCCACAATCTAGCTTCCAAATAATGTTCCATTTTGGGAAGATAAAAATAAGGGCCAAATCCTCTTTTGAGGGTCTCATGGGCATTATGAAAAAAATAGAGTCCAAAATCGAAAATCCCGCCACTCAAGGGTTGTCCGTCAATCAAGACATGAGACTCATCCAAATGCCATCCCCTAGCGCGCACAATCAAGGTGGCAATCTTGTCATTGAGTTTATATTCTTTTCCATTAGGACCCAGAAATGAAATCTGGCGACGGACGGCATCGCGCAAATTGACTTGTCCATCAAGATTGTTAGTCCAAGTAGGGGCGTGAGAGTCTAGACAATCACACATGATCAAGACACGCTAAGTGAAGCACAAAGTTTTGAAAGCTCAAGGTAAGTACGTACCCTCAAAATCCGCCATATAAGTCGCAGAGCCAGAATTCAAAGCATTAATAACCATTTTTCTATCTACTGGCCCAGTAATTTCAACACGGCGATCTTTCTGCGTGGAAAAAAAAAAAATGAATAAATGTCAGAAAGGATAAGCTAGTTTTAAAAACGTGAAAAAGACTCACGAGACCAGGGGCAGGAGGAGCGGCCTGCCATGTTTTATTTTCGCGTATGTTACGAGTTTCAGAGAAGAAATCAGGAAGCCCACCAGCGTCAAGCCTAGCTTGTTCTAGCTGACGACGAAGCAAAAGTGCACGTCGAGTGGGTTCAAAGTAGCGATGAAGGACCGCCAAGAACTGCAAAGCATCTGGAGTGATGATAGAGCGATGTGCAGGGGCCACAGGAGCAGTGACGGAAACACCCTGAGGATAAGCCATGGAAGAATATAAAGAAACGATAAAGGAAGAGGAAGATATAAAAGTAAAGATGAGATAGAAGAAGAAAGAGAATAATAAGAATAAGAGTAAGAAGGACCAAACAAAGAAGGATAAGATGAAGAGAGGATTTTGAAGAGAGATCGATGAGCCGAATCCGGCAATTGAGAAGACCGGTGCCGGTGTTCAGACAATGCCGAGGACCTGATTAACGGAAAGAGAGCCATGAGCACGGAACACGATCATCATGAGACCATTGAATTCTAAGACGGTCCCAAACAAATTGATCGATGAAGGGTAATATGTGAGGGAGATAAAGTGGAGGTGTGCAGACAAGCGAAGGAGGATATGCAATAGTGAGACAAGGCGATGATGAAGATAGCGGATGATGTGCCATGTGCAGGATAAAGTGTTGAACCTGCTCGGTCTCTAAGCGAGCAGATCACTTCCAAATGAGATCGATGGATGATCGAGCTTGTCCATCTATCCAGCTTGTCTTCTTCTTCATTTTTCATGTCCATCTACTCCATCCAAACACTCATCTCTGTTCCTTCATTCGCTTAATATCCTTTTACTCTTCTAATGTCCTCAACTATCTTAGTTGTTCTTTTATTTTTAATTTGAAAATACATCACCTATTAATGGGCTAAACAAGAAGCTATACACTAAGAATGGTGTCAAAGGTAAAATACTGGTTACTAAGTTACTCATGACTTGATATTGGCTGGTAGATTTCCAGGAAGTCTTTAGACTTAACTCTGATGGAACTTTACTCTACACATCAGTTTGAAAAACTCTTTATAAAAAAAATTATGGAAGTTGCTTTAAAATCAGCATAAAGATGGTTGCCTAATTTAGTTCAAAGTGAGTTCAGTGAATTCCAAACCTTTATGTGGAGAATGTATCAAAGTCCAAAAAAACTACCTAAGTAAAATTTATCATTATCTACATCAAATAATCATCCTAATAGGGGGTGTCAGTTCTGGCAAATCTGCACTTAACTTAAGTGCGGATTTCAAATCAAATCAGCACTTAAATTTTGCAAAAAAGTCACTTATTTCAAAAATGGGTGTCAGTTATGACCTCAAATCAGCACTTTTTTCCCGTTTTTTTTCACAACCACATGTTGGCCACAAAACATCCCTTCCTTTCTTACCCCATCCCTGTCACATGTGACACACTGACCTTCCTTGCTACCTACCCATCAATCCTTGGCACACACCCCTTCCTGACATTTTCAACATTTTGACCAGGCATGTTTACATTCTTTTTTACTTATTTCTTCTACCTCTTAATCTTTTTTCTTGTTATGTGCCAGTTTCATAATGCCTCCCAGAAATTCCAAATCTCAAAAGGTAACTCAAAAATCTGCTTCGTCACAAAAGTCTCCTCGTAAAGCAAGCCCTACACCTGAAAAATCAAAGTCAGGTTCAGGTCAGCTTAAAAAGGATGATTATCTCATCATAATCAACTTCCTTAAAATAAAATCAAATTTTGAAGCATGTTTTGGATGTGAAAAGTCCACTCGTATTGGACGTCCACCTTCTTCAAAGGTTAATGGCTACATATTGATGGCCAATGAAGTAAGGAAGAAAACAAGGGGGAGAATCAATATCAATCCTAAAAAAATGAAGGAGAGATTTAAGAGTTACCAATCAAAATATAAAAAGGCTCATCATGCTGCAAGTGAAACTGGCTTTGGTATTGACAATGATGATTTGGAGATTGGAATTACTACTGTTTCCAAAAAGCTCAATGTCATGTGTCCTTTCTATGAGGAAATGGATAATCTTTTTGGCTCCCGAGTTGATGTAAACCCTTGGTTTCTACACGATACTACTAAGAATATACCCTCTGGATCTCAACCATCAATTAATCCTCCTGAAATACCTGTACATCAACAGGATCAATCCCCTCCACCTTCTAACCATAGTTCAGCTGAAGATGATCTGGACTATCAAGCAGAACAATTATATCGCAGCAGATCTGAATCCTCAGAGGCCCAAAATTTAAATGTATGTTTACTTTTTGTTTTTTCTTCAATTCTTCTCTGAATTTCTCTTTCATTCTAGTCTCCTCCTACTCAACCTCAATCTCCATTAAATAATCTCAATTCTGGAAATGTGAATTCCACTTTAGAAGCTGCTTTAGATGAACTTCCTGAAGCCTTGTCACCGGACGACCTACGCACAAGGTCGAGGATGTTCCTGAAAGTGAGATGAGGGATTTAGAAACTTCTTTGAAGCACAGAGGAATGATTCAAGGAAGTGGTTCGAAGGTCACTCGAAGTAAGAGCTACAGGTTCGAGGTTCGTTCAAGAAGAATTATAAAATAGTTTCAAAGGTAATAGGAATTCTTAAGATCTCACGAAGGGTTGGAAACTCAATAATCAAATATTTAGGATTTAGAAATGAATATTGAGAAAATAAAAGAAAGATACAATAACAATGATTTAATTCTAAAGATTTACCAATATTAATGTAAATATGATTTATAATTTAATTCTAAGGAATATCGAACCAAATACCCAACCCCTTTTATATCCTTTGTTCCTCCTCGCATTGACCTCCCTTCCATTGCACCATTCCCATTCCATTGACCATTACTAACATACACTTAGACCCTCTTCGCTAAATATCCGTCCATGCTCAATTTACCCCTTTTTAATTAATTAACAAAACTTTAATGAAAAACTACTACTGTACTATTTCGTTGAACCTAGGGCTGTGCGTCGCTTATTGAAAGGGAGACTAAGGCACCCTATTGGGAGATTGACTAATTTAGATTTAGAGTTTAGGCTAGCGCAGTTAAATAGTAAGTACACAAAGGAAAATCACAGTTGCTATGGAGAATTGCTTTCTGCGCTTAGAGTATAGATTTAGGACTCGATATTATTGATTTAATGAGCTGCTTTCGCCTCGAGTGTCACGTGGCTCGTGACAAGCCTCTTGTTCAAACTCCAAACTAAAGCGTCGAGGCTCAACTTCAATGAACTTGAACCATCTATTAAAACATGGTAATACTTCAACAAGCTCATTTGGCTCCCTTGAGGATTATTTTGAAAAAAAAGATATAAGTAAGATTTGTTTACTATATATCTTAATCATTAACTCATTTATTTATTTATTTCAATTTAATTTTCTCAGCAAAATCAACTATTGCAAAAAATGCCCTTGACTTTGAGAAGATGAAGTTTGATCATATGCTAAGGAAAGATCAGCAAGCCTTAGATTTGGAAGAAAAAAAAAATTTGAGGCAGAGCAGATGGAAAGAGTAAATGACCATCAATTTCAAAGAGAAATGGCTACTTTTGAATTGGAAAAACAAGAGAGTTTAAAAAAAAGATTTCATTATGGAATGTGTAAAAAATGGCCAATCTTATGAGGACATTAAAAAATTACTTGGCCTTTTCAATTGATAAATTGTTTTTCTAGTTAATTTAATTTTGTTTGATTTCTTTTTGGTAATATTTTCTTATATGCTGACTTATAAAAGGTCTTGAATATAGTACGTTATTTTTGAAATTTTTTTGAAAATATCATACAATTTTTCTATCTTTACATTCAAGTCAATAAGTTTGCTTATACTTTTATTTTGACGAAAATTCAAAATTATAATGAAAATTTTCTATCTTTACTTTCAAGTCAATAAGTTTGCTTATCTAAATACTTCTAAGTCAATATAATTCAATATCTCTTTTGAAAATTTGGCAATACCCTCCCTGTCACCGGACGACCTACGCACAAGGTTGAGGATGTTCCTGTAAGTGAGATGAGGGATTTTAGAAACTTCTTCGAAGCACAGAGGAATGATTCGAGGAAATGATTCGAAGGTCACTCGAAGTAATAGCTATAGGTTCGAGGTTCGATCGAGAAGAATTATAAACTAGTTCCAAGGTAATAATAATTCTTAAAATCTCACGAAGGGTTGGCAACTCAATAATCAAAGATTTAGGATTTAGAAATGAATATTGAGAAGGTAAAAGAAAGATACAATAACAATGATTTAACTTTTAAGGATTTACCACTATTAATGTAAATACGATATTATAATTTAATTCTAAGGAATATCGAACCAAATACCCAACTCCTTTTATATCCTTTGTTCCTCCTCGCATTGACCTCCCTTCCATCGCAGCATTCCCATTCCATTGACCATTACTAACATACACTTAGACCCTCTCCACTAAATATCCGTCCATGCTCAATTTACCCCTTTTAATTAATTAACAAAACTTTAATGAAAAAAACTACTACTATACTATTTTGTTGATCCTAACGCTGTGCGTCGCTTATTGAAAAGGACTAAGGTACCCTATTGGGAGATTGACTAATTTAGATTTAGATTTTAGGCTAGCGCAGTTAAATAGTAAGTACACAAAGGAAAATCGCAGTTGCTATGGAGAATTGCTTTCTGCGCTTCGAGTATAGATTTAGGACTCGATATTATTGATTTATTGAGTTAATTTCGCTTCGAGTGTCACGTGGCGCGTGACACTCCCCTGCATTTTATTGAAACAAGGGGTGGGTACCACCAAATTTTTCTAAGTCATCAATTTCACATGTCAGATTTAAAAAATTAGCAATACCCTCCCCTGCATTTTATTGAAGTAAAGGGTGAAAGTCATCAGAATTTAATATAATTACATAAATTAATTAATATATAAATAAGATATGTCAAATTTACTACTTTTAAAGCAATGACAATTCCTCATGCTAAAATGCAGATCAAGTCTAGAAACTAGGTTTGGGACTTTCCACAGGTATAGGCTAGAGGAACCCCATGAAACAAATTAATGTTATCATGATTACCTTTTATACAACACAAGATTGTTGGCCCATTACTTTAATTTCATAAATTGAAATATCATATTTATTTATTAAAAATTTATGGAAAAATATTAAATATTTGGTGATTTTTACAAATCCCCATACTTTTTAGATCTACCTAAAGAATTTTTAAATTTATTACCTTTTTCTTCTTTTTTTAACTTGTTTATTTGTTGGATTAACTTTTGACTGATCTGGAAATAGCAACTGAAATGCGTTATGGTAAGGTAAACTCTTACAGTCGCCTTGCTGTAAGCAGAATCCGGAGGAGATATGTGGATTTAGCTGAAAACCCCGTCCTTCCAATAAAATAACAAAATGGGAATTCTAAATCACTAAGCTAACCAATCTACTTGGATCTGATTGATAAAAATAATGAAACTCTAAAATAATTAACGCTTATTGAGATTTAATGATTGTGGCTGTTGATAAAAGAAATACTGATTACAACAATTAAGGTGTACCAGTGAAAGATCTGAAAAGATTGACTTTTATGTTTTTATAATAATTTGAGTTTTTATGAGACAGCAATAATCAAGTCCCAGTGACAAAGACCTTTCTAAAGATACCCTGTTTGAAGTGTGATTTAAATTGTTGAGTAGTATTTCTAAAATGTTATATATAAAATATAAAGTTATAAGGGTATTACAATTTATTTAATTTGTTGAGTAATAAAAAATGAGACCATGGTGGTTAAAGATTAAGCTGTATGTTGTATCCCCCCCTCTCAATTTCTAGTTTGAGAGGCTCTTAAGTATTCCTAGTCACGTGCCTAAGTTTTCCCCTCCAGAGCTCTCCCAGAGTCAATCCGGAGCCCGTACAGAGTCCGTACGGACTTCCGGACTCAATTAGAACCTTAAAAACTATAATAAAAAATCTAGAAAACTTACACATGATAGAGCTACTTCCCCTTTATATTCCAAACTAATTTTCGTAGTCTGTGCAGCTCTAATTACCCCGTGAAAATTCATCAAAGTTAAGTAATTTCTGAAAACGTAAATATTTCTATAAAACTTTAAAATTCATTTAAAAATATAAGAAAAATAGTAAAAATTCTGAGAAAATTTCCCAAGGTTCTTGAGTGACTCGACTTGATACTTATAAACTTTTCAGACCATAAAAATAAGTTTTCTCCGTAAAATAAGTTGTTTTGTGTAGGCATTTGCTCGTGACCAATTTCTTCATATTTAAAACTCAAATAAATTAAATAAAACCCTTTTATATAAAAATAATAACACCAAACTTGCATGCCGTAATAACTCCATTTACGTACTTAGGTGCCATACTAAACTTTAGGCTACCACAGCGTGAAGTCTTGACAAGATTCCAAACCTGGAGAAGCCTTTGTGGTTTGGTGATTATCGTAAGAAGAATTCCAAACTGTTTTGATGATTCCATTTCCTAATCCAAAATCGATTATACATCTATGATCCAGGAAGTATAATCCATGTCCTTTAATTTTTGCAGGTGACGGAATAGGTTGTCCAGTGATAGGATTAATATATGTGAAAATTCCATAAGTGAGGTAATTGGCATCATTTGAGTCGGTGTGAATTTGGTTATGAAATCCAGAATGAGCGATTATAACATTTGAAAACATTAGATAATCACTGCTAATATCTTCCCATTCAGAGTCACACCAATTTGGTATTCCAAGTCTTGTAGCAACTTCATGATTTGATTCAAAAGCTGTATTACAGAGTTTTTTGAGTCAAAGAGCAAGAAATGAATTAAATGAAGGTAATGTATTCCATTTTCGAAAATCATTATCTAATTCAGCTTTAGAAAAAGATCTGAGTAAAGAATATATGCCTATTTGAATTAAATTCAGTAAAATGATATCAAAAAATCCAGAAAATTTTTTAAACATTCCAAGAGAAAAACCTTTATCAAATCCTGGTCTCTATCCAATACCAATCATGATTCCACCCAACAAATTCTTATTCCTTAAAGGTAAGCAAACCAAAGCAATTTGATAGAGTGTTATGATGAGATCACAGAATTGATTAAGTGATTCATCTTTTAAACCATTAAAAGAATGGTTTTCGTAAATAAATTGAGGTTTGAAAGTATTATTAATAACAGCTTTAACTTCATCACCTCCAGTTTCATTTAAATAATGTATATTTTCAGGTAACATTTTTGGATATTGTTTTTTTTCAACTTTAGTTTTATAGTACTTGATTATTGAAATATGGCCAAATATTTGATCCAAGTGAATTTTTTTTTAAAATTTCTTTTATTTTGATACTGTTCATTTTTTGTCAATTTTTTAGATGATGATTGAAAAGAAGTTGAATTTGAAGATGATAATGAAGTTAAAGAATATGAGAGTGAGGTAAGTGGTGAATCTGAAGTTAAAGACATTTATTTTTCTACTTAAAAATTTGTTACTTTTCAAACACCCAAAATTATACATTAAAAAAAAACTCACTTAATTTAAATTAAAAAAATAAAAATCCTCAAAAGACTAATAAGAATTTTTTTTATTTCACTTGAACTTGATGAATATTTTTCCCTAAAATTAAAAAAAATCAAAAACTGTGAAATTTATTTTATCACTTCCCCATCCCCCTAAATTCCCCGCTCCAAACCCCTCTCCCACCTCCCCAAAACCATTTTAAAAACCCCCCCTCCAACCTATTCACATCTCCTTTTAGACCCCTCCAAACCCCCTTCCAAACCTGCCTTCAATCTGCCCCAAACCCTCCTTCAAACCCCCCTCCAAACCCTCCTCCAACCCCCCTCAAAACCCCCCTCCAAATCCCCTCCAAATCCTCCTCCAAATCCCCTCCAAATCTCCCTCCAAACCCCCCTCCAAACCCCCTTCAAAACCTGTCTTCAATCTGCCCCAAACCCCCCTCCAAACCCCCCTACCCCCCCTCAACATTACTTAACGAATCGCTAACAAATTGTTAAGGAACCTTTAAGGGGGGGTAGGGGGGTTTTGAGGGGGGGATTAGGGGGGTTTTGAGGGGGATAGGAGGGGGGGTTAGGAATGGATTGAAGGGGGGTTGGAGGGGGTGATTGGGAGAGTTTGGAGGGGGGTTTGGAGGGGATTTGGAGGGGGGTTGGAGAGGAATGAGGGGAGGAAATGAGGACACCAACAAGGGGGAGAAAGGGAGAGATGAGACCAAAGAAGGAGAAAAGGGAGGTTGGAGTGAGCCAAGGAGGGGGGAAAAGGGGGATGTATCCATTCCAAGGAGAGGGTAAAGGTGGGAAAAAGCCCAGGCCAAGGGGGGATAAAGAATAGGATAAATGAGAGAAAAGAGGGAGAGAGAGAGAGAGAGAGAAAAAAAAAGGTTAATTTTACCTATAAATTTAAAAAAAACCACTTACAAAAAAAAAAAAAACCCCAAAAAAACCAAAAAAAAAAATTAGCAAAAAATTAAGTAAAAAAGATAAAATGACTTACCTGGAGAGATGAGTTGAGAAAAAAGAAATATAAGTGAAATTTTTTGAGTGATGTAAGAAGAGAGGAGAAAATAAATATGAGTGAAGAAAAAAAAGAGAGTGACTGAAAAAATATGCGTTTGCTGAAAATATGTGATTTCATGTTGAGTTGATGAAAGAAAACACAGAGAGATAAAAAAATAAGACTTTAAAAGCAAATTCAAAAACCAAAAAAATATGCAAAAAAATTTACCATTCTAAGTGAATAACACATTCAAATTGATCATTTGAAGAGAATGAAAAAAAAACTAAAATTGCATTGAAAAATGTTGGAGTGTTATTGGAAGAATTTTTACCCTTATACTATTTGATTGAGAAAAAAAAGTGTTGGATATAGTCGGAGGTGAATCAACTTGTTCATCTTCATACAGCTCTAACCATTGATCTTTGAGGTCAGCAAGTAGGTTATGAAGTATAGTGCAACACGGAATCCAGTTGATCACCACCTCCATTTCAGATTTATTTCTAAGAGGACTTCTTAATTCCCTTAAACTAGAAAAATGGCCTTTCAAGATTCCAATAGAATGTTCAATACGGACTCTTGACTTTGCCAAATGATTGTTGAACTTGGCATTTTGACTGTCTTCTGAAGCTGCTCCCCAAAAAGCAGGAAGTACATACTTTCCATTCACATAAGCAGAATCTGCAAGAAGATACTGATCTTCGTCAAAGAATTTTTCAGGTTCATTTGAAATTTGCATTCTTTGTAAGACATAGGAGTCATGACATGAGCCAGGATAGCCAGCAAAGAATGATATAAATTTTTTGTTTATGTCACATATAAGCTGAACGGAAATTGAATATCTATAAAGAAGATATATTTGTTTGTGTTAGTTTCAAAGAGAATGAAAGGAGTTAAAAATAATCTACCTCTTTTTACAGTCAAAGTAATTGTTTCCACCTTGAGCAGGTTTCTGGCTCAAAGGAATAGTAGTACCATCAACAAAACCAATACATCCTGGGAAGCCCTCTGCTTGCATAACCTGAGATGATTCAAGTCACTCTTCTTTTGTTGGCCAGGTGAGAAGTTGAGATTCCAAGGAGTTGATGGCAGTGATACATTGTTTGGTATAAGTGTTAACTGAACCATACCCTAAATCAAAGACATTTTCTAAACGTTTCAAAGCGGCTCCATTACCATTTGAGCCCAAACGAAATAGTGTGATGGCCAATTGAATTGAAGGATGTTGTTGTTCTTTTTGAGAATTATTGTGAAATATGGGATGATCCTGAATAAGCTCAAGCAATTTAAGGAAACATTCCTGAGAAGTCCTGAACAGCTGTCTAAAACTGGGTGTAGATAGGTTAAGAAGTGTTTGGATGGTGTACTTGGGGGTATGAAGTACTTGAGGCTTTCTGGGAGGAAGGTAACGTTTTGTGGCCATTTTTGACAAAAAGACAAAATATTCTTCTAGATCAGAGTCCAAGATCAGTTCAAGAGCCATTAAAGTCATTGCTTTATGTAATTTATCATGATTTTAAAGTGAGGAAGGCATAACTCTTATATGATATGATATGAAAATGTAAATGATGTACAATGTTTTGAGTTATGAAGTGTTATGCTGCAGAGTGCTGTGTATGAATGGGATGATGCTGAAAAATCAGTGAAATGGGACTTGATGGTGAAATCAGAACTTTTGGTTGAGAAAGTGCGGATTTGAGTGAAATAAGTGACTTTTTTCACTTTTGAAATCCACCAGTATTGGGGCTAGTGTGTTTCGGAAATCCGCACTAATTTAAGTGCGGATTTTCCAGAACTGACACCCCCTAATAGTAAATATTACTATTATTCCTCAAATCTTTAACAATTTCCTCTCTCATCAGTCTCAATCCAATCTTAGACACCTCATCAGGACAATCATCTTCAGATGTTAATAATATCTACAAATTTTGGTCTCTATTTTCTAATTCTACTTCACGTTGAGCTATTTTCTTACTTTCTTCAAGAATTTTTTCATATTGCTGTTTAAAATCTTGATTAAAATTTTTCAATTGTTTATTTTTTTCTATATCACTCAATCTAGCTAAATTGGAAAAATCACTTGTTGATGGAATCAATGATGGAGAAACTACCAAGTTCTCATATTCAGTGTCATAAGACTCATTGTCACAATTTTTTTGGTGACTGATCATGATAATGTATTGGTTCCACTTTAGGGCATGTTGTAAAAACCACCAGACCTCTCCCATTTCAAAAGAATCTCTCTTCATTTGTTCGTATATATGCAGTGCAGCTTCATACATGATAGTCGGGCTCAAGCCAAATGGAGAATTTTTTACAATACTCTTGTATATTTCTGAGAATTGTTGAGCTTTAGTGGTAATCAGATGCCAAATTGAAATAAAAATAAGTCATTTTAAGTAATTTAAGAGTGAGGACTTGAATAGACAACATACCGATTCTGTATTTGATCAAGATCCCAAACTTCTCCTTGGTTATAGTGGTTGAAATCTTCCATTAGAAGCTGGTAAAAATCTAACTGGTCTGATTTGTTATAAAAATTGGTATTTGGTTGACACAATGCCATGAAACAGAAAGTTCTTTATCCTCAAGGGAGGACCAATTTTCTGCATTGGAGACCCTCACTTATTTATTGGAGGTTTTGTTAATGATTAAAATTTATGAAAAATACAATATCAAAAAGTGTAGCTTCACTCAATTTAGAAGAGAAAAGTTGAAGCAACAGTAACCGGGAAGAAAAAATTCGAAACAATAATCATAAATTTCATGAAACATACATTTACTTGTAGAATTCAAGGTTCTTGAATTGGTGTAGAAATGCCTTCAATAGGAGGTTCTTCAATGAGGACGGTTTACAATAGTCTGAAAGACAAAAACATAATGATAATTGTAAATAGTATTTTATCACAAATATTCAACATGAAAAAAATAATGAATATCCCCCCCGAAAAAAAGAAAATCAAGCATCATCTACTAAAGTGACTGAAAAAATGAAAGCAAAAAGTGTCTTTAAACTGCACATACAGTATAATAAATTTTCATAGCATCACATCAAAAGGAGTTGTTAATCATTTGCCGTCATTATTAAATTTTAAAGCATTCCTCTAATCATTTCAGTCATTCAGAGAAATTTCAAAAGTTGGTGTATGAAACTGCTACAGAAAACAGCTCAAACTGTATTCATTCAACCTTCATGTAGCGCGTGTATATATAATTAAAAATCAATTAAACCCCTAACAAGCTTAAAAGAATTTGAAAATTTGAAATACTTTAAAATTTTTTAAAAAATTAAAAAATTAAAAAATTAAAAATTAGAAAACAAATTTAAAGAAAAATCTTAAAATTTTAAAAATTTTACAAAAAATTCAAATTTTTAAAAAATATCAAAAAAAATTTAAATTTTTAATAAAATTTATACAATTTAATATATTTATAGTAGTTAAAATAGAAACTCACAAACAAGGGCAAGTGCAAGAATAAAACTTGCAATTTGGCAGCAAAATTCTTTCATTGAAAGATAGCTTCTGTTAGCCAGATGAGTTAAAAAACCCAGAAAACAATACTTAATAAAGAAGTATTCTGAAATGGCTCAGTTCTTATGTAAATAATTATTAATTACAAATTAGGGGGTCTCAAACCTTACTAAATACACCTCATGGGTTTCATTTAAAAAATTTCACACAAACACACCATGAAACATGTCTGATTTGGTACTTGGGTTCTCAAAAATGGGGTCAAATACACCCTAATTTTGTACAATTTTCTTAACCAGAATTCGGAAGACTAACACCCATGTCCTCCAAATCAACTGTGAATACCAACTGGCCGGTTGCCTAGAATAGGTAAGAAAAGTAGGAAGAAGAAGAAGATTTAAAAGTGGAAATAAAAAGGAAGGACAATGAATTGGGGTTTTCAAGGGACTTGTAACCGGTTTGGGATTTATTATGTCCTTTGTAAGTACTTTCTTTTTTCTCTCTGCTGAAACACAAAAATTATATAATATTAAAAAATCTCTTAAAGCAACCTAATAAATATATAATACTTGTAATTAATTATAGGGTAGTTACTGCAATCAAATTTATTTGAGTAGTATAAGTTTGGTATTTATTAAAATAATAAAGTGTAATGTAAGATTAGTAATATAAGTGATGTGGCCTCAGGGGATTACCCAATGCACTTATACAGGCAAAAGTGCCCTCTGAAGCGCCATAAACTTGTATATACAATATTAGAAATAAAATAAAGTAATGTAATAAGAAACTACTTTTGAAGCTAAAACAAGTAATTAAAAACATGAGTAAGATCCCATTTCCCACCAATTAAAACCCAGACACTGTAACAAAATTAAATGGGACATTAAATTAGTTTGAAACAAACGAATTATAACCATTTTTGTTTAAAAAAAGTTTATTCAATGATTAAGGAAAATTGTCGGTCAGTCGTCTAGAAGAGATAAGAAAAGAGGGAAGAAAAGAGAGGAAGACAAGAAGGTAATAGTGATTGAGAAATAAAAGAAATAAAATTAAATGAAATTATTAAATCTATTGAAGAGAAAGCATCGACGAGTGATTTGAGAGGTGACACAAAATTGGTTTTATTAATATTAATATTATTTGAAGTAAGGGTTCTGCGCGGCAAACACTTTAATTACTATCAGACTTAAGGCAACCTTTTAATTGTTATATAGAATTTTTAATTAGATTGTAATACTAATAAAAAATAATAATAAACGTAATAAAATTATATTTAAATTGTTGAGTGTATAGTAAGTGATGAGCTACAGGGGATTATCCAAGGCCTTTTTATAGGCAATGAGTCCTCTGAAGCACTACTATATTTGTAAATACAAGAATTATAATAGAATGAAACAAGAATATAAAAGAATAAGTGAAACATAACAATGTAGAGAAAAATATGAAACAAATAATTAAAAACCCCAATTAAGAATCCAATTTTCCCACAATTAATTCCCAAATCAGTAAGTAAAAATAGTGAATAACTAAACAAGCCTGGGACATAGGGACTATGAGAAAAAATATTCAAAACAGATTGTACAGTCTGATTTAAGGATTTTTAAGTGAAACAAAGAATATTTTTACGCAACAAAATATGTAATTAATCTCAATTTAGTATAAATTAATTACTTATTTTTCCTGACACACTTAAGGGTCAAAAGAAGCTTCATTAATTATTTTTTAATATTATATTAAAGGTGTTATTTAATATATAAATTTAAATAATTAATTTAATTATATTATAAGTCAATTTTACACTTATAATTATAATATATTTTTTTAATTAATTAAATATAAATTTATAATTATTAAATACATAAAAATGCGCCATTATTTGTAGAATATAAAATATATCATGTTTAATTTAAATGTATAAAAATTTATATAAACAATAAAATTAATATAACACTTATATGTAATAAGATACTTATATAATTTTATTATGCAATAAAATATTAATTTATATACATTAAATACAATTCTTACGCCCTCTTTCAGGTCTTATAAGTTAACATATCATTTACTGGACTCCTGGAATAGCCTGGCTGACACTCCCTCACTCTAAAAAAACAATAAAAAAAATGTAAAATTTTTTCTTTTTGTACTTTTTCAACAGAGTAGGCAGATTTGAAATCTCCTTGCCAGGTATCCATGCGTCATGTTCAGATGATTTGTTCTTATATCTCAATAAATATTCAGTACCTCTTTCAGAAGTGATAATTCTATCATTGAGAATTTTATCAATTTCTGCTGTTTCTGTGACTTCCTGAGGGTTTTTCTTAGGTCTTCCCCTTCTTTTGGGAAATAAGTCACTGTTGGAAGTATAAGGCTTAAGCAAAGAAATGGGAAAAACAGGATGTTTCCTATCATATGGAGAATACAATACAACTTCTACTGCATTATCACCAACCATTCTTTTAACAACAAATGGTCCTACAAAAGGATCTTTTAATTTGTGGTTACCTTGTAAATTGAAATGGACAGTAGAGATCAACACTTCATCACCCTTGTTAAATGTGTATTCTTTATGGGATTTATCCCATCTTTTCTTTTCATATTCAAATGCTTTATCAATACAGCTCTGAGCATGTTTTCTGCATAGCTGTTGTATTTGCATGAAAGATTTTACACCAGGGTGTAGTTCCAACTTAGGTAATTTATTATTGAGAATCTGAGCAGGAGTATGTGGGACATAACCTAACCAAAGCTCAAAAGGCTTTTTTTCAGTGACAGAATGAACAGTGCTATTATATGCAAATTCAAGACCAGGCAATAGAGTGACCCAATCATGAGTAAATATGTCATTGTCTTTATATTCTAAACCAAAGGCACAATACCTTCTAATCATATCTTCCAGAGTTTGAATCATTCTCTCAGCTAGTCCATCAGTCTGAGGATGGTGAGCTGTAGACAATTTCAACTCACAGCCACAAATATCCATCAAAGAGGTCCAAAACTCAGAAGTGAATTTTGGATCCCTATCAGAGATAATGGCTTTTGGAAAACCAATAATATTAAACATGTAAGACCACCATAAGAAAGCTAATTCTTTGGTGGATACATCTTTGTGGGTTGGAATAAATTTGCACATTTTTGTGAATCTATCTACTATTACCCAACAAGAGTTAAAGCTGTCTTTACCTGCAACAGGAAGACCAGTGACAAAATCCATATTAATGATTTGCCAGGGAGCATTAGGTGCTTCAATATGTTGTAATAACCCTGCTCTCTTACCTGTTAACCTTTTAGATTTTTGGCAGGAATCACAAGATTCAACATATAATTTTGTGTCTTCAGACATATTAGCCCACCATGCAGTGTTTTTGATTCTAATCAATGTTTTTTCAAGATTAAAATGACCAGCTAATATGTCATCATGACAAATTTTGAGTATAGTTTCATTCATAGAAGGAGGAATTACAATTACATTAGTAAGCTTTCTTCTATAATATATATAACCATCTTCAATAGAAAACTTTCCTTTATTCAAAGCATTTTGATACTTTGCTGGAAGAGTTTTTATTAATTCTTGAATTGAAGCATTCTTAGGATCATTTAAGATAGTAACCAATTTATTTAAATCAGAATCCTTATCATATGAATCCAGTATTAATTGTAATAACTCCTCTTCCATATCAACTATAAATATACCATGGATATGAACAGTATCATCTTCAGGTACATAAGCAGGATTTGAGTCATTATTTGGCAGAGGCAATCTGGAGAGCATATCAACATTGGAGTGAACATTTCCAGCTCTATGGATAATTGTCATCCGTCCTCTGTATTCTTGAACAGCAAGTTGCCACCTGAACATATGTCTGTTAGGTGTCTTCAGGTTTAAGAGGGACTTCACAGCACTACAGTCAGTTACCAACTCAAATTTTTGGTCATCCAAATAGTAATGAAGCTTCTCAAGAGCCCAAACAACTGCTAAGCACTCCAATTGAGTGGCAACATATTTCAATTCACTATTTCTTAAGGTTCTTGAAATATAAAAAGTTACAACCTCTGAGGATTTATCATTAATAATTTGTTTCTGGTGAAGGGCAGCACCTAGACCAATAAAGCTAGCATCTGTATATAGGACAAATGGCTTGTTAAAATCTGGAAGAGCCAATATAGGGGCTGTCATTAAGCAACTTTTTAATGTATTAAAAGCTTTTTGACAGTCATTATTCCAGAGAAAGGCAACATCTTTTCTGGTCAGTTTTGTAAGAGGTAAGGCTATGACCTGATAATTCTTAATATATTGTCTATAATAGCCACACATCCCCAAAAAACTTTGGATTTCTCTTACAGAAGTTGGTGCTTTCACATTTTGGATGGCAGCAACTTTGTTGTGGTCTACACAAATTTGTAAGCCTGACACAACATGGCCAAGCACTTTCAAAGATTGAAGACCAAATTTACACTTTTTTAAGGATAAGGTCATATTGATTTCATCCATCTTTTGGAAAACTCTATTCAAGTGAATCATATGTTCATTAAGGGTTTTAGAGAAAACAATAATGTCATCAATATAAACCATGAGCCATCCTTCAATAATTTCTTGATGGAAAGTGTTATCCATGACTTTCTGGAAAACTGAAGGAGCATTTTAGGGCCAAATGGCATCCTAAAATACTTATATATTCCCATATGAGTAGCAATAAGCAAAAAATTTTGAGAATTTTTCTCAACTGGAACTTGATGATAACCTTTATTACCATCCAGACAACTGATAAATTTTGCACCTTGCAAGGTAGCATGTATTGAATTAATTCTGGGTAAAGGATAAATATCATCAACAGTATAAGTGTTTAAAGCTCTGTAATCTCCACACAATCTAGCTTTAACTTTTTCATAAGAAATCAAGACTGGGGAGATGACGCAATATTTGGGGGTGACATCCACTTTCTCAATGATATTCATTTTTAATAATGTTTCAATATTATCTTCAATATCCTTTCTTTTTAATGGAGAAGCAGGATATGGTTTTTTCTTAAGACTAGGAGGAATATCACTCAAGTTACAGGATAAGGTAATTTTAATCTCTTCCTGAACAATTCCCAAGACATGAGAACCATGAGCAAAAGACATAGGGAAAGAGGTAATAGAGGCAACAATAGAATCTTTTTGTTCACTAGTCAACCGATCACCAAAAGAAGCAGTATTTATTTCATTTAATAAATCATCCATTTCAGTTGTTGTTCTACCTTTACACTGGATCAGTGAGTTACAAGATTTCAACAAATGCCCAGAAGTTCTAGGAGAGGAAATTTTGAATTTCCTTTTCCCATTTATTCCTAAGGTAAAGCAATTATTTGCTGGGCCCAGTTTCACACCAAACATGGTTAAAATATCATTTCCCATACTAAACCAATTACTTAAATTATCATTTTTCATGACAAAAAACTCACAAATAGCTCTGACAAAACCACCATTATATATGAAGAATACAGAGATTTTGTATTTGCCAATAGGAAATAAGGTAGAACCATACCCTCTCCATTTTTCAGAAGTTATAGGTAATAATTTACTCAAATATTCCTTATCCACTGAAGCCAAAGCTTTTTCAGACACTACACTTCCTCCAGCACCAGAATCAAGAACTACATCAACATTTTTACCATTAATGATAACAGGTGCCTTCAAAGGGGATATAGGTATAGAATTGTTAGTAATATCTTTAATTATCTCAGCATTTTCAACTGAAGATAAATCCAATACACATTCTTCAGATATATTATTTAAATAATGGACATCTTGTTCCAACATTAAAACATCTTTAACAGAATCATTGTCATAGGAGATATTACTTTCACAGTCACTGGAAGAATTATTGACATCAAGTTCAACTTCATCAGTGACTTCATTTTGTTCAACAAGATGAATTTTCTTGTCACAAACATGACCCTTCTGCCACGGTTTGTTACATTTATAACAAGTATTTGTTGCATATTTTTTAGGTGAAACTGGGGCAGAGGGTTTACCATATTTTTCTGGGAGTTTTGTAGAAGGTTTATTCTGATCATTATAAGATTTACCAAGGTAATTCTTTGGTTCATATCTATGGTTGAGTAGTACCTCATTACAGATATTAATGAAAGAAGAATTTTCCCTAACATGCTCAGTTCTAGCCACAATCAAATCTCTAAGAGAATTTGGTAATTTATACAAGATTTTATCTCTCCAAATATCATAATCCATCTTTGGATAAATTGCCCTTAGGATTTTTGTCACTTTCATTAGAAAAAAAAAGGGCTTTCAACAGAGGAGGATACATATCTAGTATTCTCATACAGTCTTTGCTGAGCTAACCTGAATTTTGAACCACCAAACTGTTTCTCAATCAAGGATTTCCAATCATTCCATGTATAATGATTGTTATCTAAAAGAACAGATTCATACCACATTAAGGCTACATTGGAAAATAAAGAAATTAGCTTAGAAACAATTTCCTCATCAGGTAGCTTATAAGATCTCTTTAAATTATCAATTCTTTGGATAAAGTGTTGCCAATCAAAGGAAGAATCACCATCAAAGGTAGGATATTGGTCTAACTTAGGCCAATTCTTCTGACTACTGGGATTGTCCACTTTTTGGTTTGAATTATTCATCATTGATAATTCCTGAAGTTTAGCCAGGTGTTCAGAAATTTCATTATTTACAGAAACAGCTGGTGCATGACCATCACAAGATTTTTTGCTAGTAGCAAAAGATTTTACAGACTCATTGTCAGTTTGTTTAATGGTTGAAATATGAGGAAGAAAGGATGAACTTTGCTCAGGTTTTTTTCCTTTATTTTTATGCAGCTTATTGACAGCATTCTCATTCAATTCATTATTGATGGTTAAGGTTGAGAATTTATTCTGCAGGTCAGACACATAGTTTCTTATTCTTGGAATTTCAGACATCTGGTCATTTACTTTTGCAAGAGATAGAACAATTCTGTCCTCAGAAACTGAGTGTTTGGCACTTAGTGCATGGAAATCATTTCTTAGTTTTTTAAACTCATTTTGCAGAGATTTTATTTCATTTTTTAATGAATAATTTTCTTCAATAAGGGGTTTTAATTCACTCAAGGTCTTATGTAGACTGATATTTCTATCTGAGATAGCTCTATGGTCACTTCTTATTTGTTTTTGTTGACTAAGAATAATATTCAAGGTTTCTTTGATTTTTAAATAAGCTGTATCTTGTACAGAAGAACTCACTTTACATTGCAAGTGTAAATTATTTAATCTATCATTTTCATGGATTAACACATCTCTCAAATTTTTGTCTTTCACAACATTAAAATAAAGGGTATCTTTCAATATTTCCTCAGAAGTTATTTCAATTAAGGTATAGATTTCAGGGGGAACAGAACATTTTTAATTGAAAGAGAAGGATTAATTAAAGAAGTAGAAGTTAAATGTTAAGGTTCATCAAATGACAATTTTCTAATTACATCAATAGGGCTACTAGTTACAGGAATCTGTCTTTTAACAGGTTTAACTGTTCTTTCACCATGTTCAATAATATTACCTGCAGAAGAAGATTTATTAGAAAACATACCCAAGTGACTATCAACCAAATTAATTACCATAGCAGAGGAGGAAACTTCCCCTGAGATTGGGTTTGGGATTGTGCTTGGGCCTTCTTTCTCCTGCCTTGTTGGTAGGGATGAGGAGGTGGATGGAAATTGGGTGTTCTGGATGGGCCAGGCTGATGATGAGGAGGGTGTTGCACATTCTGTTGGTAGTGACTCATTAGATAATCCCATTTCCATTGCTCTACTTCCATAGTATTTGGATTTTGGATGGTTGAGCTGGGTGGCTGTGAAGGTTGAGCCTGAAACTGAGGCTGATTGGGAGGCAACTGAGGAGGGGCCTGGGCCTGATTCTGGTTCCTGAGTTCTTGAACCTGATCCCACAAGGTGTCTACTTTTGCTTTGTACCTCATATTTTCTGTCTTCAACTCTTTTATATGACTGGACAGGTTGCTGATTTGTTGTGGCAGAGGAAGCTTTTTTATTTCGAATCCTTTTGGAAGACCTTCTTGAGGTACTAGAGGCTTAACTTCCTTCTGTTGTGCTGGGGGAAGGGGGTTTGTTTTGTTTACATCTCCTGTCATTTCCACATCCTGAATTATGTGAATTTTTTGTGTTAGCATAAGATTTTTTATGTCCAACTTTAGAAAAACTCACAGTATCAGCATCATAGTCAATTTCAATTTCATCCACTTGCATGTTATCCATTTTTTCAGCCAAATTGTTGGACATAATAGTGGGAAGATTAATTAACTTTTTTTAAAAAAAATAATAAAAGTTAGTTAATAATTGCTCCAAAAATAAAAAATAATTTTTATTAATTAAATTATAAAAAAAATTTTTTTAATATAAAGTAATAATTATAAAAAATTAATTAATAAAATGGATTGCAAGGTTAAATTGGGAATAAACAATCAAGTTAATTCAACCAATTAATTGCCAATATTAAATGTGGCAAAATATTTGGGACTAAGCACAAAGTACTTTTAAGTCAACCAAAATTAACAATAATTAATAATAAAAAAAATTAATTTAATAATTCAATTTGTATTAATAATAATGTCAATTCTTGTAGGACTAAGAGGATTTAACACTCTATAATGGTCAACTAGGAAAAAAAATTTTATAATTGAACACTTACACTCAGTGAATCAGCAATTAAGCCACAATCACTGTTATTGCAGTAAAAATATAGTAATATGAGTGAGAGGTGCAAAGGAGAACTTACTATAGTCATTGAAAAATCACTTCAAAATAATATAAGAATTAAAATAATATAAACCTAAGAAATCAAACCCAAGTTTGAAACACGGTCACGGCAAAAGTTTCTTTTTTGCTAGGTGGTCCGTGCGTTTGTTGTTTGTCGCCAGGCTCGATCGTTGTCATTGTTTGGAAAGGCCCTCAGTTGTCGCTCAGTCGTCTAGAAGAGATAAGAAAAGAGGGAAGAAAAGAGAGGAACACAAGAAGGTAACAGTGATTGAGAAATAAAAGAAATAAAATTAAATGAAGTTATTTAATCTATTGAAGAGAAAGCAATGACGAGTGATTTGAGAGGTGACACAAAATTGGTTTTATTAATATTAATATTATTTCCAGTAAGGGTTCTGCGCGGCAAACACTTTAATTACTATCAGAGTAAGGCAACCTTTTAATTGTTATATAGAATTTTTAATTAGATTGTAATACTAATAAAAAATAATAATAAACGTAATAAAATTATATTTAAATTGTTGAGTGTATAGTAAGTGATGAGCTACAGGGGATTATCCAAGGCCTTTTTATAGGCAATGGGTCCTCTGAAGCACTACTATATTTGTAAATACAAGAATTATAATAGAATGAAACAAGAATATAAAAGAATAAGTGAAACATAACAATGTAGAGAAAAATATGAAACAAATAATTAAAAACCCCAATTAAGAATCCAATTTTCCCACAATTAATTCCCAAATCAGTAAGTAAAAATAGTGAATAACTAAACAAGCCTGGGACATAGGGACTATGAGAAAAATAATTAAAAACAGATTGTACAGTCTGATTTAAGGATTTTTAAGTGAAACAAAGAATATTGTTACGCAACAAAATATGTAATTAATCTCAGTTTAGTATAAATTAATTACTTATTTTTCCTGAAACACTTAAGGGTCAAAAGAAGCGTCATTAATTATTTTTTAATATTATATGAAAGGCGTTATTTAATATATAAATTTAAATAATTAATTTAATTATATTATAAGTCAATTTTACACTTATAATTATAATATATGTTTTTAATTAATTAAATATAAATTTATAATTATTAAATACATAAAAATGCGCCATTATTTGTAGAATATAAAATATATCATGTTTAATTTAAATGTATAAAAATTTATATAAACAATATAATTAATATAACACTTATATGTAATAAGATACTTATATAATTTTATTATGCAATAAAATATTAATTTATATACATTAAATACAATTCTTACGCCCTCTTTCAGGTCTTATAAGTTAACATATCATTTACTGGACTCCTGGAATAGCCTGGCTGACAAAAATAGTCACTTTTAAGTAAAACAAAAAGTAAACTATTTTTATGCAAAATTTTTATAAGTAATTAATTTAGTATAAAACATGAATAAATAATTTTTTCAAACTATTTTATTAATTTAATAACAATTTTGAGTTAAAAAAATAATTAATTTATTGTGATTACTAATTTAAAGTAAAAAATTTAATATTTTCTATTAAGTAAGTTTTTTAACTTAATTGATAATTTTTCTGACACAACTAAGGGTCAAAAAAAATGCCCAATATTTATGGATTATAAAGTATGTATAAAATTGTTTAATAATAATATATAACTAATTAATTAAGAAATTTACAATTTAAATTTATAACTTATAATTATAATTATAATATAATATTATATTAATTAATTAATGATTTATAATTATTGAATACATTAAAAAGAGCCCTTACTTTATAGAATATAATGTATTATTTATTTATTTAATTGTATATACAATTTATATATTAATAAAATT
This sequence comes from Hemileia vastatrix, assembly GCA_030280995.1. Classification (NCBI taxonomy): domain Eukaryota; kingdom Fungi; phylum Basidiomycota; class Pucciniomycetes; order Pucciniales; family Zaghouaniaceae; genus Hemileia; species Hemileia vastatrix. Next base: position 27,174,413 of record JASXTE010000015.1, read on the forward strand.
TATATAACTCTTAATTTAATTTTTTATTATGAGTTAGTTATGTAATTTTATTTTTCCATATAATCTTAATTTACATTTCAGGCTAAGATCAACTATAAGGACGTGAACTAGCATGAAAGGTCTTTATCTAGAAGATTTATCTGGTCCTATATCAATACTGTAGTGTAGATCCAACAAATAGTAAAATATAATTCAAAATAAAGGTCTCAGTAATATAATTCTCACTATTTTTATATATGGCTTACAATCTTTTTAGTTGGTAGAAAAATAGAGTTTAATAATTAAGATACTACTCAAAAAGACTTATAAAAGTTCTAATTGATGTGTATTGTAATTGATTTGGTTATATGGTGTAAATTGTAATGATAAAGAATGTAAAAACAAGACCTAAAAACCTCCTCCTTTTATACACACTGAGTTCCCTAATGAATCCCTTGATGTACCACTCCAATACACAGTTAATGAAGCCTCAAAACAACTAGTAGACACGCCCATCAACATCCCAAGTAACCCATGACATAATTAGAAGAGTAACAACTGTCAAAATCCTGTAATAATAAGGAAAATCCATAAAAATTAAAAATTAAGATAAAAAGAGATTATATGCGTATTAAACAATAATATAAAAGACTAAAGAGGGAATTTTAAAGTTTAATAATAGCTTAGTAATATGGGGGATTCACTGTAGAAATGATGGGGCTAATCCTGACATTATACTACATGAAATTCCCATTCAAAAATGACCAATATTGACTGAGAAACCACCCAAAAACTCAAAAAAGAGCGTGAGATGTGGGGTAACTACATGCAGTCCTTGGAAGGCACTTGCACGGGTAAATCCTTGACTAAATTTAGGAGAATTTAAGCATGGTGATGAAATAAGACTCCAAGAGTGAGGTTATTAAAGAAATTAGTGCATACAAACAGGGCCAATGCATTATTATTTAAGCTAGGACACTAAATAAGCGCCTCTTGCCTATTTTAGCGTGTTTCCCCACAGTGGGCGTAGAATGTGGGGTAATTATAGTTTGAAAAAGCTAACTTTGCTAAAAATGAAGCTATTCACACAGGAAAAATGCAGGCAGTATGTGGCCAGTACACAGAAGCCATTTCTGGCATAAAAAACACCAAATTTGAAAAGTATTATTTTTATGCATTTAAGTAGTCAAATAAATAGTCCTAAATGAGACAAATTGAGATTTCAAAGCACATTTTTAATATTCTTAAATTTATAGGGCATATAATCAACTTTTAAGTGAAATAAAGCGCATTTCTTGTTTTTTGCATAAAACAGTGAAAATAACAGCTTTAAGTATACTTAAAAATTATGTAGCCTTATAACTAAGGTTCTTAAGGTCACCCTAACATATTCCAACTTAATATTAAGTACATAAGACTTATAAAAGGTGGATATATGCGTGTATATAAGGTGTTATAATGGCATCTTTTGTGTATTATCATAATTTTACTTATGTTTACTGTTTATGTACTCTCATTTATAGTTCCCATGTATAGTTCATGTGTTTAACATAACTTATAAGTACTTTTTACTCAGTCCTGGGGATATACAGGCTGAAACTTGCCGACCCAAAAAAACAATAAAAAAATGATAAGTTATACATTTTATTTATTTATTTTTTAATTTTCAGGTATTCAGATCAATTCTGTAGCATTAAAGAATATTCTTTAAAGAAATAAAACATAATAAAATATTATGAGTACTGGTTTTTACCCCTCAGCTGGTGGAAAAGAAATTTATTTCTGTTTAAATTTTTCAAGAAGGGTGGATAAATTAGAAATATCTTTTTCAGGTATCCATTTATCAAATTCATTTGATTTCCCTTTAAATCTTAATAAATACTCAGTTCCTTTTTCTTTAGTAAGGATTCTTTTCTTGAGTATTTTTTCAATCTCTTCTTTTTCCACAATTTCTTCAGGTTTCTTTTTAGGCCTTCCCCTTATTTTTGGAAATGAGTCAGGATCATTTTCATGGTAAGGTTTCAATAATGAGATAGGGAAAACTGGATATTTCCTATCATATGGAGCATATAATATGACTTCCACTGCATTATTACCAACCATTTTGCTTACTACAAAAGGTCCTACAAAGAGATCCTTTAATTTAACATTAACTTGTAAGTTAAAATGTAGTGTTGATATTAGGACTTCATCCCCTTTTTTGAATTCAAATTCTTTATGAGATTTATCCCACCTTTTCTTTTCATATTAAAATGCTTTTTGGATGCATTCTTCTGCATGCCTTCTACACATATGTTGCATATGAATATAAGATTTAGTACCAGGGTGTATATCTAACCTTGGTATTTTATTTAAATGATTTACTGGGGTATTTGGTATGTGTCCCAGCCAGAGTTCAAATGGTTTCTTCTCTGTTACAGAATGAGTTGTGCTGTTATAAGAAAATTCAAGGCCGGGAATTAATTTTACCCAGTCATTTGTGAATTTCTCATTGTCTTTGTATTCTAATCCAAAGGCACAATATCTCTGATTATATTTTCCAGTGTCTGTATCATTCTTTCAGCCAGCCCATCAGTTTGTGGATGATGTGCTGTAGATAATTTCAATTGGCAACCTGATACTTCCATCAAGGATGTCCAAAACTCTGAAGTGAATTTACGGTCTCTGTCAGAGATTATGGCTTTGGGGAACCCAGCAGTATTCATCATCTGAGTCCACCATAGTAATGCCAAGTCTTTTGCAGATACCTCTTTATGGGTAGGGATAAATTTACACATTTTTGTTAATCTATCTACTATTACCCAGCTAGAATTAAAAATTTCTTTTCCTGCTAATGGAAATCCAGTTACAAAATCCATATTTATAATTTCCCATGGAGCTTTTGGTTTCTCTATTTGTTGCAATAACCCAGCTCTCTTCCCAGTTAATCTTTTAGATTTCTGAAAAGAGTCACATGTTTCAATGTATTTATGTACATATTCTTTCATGATTATCCACCAGGCTGTATTTTTAACTCTGGTTAATGTTTTGTTAAAATTAAAATGACCAGCTAAGATGTCATCATGACAAGTACTCAACATTAACTCTTTCATAGAAGCTGGTATCACTATTACATTACTTAACTTTTTCCTGTAATATATATATCCATCTTCAATTGACAGTTTACCTTTTTCCAATGCATTTCTATACTTTGGAGGCAAGGTTTTAATTAATGCACTCATGGAGGCATTAGTTGGATCATTTAGAATTGTAGATAGTTTAGTCAAATATTTATCAGATGAATAATTTTCCAATATAGTTTGCATAAACTCTTCTTCTAAATCTACTATATAAATCCCAAATATATGTATAACCTCATTTTCAGGTACATAGGCTGGGTTGTCAGCATCATTTGGCAAAGGACTTCTGGATAATAAATCCACATTAGAATGCAATGTTCCTGCTCTATGAGTGATTGTCATTCTTCCTCTGTACTCTTGTACAGCTAGTTGACACCTAAACATGTGCCTATTAGGGGTTTACATGTTTAGTAATGATTTTACTGCACTGCAATCTGTTATAAGTTTAGACTTCTGGTCTTCCAGATAGTAATGAAGTTTCTCCAAAACCCACACCAAAGCTAAACATTCCAGCTGTGTGGCAACATAGCTTAATTCTGTTTTTCTTAAGGTTCTGGATATATAACTGATAACTACTTCAGATAATTTTCCATTTATTATCTGTTTCTTCTGTAAAGCAGCACCTAAACCTATGAAGCTTGCATCAGTGTACAAGATAAAAGACAGGGTGAAATCTGGCAGTCCCAATATTGGAGCTGACATTAAACATTCCTTTAATTTATTAAAGGCGTGTTGTCTTTCATTATTCCAAATGAAAGCCTCATTTTTCCTGATTAATGTTGTTAAAGGAGCTGCAATGGATTGGTAATTTTTAATATACTGTCTATAATATCCACACATACCCAAACAACTTTGAACCTCTTTTACATTTTAGGTATAACAATGTTTTCAATTTCTGCCACCTTATTCTTGTCAACACAAATTTGTAATCCAGATACAACATGTCCAAGTACTTTCAAGGATTGAAATCCAAACTTACATTTCTTTAATGCAATTGTCATATTTATTTCATCCATCCTTTGAAAGACTCTTTTCAGGTGATTTAAATGTTTATCACATGTTTTTGAAAACACTATGATGTCATCAATATAAACTAAAAGCCATCCTTCAACGATTTCCTGATAGAAAACACTATCCATTAATTTTTGGAAGGCTGAAGGCGCATTCTTTGGGCCAAATGGCATTCTCACATACTTATATATACCCATATGTGTGGTTATTAATAAGTAATTTTGAGAATTCCTTTTCACAGGAATCTAGTGGTAACCCTTGTTTCCATCCAGACAGGAAATATATTTTTCTCCTTGTAAAGTAGCATGGATAGAAGCTATCCTTGGTAGAGGGTAAATATCATCTAAAGTGTATGTATTCAGAGCTCTATAATCACCGCATAATCTTGCCTTATCCTTTTCATAAGAGATCAATACTGGTGAAATGACACAATACTTAGGTGTTGTGTCCACTTTTTCAACAATACCCATTTCCAACAACATTTTAATTTTGTCTTCAATATCTTTCCTTTTTTCAGGAGAAGCTGGGTAAGGTTTCTTTTTCAAGCTGACAGGAATATTATCCAAATCAAAACTTAAAGAGATTTTTATCTCATGGTCTTTGACCAATCCTAGTTCATTTTATCCATGAGCAAATGCCATTGGATATGATTTAATCAATCTCAAAATATTTTCTTCTTCAATTTTTTAGAGTTGAGGACTGAAAGAGGCCTTTTGGATTTCATTGTCCAAATCAACCACTTCAGTGGTGGCTCTTCCACCTTGCAGTTGTTCTTCTCTAGGAGAAATGGCATACACTGAATTTTCAGAACATATTTTGAATTTTCTCTTACTATTCACGCCTATAGTGAAGCAACTTTTTGCAGGATCTAGTTTAATGCCAAATTTTGTCAATAAATCATTGCCAATAATAAACCAATCACTACAATTATTATTATCCATTACAACAAACTCACATACTTCTCTAACATATCCATTATTATATTTAAAGAATACAGCAGTTTTGTATTTTCCAATTGGATTTAAAACTGAACCAAAACCCCTCCAGTTCTTTGTCTGAACAGGTTCTAGTTTTTCCTGGTACTTACTGTCAAATTTCATTAATGTATTAATTGAAACTACACTACCTGAGGCCCCAGTGTCAAGAATGGCATTCATTTCTTTTCCACATATGATAACAGGTGCTCTGATAGGTGTTATTTTGTAAGTATCATGAGATACATCTTTAATTATTTCAGCCTCCTCAATGGAAGTTAAAGATGTGTCTGTATGAGGTATAGCATCATTCAGGAACATAATATCATGTTCTAATACAAATATCTCATGTTCATCATCACTGTAAGATATGTTACTCTTACAATCCTCAATGGACTCCACGTTCTCATCTTCATGAATACTTGGTTCAGAATTTTGTGAGGTTTCAATAACATTTATTCTATTCTTACACGTGTGACCCTTAACCCAAGGTTCATTAAATTTATAACAAGTTTTATTCTCTTGTCTTTTAGGGACAAGGGGATCTGAAGGTTTTTTCTTCTCCACTGGCAATTTACTTGTAGTAGGTTTTACTACGTCAACACTTTGTTTGTAATTATTATACTTGGTTTCACATTTGTGGTTTAATAATACTTCATTGCATATATCAATTAGCCCAGAGGTATCTCTGATGGTTTCAGTTCTAGCTACAATAATGTCTCTAACTGATATAGGCAACTTTTATATTATTTTCTCTTTTCACTGATCATAATCCATTTTTGGATCCATAGCTTTCATGATTTTTATTAAATTCATTAAAAAGACCATGGGTTTATCTCCAGAATTTGGATTATATCTGTCTCTTTCATACAATCTTTGTTGAGTGATTCTGAATTTTGGGCCACCAAATTGTATTTCAATTAGTGCCTTCCATTCATTTCAGGAGTAGTTAATTCCCTCACTCAATACAGATTCAAACCATAATAATGCCACATCTGTAAATAAAGATATTAATTTTGATGTAATTTCTTCATCAGGTAATTTGTATGAAAATTTTAAGTTATCAATTCTTTGAATGAATTGTTGCCAATCAGGTTTTGAATCCCCGTCGATTGAAGGGTACTGATCTAACTTAGGCCATTTCTTTTGGCTAGTTTTTGCTTCCCTAACCTGAGGAATATTGAGTAATTCACTTACTTTAGAAAGATGATCATTTATTTCATCTTTTACTGATTTTATATTCTCAGAGCCCATGACACTATGTTCATGTTCAATCATTGGTTTATCATCAGAGTGTTTCATAAAAGCTGGTACTCTTTCCACATAAGAGGTATTATCTTTTATTTTTTCATTATTTTTCAAAATGTTAGCTACTTCAATTTCTACTCTTTGTAACCTATCTTTTATTACAGGTACATTATTTAAGGTATCATTTACATTTGAAAAAGACAATTTTACATGCCCCTCTATGGTAACCATAATATTCTGAGAATGTTCTAATTTTTTTTCTAAATTTTTAATCTCAGAGTTTAATCTTTTGTTTTCATTGATTAATTCATTATTTGAATTCTCAATAATTTTTAACCTATTGGCTGTTGAACTCAATGATTGTGTGAGGTTTAATAATACACTTTCTGTATTTTTGCTTGACTATCTAGAGAATTCTTCTAATTTTTAAATTCTTAATAATAATTTACTAATTATTTTTGATTCCATTGGATTTTCTTTAAGAAAATATTCAATTTTTTCTGTGTCCAATTCAGAAGACTCATCATCAGGTTCAAGATTTAATTCATTTGGTTCCATTTTTATATTAATAGCATTTTCCTGGTGGTCAATAAAACTATGTACATTGTCCTCATTTAAAGACAAGTTTAACATGTTATTTTCGAATGAATAATTTTTTAAATCCTTATAAATTATATCCAATAACTCTCTATCAATTTCATTACCTATAAGTAATTCATTTTTAGGATTATATAATTGATCCTGAGAAGATGGATGACTTACCAAGGTCTTATTCCATTTCCCCTTCCTCTCCTTGGCTTTCCCCTGTAAGGGTGACTGCTGGAGCCCTGCTGTTAAGGGTTGTTGTAGTTTTGGGTGTACCATTCTCACTTCCATTTGCTTACTGTAATTTTTTGATCCTCCTCTTGGGCTGGAGGTGTTGCTATGGAACTGTTGGGTGCCACTGTTGGTGGTTGAGCCTTTATTTCTACTAGAGCTTAATTAACTTCTACGAAACCCTGAGCTGCTCTTTTCTCCAAATTGTTTATCTGGTCCACTATATTGTTTAAACTTATTGTCAAGGTGTTCAGTAGAGTGGAGAGGGAGTGAATTTGTTCATGTAAGGTATTTTTTGTTTTCTTTATTGATACCTGTTTTAAAAGTTTTTCCGCTTCCTCCAGAGACATTTGTGGAGTAATGGTGTTTATGGGGGACTCCTGGCCCTCCATTTGAATGTCCTGTACCAGGTTTCTAAGCTCTAGGTCTTAAGCTATAAGGTTTTGCCTTATTACTCACAATATCATTGTTGTCACACATTTTTACGTGGAATTTAATCAAAGAATTGAAATTTGAGATTTTTAAAACTTCAAAAAGGAGTTTTATCAGTATTTATTAATACCACTGAAGACAATTTTATTGCTTACTTGTAGGTATAAAGTGAATTTAGAAGTGCCAAAAGTTAAATATGCTTTTATGTGGTCACTTGATTTAACTGGTTAATAAAAAGGGATTAAGAATCCTGTTAAAAGAAAAAAATTAATCAGTTTAATTGGATATCATCTGCAAAGATCACCAATTCAATTGGTCTATTGACAGACTCCCACTAAGAACAATTTTATGTTAAATTAGTGGTAAAAAATTTTATCTGCAAAGATCACAAATTAAATTGGTCTATTGACAGACCCACTAATAACAATTATATGTTATATTAGTGGTAAAATTTTTGATTCAAAATCAAAATTTTATTATATAACAGGGCTTCTTTTTCTGAAATCACTATGTAAGTGACCGCAACCTGTTGTAATTATCCAAAAATTTCTATAGGGATTTTATTTACGTGTACTTTCTTTGAAACTTTTACTTACTGGATTATAACAGAATTCTTGAGGAAAGGCCCCCAATTTTCAGGCTAAGATCAACTAAAAGGACGTGAACTAGCTTGAAAAGTCTTTTACTAGAAGATTTATATGGTCCTATAAGAATACTGTAGTGTAGATCCAACAAATAATAAAATATAATTCAGAATAAAGGTCTCAGTAATATAATTCTCACTATTTTTATATATGGCTTACAATCTTTTTGGTTGGTAGAAAAATAGAGTTTAATAATTCAGATACTACTCAAAAGACTTATAAAAGTACTAATTGATATGTATTGTAATTGATTTGGTTATATGGTGTAAATTGTAATGATAAAGAATGTAGAAACAAGACCCAAAAACCGCCTCCTTTTATACACACTGAGTTCCTTAATGAATCCCTTGATGTACCACTCCAATAAACAGTTAATGACGCCTCAAACTAACTAATAGACATGCCCATCAACATCCCAAGTAACCCATGACATAATTAGAAGAGTAACAACTGTTAAAATCCTGTGATAATAAGGAAAATCCATAAAAATTAAAGAATAAGATAAAATGAGAGTATATGCATCTTAAACAATAATATAAAAGACTAAAGAGGAACTTTTAAAGGTTAATAATAGCTTAATAATATGGGGGATTTACTGTATAAATTATGGGGCTAATCCTGACATTATACTATGTTAAATTCCCATTCAAAAATGACCAATATTGACTGAGAAACCACCCAAAAACGCAAAAAAGAGCGTGAGATGTGGGGTAACTACATGCAGTCCTTGGAAGGCACTTGCACGGGTAAATCCTTGACTAAATTTAGGCGAATTTAAGCGTGGTGATGAAATAAGACCTCAAGAGTGAGGTTATTAATGAAATTAGTGCATACAAACAGGGCCAATGCATTATTAATTAAGCTAGGACACTAAATAAGCGCCTCTTGCCTATTTTAGCGTGTTTCCCCACAGTGGGCATAGAATGTGGGGTAATTATAGTGTAAAAAAGCTAAATTTGCTTAAAATGAAGCTATTCACACAGGAAAAATGCAGGCAGTATGTGGCCAGTACACAGAAGCCATTTCTGGCATAAAAAACACCAAATTTGAAAAGTATTATTTTTATGCATTTAAGTAGCCAAATAAATAGTCCTAAATGAGACAAATTGAGCTTTCAAAGCACATTTTTAATATTCTTAAATTTATAGGGCATATAATCAACTTTTAAGTGAAATAAAGCACATTTCTTGTTTTTTGCATAAAACAGTGAAAATAACAGCTTTAAGTATACTTAAAAATTATGTAGCCTTATAACTAAGGTTCTTAAGGTCACCCTAACATATTCCAACTTAATATTAAGTACATAAGACTTATAAAAGGTGGATATATGTGTGTATATAAGGTGTTATAATGGCATTTTTTGTGTATTATCATAATTTTACTTATGTTTACTGTTTGTGTACTCTCATTTATTGTTCCCATGTATAGTTCATGTGTTTAAAATAACTTATAAGTACTTTTTACTCAGTCCTGAGGATATAAAGGCTGACATTACATACATAATATAAATAAATATTTTCCCATTTTGAAGTCCAATAAAATATTATAACATTTACTGGAGTCTTGGTACAGCCTGGCTGAAAATACCATTTCTTCCATCCTATCTCATAAAATCCACATTGCATCACTTCTCTCCCAATGCTTATTCAAATCAAATTTCTCTCTTTCTCACCACAGTAAGTCTATAAATATTCATTCCATTCTTTTAAAAAAAATTCTGCTGAAATTTTGATCCTTACCACTTTGTGAAAATTCTACTCTATTTGGTTGTTCACCTGCCTACTGATTGAGAGGCTTTAGTAAAATGGCAATGGAGTTGAGATCAAAATGTAGCTTTAAGATGGAATTTCCAGCAAACCAAATCAAGGAAAAATTATAAATTATCAAGAAAAATACAAGATAGAAAAGATGGCTTCTTCTCTGACTGGTTTTGGAGTTACCAAAGATGATGAGAAACATGGAATCACACCTTTTTCTAAAAAACTCAACTCCATGTGTCTTTTTTATGATCAAATGGATGAAATCTTTGGAAAAAGACACCATTTCAACTCCCTGCACATGATTCATGGTCCAAAAATCACTGAGTTTCATACAAATAAACAAGATTTTCCTTAAGATCCTTTACTTGACTTTCCATAATTTGACGAACCAACTGTGTATTCTGAAATTATTCTCAATGAGGCCATGGTTTTAAGCTTAAACTACTTTTGTTATTATTTTATCTTTTGTATTGGCTGATTTACTCCTTGTGTATCAAGATTAGGATTCAAAGGGAGGATAAAGGAAAATTAAAAATAATCAATTTAAATTGGGAAACACTAAAATTCAGCTTAAAAATGACAAATTGGAAATTAAGAAACCCTATTCTGATAAATCTAGAAACCAAGCTTATTTTCTCACCTGTGTTAATGCAAATAGAATAAATTCTGGTATTAAATAGTTGTTTGCTTTACTGGGATGAATTCTAATAACTATTAATAAATTTCCTTCTAAATTTTTTCTTTAATATCAACATGAAATTATTCCAAAAATTCTTTTATCACATTTCTTAGATTCTTAAACCGCTCAAAAAAATTTTTTATAACTAAACTACTGATATCTAATAATCTAGGTCCTACTTCCTAGAATCATACTCTCTAAATTTCTATCAATTCTGTTTATGATTTTTTCTTTCTTTTTTAACTCATCACTTCCTTCAACTTTATCCCAAATACTTTTTTCATCCTCAGATGGTAAGGATCACCAAAAATTATTTAAGTCAAAAAAATATTTTGACAATTTTTTTTCAGAAATACCCTTCCCTGTGTATTATGAAATTAGGGGTATGCACAGGATGAAAAATAGTAACCAGATTTTGAATTCAGCTCACTCACTGAATTGAATAAATTCATTAGGGGGTATCACCATGCAATATGAGGGGTGGACTTGCTAGCAAGTCCACAACCTTGAACCCCAATTCATATCAAATTGAGCCCAAATTGAGGTACTGATGAAACCACAAATAAAAAAGATTGAGATTTTGGTGAACTCAACATGAATTCAACTTGATAACTTAATGAAGCATATGTAATAATACTTTGAAATAATCTTGAAAGATGAAGAATGTGATTTTTTTAAAGAAATTTGAATTCAATGCAGACTAGACCCAACTTATGCTGAAAAACACATATTTTTTAAACTAATTAAGCAGTTTCTTTCCACTGTTTCAGAAAACTTCTAAAGTATCACTGTGCAATATGATGGATGGACTTTTTAGCAAGTCTGCAACATTGGACTCAAATTTACCACAGATTGAACACACATTGAGCTATTGACAAAGGAGCCATACAATCAGGGATGAACACCACTCAGCAAAACAGTCTTAGGTGGGTGTTCAAGTAGAGTTCAGTCTGAGTTCCATCTGAGTTCTGTCTGAGTTCAGGTTGGGGACTTGCTAGCAAATCCACCCCCTATATTGTGTAGTGTATATATTAAATAAGAAGAAAACTGACATAATTATATAAGTCTCTTTGGCCATAAATACATGGATAAATAATAATATATAATATGTGAATTTAATTTTGAAAAATTATTGTGTGAATTAATATTACTAATTGTATTATTTTCAGGTATTAAAAAATAAATATAACTATTTTATGACTAGATAGTATAAAATCTTATAAATAATTAAAATATCTTAAGAAGACACAAAAGTTTTTAAAAAGATGTTTAAAAGGTTCAAGTTAGACATATTATTTCTCAAATTAATCTACATACTATATTTTACTTTTAAATAAAAAAAGTTTGCATACTAATATTTATCAAAATTTATTTCCCTTAATCCTCAAAATTTTAGAATATTTAAATTTAAATTTTTATTTGCTTAAAGCAAATGAAGAAAACAAAATTATATGACCTGTGGTCTCTTTGGATTCAGGGAAATCCTATGCTCACTATTTGAAAATTATATTGTATGTTAATTGTTTATTTTTCCTTGAATATTAATATTTTATCAATATCCTCTTTTACCCTATTTTTTTAATCTCTCAATAATATCATTCTCCTTCCCCTATAAAATCTTCCTTTCTCCTCTTTTCTCATATTTCTCCCCACCCTTTGAGCTCCCCTCTTCATCCCTTTCTACCCCTACCCACCTTTTTCTCTCACACTCAACCCCTCTCCACTCCTCTCCACTCCTCTCCATTCAGTTTTCTGACTTCCTCAATCCTCACCAACACTTTATCTTTATAGGGAGAAATAGCAACTGGATGGAAAGGCTGGAAAATGGGATTCAAGTGTTGGAGAGGCAAGGTAAAGGGGAAGAATAGGTTATCAAACTAATGGGGCTAAAGTAGTTGGGGAGGGTAGGGAGACGGGTTAGAGAGGGTATTTGGGGTAGAAAAATGGTTGGGAAAAGTTTTTGAGTACATTTAATGGGTTTGGGAAGCACTGGGAGTTTAGAAAAGGGCTTTGGAGGGGTAAAATGTGGAGAAAAAGGGGAGGGTATACAACAGGGTGGAGTAGGGAGAAAAAGGGTGGGGAAGGGAAGAAGAACATGTGTTTATTTAATTGAAAGGGGTGGGTATTTGTGCAAGCTAAGTGTGAAAATAGGAGGATGGACTCTGTTCCTTGGGCAAAGAACAGAGTTCACTTCCATAAAATATTGGCTGAATCATGAAATATATAAGGTAACACAATTAACTCAAAAGTATTTTTAGACATACATCAGCATTGTAAATAGGATACTAAAGCTTTATATTTACTTTTTCATGTCAATTATTTTTGAATTATTAGGGGGTATCAAAGTTAAAAACATTACATTTCAAAATACCTCTTTTTTACACCAAATCAAAAATGATTGTTTTTCAAAATATGGTATATTGTGCCCCCAAAAAACCTTTTTACTGATAATTAATCTTTAGTTTTTGGCTTTCTTTTTGTGGTATGAAGTACCTTTTAAATAATCACATATTTTTAACGTTGATACCCCCTTTTATGTATGAGTTTGTATTAATGTTTATTAAATCAACATACAGATTTATTGATAATTATTTATATGTATTGAAATATAAAGAATAAGAGGTAATAAACTATAAAAAATTCTCACATAATAGTATTATAGTTTTTCCTTCAAACTATTTTATGTAATGTAGTTGATAATTATAAGTATGATGAAAAAGGAAATATTGATTATAAAAATATATTGAAGAAAAAGAATTTTACTAAAGCTTTAACCATTTTCATAGGTCTCATCAGGAGAACTTACATATATTTAATGCACCTGTAAGTGCTTCTGGTAAATTTAAAAACAATATTTCACATGAATCATTGTTTTCAAACAAAGATTTAACTCAAGATTTATTGATATGATTAAAAAAAATTCTGAATTTCTTAATCTCTGATTACTATAAATACCTGAACAAATACATGCAATAAATTAACACTCTGGGAAAAAAACTCATAATATTTCATAATATATATATTATTATTTAATCTGTAATTGAAAAAACTCTATAGGTTCTCTTCATTTCTAAAAATCTTTTATTGCAATAAAAAATTTTTTTTTTAAAAAAAGATATGTTAGCTTTTCTAGAACTTAGATTGAGCTCTCAATGAAAACCTATGCCTGACTGTGTTTCAAGCTTAGTTAAACCATGAGTAGTTCTTTTTTTTTCTTAAAATTTAAAGATAGATATTCTAATGTAACTTAATGTGTATTTTTTTATTAAAAATATTTTTATTATATGATATGAAGGTACATAAATAAATTTAAACTTTGTATAATATAAGAGAAAAATTATTTCAAATAGATTTCATTTTATCTTCAATTATTATAATATTACTTTTCTTCAAAATGATAGACAGAATAAAAATCATACAGTTATTTATATATTCCACTGACATCTATAAAAACTTGAAGAATATCTATTTTTATTAAATATAATTTACTGAAAGAAAATATCTCTTTTAAATTAAAATTTTTATGTCTTTCTTAGTAACAAATTCATTCATATAAATTTATATGTTTAAGTTTGAATAAACGCCAATGCATAAAAATGGAAATTTTAAAAAATAGAAACAAAAAAATATTTTCAAAATATTAAATTTCAATTATAATTAACTTATGATCTTGTTCTTCTGCTTAAATTTTTACTGGAAAGTCATTACTCTCAGTTGAAATGAGTTTAAATAAAAAATTATTTATTCAAGTATTGAAATTTGATAATTAGAATATATAAGAGGATTTATATAGAATTTTTCTTATAAAAATATCAAATATATTGACTCATTGAATTTCTCAAATAATTTATTTTTACCAATAGTTTTTCTTATCTAATTTGAAATAAATTATTGAAAAAAAATTAATCTATATTTCTGACTTGAGAATAATGTGAAAATATAGAGATGTAACTTTTCTTGTGAGTTTTTTATTTCACTTGCCAAGAGTATGAGCATCTACAATTTTATTTAATAAAATTTCAGTGAAAAAACTCAAATAATTTTACACATAATTTCAAGTATGTTCTTAAATTCATACTAATCAAAATTTGATTATTAGAATGGTAGCATTATGAGCTGTCATGAGTCAAATTATCTATCATATCTTTCTTAAAAAAGATTTTATATGGAAGTTATCCCATGAATAAAATGATAGAATTATGAAAAATATCAGCTCTAATGCTTTGATAGAGCCCTTGAATTTCAAAAAATAATAGCATTTGATCTAGAGCACCTTGTCCTACATGGGAACACCCTTTGAAGTTTGTCAGGTGTATCTCCAAGTAAGCAGTATTTTTATGTCAAATATCAGAATTAAATTGCACCATACTTGTCAGTATAGTCTAGTATGTAAGTATGATATAATAGTGTTTTTTTATGGTCCTACTACTTATTAATAAATGATTTAGTGATTAAACCTCAGGGGAAGACTAATAGAATAGTTATACTCAAATAAAACTCACAATACTTGGATTTAAATGCGTGCTAGTGGTGGAAAATAGAAGAATAAAATATAGTTATAGCTTTTATAAAGATAATATCAATTTATAAGGGCTTTATAATATATTTCTGATTGCTAATAATTGTATTGTAGTGTTTGTTTGAAGTGTAGTAATTGAATGATGATAATAAACTGTCAAAATCCCTCCTTACTTATACCCAAATCCACTGGAGTGCACAGACCTTCAATCCAGATGATGTCACTGCTATCCCCGGCAATTACAGCACTGTGAGGGCCCATCACCTCCCCATGGCGTCCACTTCAAGCAGTTTCAACAACCAGACCTCCAGTAAGGACCCTCCATCACTATTAATAATAACACAGAGTCATACCATAAATAGAAAACCCAGATAAAAGCGGATACCATAAAGAAACAGGTAAAATAAATGATCAAAAAGAGATTTAATGAAACTAAAAGCATATAAAGGAAACAAATAAAATGTCCAAGCCCCCAATAACATCCCCAAGCATCCACATTAACCCAAAAACATCTTTCCAACCCATAAATCCGTGAATAACCATCCAAGGAAGTAATTTTAGTTGTCCAAACTGGGTTTATGCGCCTGATATAGGTGTCTATGATTCTGTAGGCGTTGTGAGTCCACTGATTTCGTCCATATGACCTAAAATAAGCAGAAAAACAAAGGTTATAGGCTATTAAGGGGCTAAAACCCACTTATATACCTAAATATACATAATATACTGCATATTTCACTGAATATGAGATTTATGTATACATATAAGCTTATGTATGTCAATAATTACTTCATATCACTTAAGATAAGTATATTATGACTCCATTAACACTTTAATAAGTATTATTAGGCCATGGATAAGCTATTTAAACTGTTATAAATTATATAATAGAATAATAATTATATATATATATAATAAAATAATATATATTATTATTTTAACCTTATTTTTAAGATATAAGCTTAATCTAGTTAAGGTTATCTTATTTTAAGCATAAGAAATACTCAGTCCTAAGGATATTTAGGCTGACAATACTATTCAGCTTAAATTTTCAAGAAATATTCATTTATTAACTAACATTTATTTTAAATCCTTTAGCCATGTTTTAACTGTATTTTTTATAAAAATAATTCACTGAGTGTTGATTTTTTTTGAGTTCTCTATATCACTTAACCAACTTAAAATATACCAAAAGAATATCTATGATATCAATAAAAAATCTATTCTACAATTCAGCTAGATATTTTCTTAATACATGAAATGTTATATAGCTTATCTTAGTATCTGAGGAATTAGTATAATGCCAAGATGAGGGAAACATTTCTTTGATTATAAAACAATTTCTTGCATTTAATGCACCCAGAGAATGCATTGAAGTCTAAACCCTAAAGAAATATTCCAATTCTAAGAACAATAATCAAATATTTTCTCAGTTGAAATTAATTATTACAAAGAAGCTGTGAAGGTTCTTTGTTTATTTAAAAAGCTTCAATAATAGTTATCATGCTTTAAATTTGGTGTTCCATTTTTTTAACTGTATTCTATAGTAAAAATTTAATATTTCTAATGATCCTATGATTTTTTAAAATATTTAAATAGATTGTGATGCATCATTGAGTAATCTAGAAAATTAATAAATAAATCAAAGAAATCCAGTTTCTAGTGTATTAATTCAAAAATTACAGTTTTCTTATTCCAGAAAACAGTTTCAGAGAGTAGAAAAAAACCACCAATTATTTTTTAAATTTTATCTGAAAGTTTTCATAAAATTATTATACTTAATAAATATGAAAGTATAGAAGGAAATAATATGATCTTATTTTGTTGATTGATTAAAATAAAAAAATAAATATTATTCAAATAAGTTTCATCAACAAATACTGTGTGTTGAGTAGTTTCTTAAAACTTTTTCTGATTTTCATTCAGTTATCATGAAATTTTTACTATGTTCAGTAAAGATTCACTCTTATTTGTATTGGGGCTCAATCTTATTTCAATTGAGATTTCAGTATCACTTCAGTCTGAGCTCCATATAAGTTCCATGTGACTTCAAGTTGAGTACTTTCTAGAAAGTCCCCCCCAAATATTGCGTGGTGTATCAAAGTTAGAAATCTTCCATTTCAAAATACCCCTTTTTCCACCAAATCAACCATAATAATTTTTCAAAATAAGCCATATTGTGAACCAAAAACACCTTTTCACTTAGAATTAATGTCAATTCTGTAGCTCTCTTTTTGTGTTGTGAAATACCTTTTAAATAATTACAAATTTGTAACTTTGATACCCCTAATTATGTGAACGGGACTCAACATCTAGTAGCTTTTTTTCATTTGTGATAGATTTCCAAAATTTAAGTTCATTGCATAAATTAACATGTAAAAAAGTCACATAATATTACTAACAGACCTATATTAATGAAAGCTCATGTAGAAATGTGAATTGAAATTGTGTGTAACTAAACTCAATGAAATCAAACACAAGTGTATATGTGAAACTCATGAGGAAAACAAATGTCCCTATAATTTCCATTATACAACACAAAGCTTGATGGCTCATTCACTTAAGTAAGTAGAGTTTCATTTATGATTTTTTAAATTTTAATTCATCAAATGAAGATTAAATTTGATAACCTATATTAGACCCCATATTTTTGTTGCCTACCTGATTTTGAATTTTCTAAATTGCCTTTGTCTCTTACCTTGTGGAAAAGTTAACCACCTTTATATTTTCAGTCATTTTTATTGAAAAAATGTAAATAAAATCAATATAAATGAATAAATTAATGAAAATTGGATAAAACATACATAGAAAGCTTTCTTCAAATTACATGAAAGAAACAGTCCAAAAAGTTACCAGAAATTACCAAAAAAGTTGTGAAAAGTTCCAAAAAAAAAGCACCCAAAAGTTCCC